>CM038679.1:488250174-488602130 GCA_021605205.1 Aegilops longissima | reverse complement strand
GGCGGCTTCTGCAATAGTACACCAGGAGTTCCTTGCTACAGCGGTCGTCCGGGTGAGTCTTACGGCCTTGAGCGATTTCTTTTTGATTTCTTCCGTAGAGACGCGTCGGCGCACCCACTCGGTGTAATCCCGAGTTTGAGTCGGCTGCTGGCGCGGCGGCTTGAAACTTCTTGAACCTTGATGGCAATCTTGTTCTTACGCCTCCATCGATTTTCAGGAGTATCACAATCTTGTGGCCGCCTTCAACTCCAGGCCCGGAGGCTGAGCGGAAGGCCGCCGACCTAGCGAATAGCGGAGTGAGTACTTGGTTTCTTCTATCTCAAGTGGGGGCACGTCAAGCGCACCCATTGGGTGTAGTCCCGAGATTGGTGGCTTTGAGCAGCGGGTCGAGATCTTCACAGCGACTTTTCCCTTACAACCTTTTCCTTTTCTCCATGCTTGCAGGAGCTAATGCCGACTTGAGGGCAGCTAGGCGAGGCCAGACCGCCCTTGGCGCCAAGGAGGCCGAGATCGTCGCCTTGGCCTAGGCAGCGACCGCTTGGCCAAGAGGTGGCCGACAGGAGGAGAGCCACAAGGCGGCCTGAAGAAGGTCACGGGACAACGAGGCCGCCCTTAAGGCCGAGTTCGAGACCAGGCGGCGGGCTGGGCTGAAGCAAAACAAGCGTGAGTGAGGGCTACAGGCGGGTGGAGGATCGATCGACCAGTGAGGCTGCCTTCCTCTTTTCCTCCTTTGCTTGCTCCTTGCCCTCTTGTTCATCTTGATTTTGTGCGTTTCCTTGTTCTTCCATGATTACTTCCCGGCTACTCCGTCGCCGCCAATAGCTCCTCGAGGCCCAGCGAGCGTCTTGCAGCAAGCGAGGTTACTGTCGTGTGAGCCTTGTTGGGCCTTCGAGAGCAGCTCTTAGCGATCGAGCCCGCTTACTAGCCGGCTCACCGCATACTCACGCCCGGCTAGCCTTGGGCGCAAGTGTTAGCTGCTCTCGGCTGCGGTGATCCCCGCACCCAGTCGGACTGCCCGTGGCTGGAGAATGCGGTTGGCGCTCGAGGCACAGGAAGGCTTCATTGCTCGGTCCGGTGCGGGCGGGCGCTGGAGTTCGTCCGGGCACTGGTATCTGGGTTGAGCTGCGCCGGTGAGCACTTAGGCGAGGAGGTGAGGGAGGTGGTGGCGGTGCGGCGGCTATCATCTAAGCGCCTCGGCTATCGCCGAGTACACACACCAGCGTTTCGCTCTGAAATAAATGGCAGTGAGTCATGGCCGGAGAATGGTTGAGGCTGAACCGGCGGAGCGAGGACTCGGCGGAGAGATTGCTTCGTGATGAAGCGAAGGCAGCGAGGAGGAGGCGGCGAGCGCGCGCGAGACGGTGAAGCGACCAGCCCGGCCGGCTGATCGTGCCTCTAACAGCGAAGCACGCCTGGCAGCGCCGCTTTGCGAAGGTGAAGATCGGCCGAGACTCGCCGGTGGCCCTCCTCCGGCCAGCCTTGCCGCCTCCGCCGACACCCGACTACTTTGTTGCTCCGTTGGCTTGATCTGCCGCTCTCGCTTTCTGCTGTTGCTCTTTGAACAAATTTAATTAACTTGCGATTCCACCTTTGAGGTGTATTGGAACTATGTTGAATGCGGCCACCCACGGATCCGGCTGCGTCGGGGTTAAGCGACACGAAGATGGAGTTGGATTACAGGCGGCGATAGGCGGCGAGGCGTTGGAAGAGACACGGTTGGTATAGCTTGTCGGGTTGAGCCTATCCGCGCGAGAACATCTGCTTGCTTTCGTTGTCGGCCCGTGTACATGGAGAACTTGCATCCTTTGAAGTAGCCGCTGATTTCTTTGAGCGAGGCGATAGCTCGCCATCTTTGCGTCCTTGGCGTCGATCGCGGATATTTTCTGGACCACCAAATCTGAGTCGCCATAGCACGAGGATCCGGCGGATGCGAGCTCTTTAGCTAGCGAGTCCGTGTATGGCGCCTCGTGCTCGGCTACGTTGTTGGAGGCGGCAAAGTGAATCTGCAGCGTGTATCTGAGTTTGTCGCCCTTGGGAGAGGTGAGGATGATGCGGCTCCCAAGCGGTGCGCATCTTGGACCCGTCGAAGTGCATCCGCCAATGAGTGGGTCGGGGCGGCGGCGGTCTTGGGTCTCCTCCCGGTCGGCGAGGAAGTCGGCGATGCTTGCGACTTGATGGCGGTGCGAGGCTGGTAGAAGATTGTGTAAGAGCCAACTCAATGGCCCATTTTCCACCCGGCGGATGTGTCGGCTGCCTATGATCTCGGCGGCGAGGCGGTGCATCACGACCGTGATGGAGTGCTCTTGAAAGTAGGGCTTGACTTCTTGGCGGTGAAGTACGTCGTAGCACATCTTACGTGTCTGGTGGATTACGCTTGAGGTGGGCGATGCTTAAGGCAAGTAGTAGATCGGCCTTTGAACTGGCTGAGCCGGCCTTCTTTGGGAGGCTGGACCACGATGGCGGTGACCACCCGGTGGTGGCGGCGATATAAAGAACATGGGCTCTTTTGGTCGGCGCCGCCAAGGCAGGCAGCGTGGCAAGCATCTTCTTCAACTCGTGAAAAGCTTGGTCGGCTTGGTCGTTCCACTCGAAGTGAGTGGTTTTCTTCATGAGTCGGTGGAGGAGAGCCTTTTCTCCAAGCCGGTGATGAAAGCGGATTCGAGGAGGCAGGCACCGGTAAACTTACGGGCGTCTCGCAGCTTGGTGGGAATCTCCATTCTCTCAATGGCCTTGATCTTCAGCAGGTTGCATTCAATGCGGCGTTCGAGACCGGAAGCCTAGGAGCTGGCGGTGGCACTCGAACACGCATTTCTCGGGGTTGAGCTTGATTTGAAACGGCGCGAGTTCTCAAATGTTTCCTTGAGGTCCTCTAACAAAGTGTTGCGCTTCTCCGTCTTCACCATGATATCGTCTACATAGGCGTGGGCATTTCTGCCGAGTTGCTTGAGGAGGCATTTACGCATACAATCTTTGAAAAGTGGCACCGACATTTCTCAAGCGAATGTCATAGTCGGGTAATAGAAAGCTCCGAATGGGCGTGATGAAAGGCGGTCTTGATGATCGGCGGGTCCAACTTTATCTGGCGGTAGCTGGTAGGCATCAAGAAACTCAGCAGCTCGTATCCGGTGTGGAGTCTATCCTTGATCAATCTGGGCAAAGCGAAAGGATCTTTAGGGCGAGGCTTTGTTGAGGCTCATGTAATCTATACACATGTGCCACTTGTTATTCTTCTTGACCACGAGGACCGGGTTGGCGAGCCACTCGGAAAAGAAGACCTCCACGATGAACCCGGCGCCAAGAGCGGGCTATCTCTTCTCGTCTGATCCTTCTCTTCTCCTCTGGCGATCGGCGGAGGGGCTGCTTGCTGGCTTGGCGTCGCTCGGACGTGTAGCTTGTGCTCGGCGAATTCGCCGCAACACCGGCATGTCCTTGGGGACCATGTGAAGATGTCGATTCTCACGGAGGAAATCGGCAGGCTCGCTTTCCTATTTGCTGTCGAGTTTGCCCCAATGACGGCAAACCTTTACGGTGCTCTGGGTCGAGAGGTATCTTTTTGGTTTCCTTGGCGGTGGAAGGAACCTTGGGCATCACACTCTTTGGGGTGGGGGGCAGGGCAGGCTGCTTGCGCCATGGCCGCGACTTGGTCAACATCTTCTTCTCTTGGCGACTCGAGGGACTCGGCCGGTGCATTTCTTGCTCTGGCCTTTCGGAGGACTTCTTGTAGTCATGGCTATGGTGATGATGCCCTTGGTACTTGGCATCTTCATCTTGAGGTAGGCGTGGTGGGGTACAGCCATGAACTTGGCGAGCAGGCCCGGCCAAGCGGCGCATGGTAGGGGCTCTCAAGGTCCACCACTTCAAACAGATTGCTTCTCGGCGGAAGTGGTCCTTGTCTCGAAGAACATCTATCTTGATCTTGCCGATTGGTGGCGGAAAGGCGGGTACAATGCCATGGAATACGGTCCGTCTTGGCATGAGGTGCTTGGCCTTGATGTTCGGCTTCTCCATGGTGTCTCGATGCAGGATGTTGATGCTGCTCCGCCGTCTATCAATCACAGCAGGAGAGTCGAGGCAACAAGCTTTGTCCGTTGCTAAAGTTGCCTCAAAACCAATGCATAAGATCCCGGGGACGGCATCACCTCTGGGTGGTCGGCCCGGCTCCAGCTGATAGGCCTCTCTGACCAGTGCATGTATTCGGGGTTGTTGGAGGCAATTGCATTGACTTCTTGGTGTTGTCGGCGCCGGCTGCGCCGGTCTTTCGGCCGGCTCGTGAAGACAACGTAGGCGGCATGCTCGTTGGGGAACTCATCTTGGACGGTTCCGACTGCTAGTCGAGCGACCGTCTGTTGGGGGCCGGGCGGCTGTCCAGCCGGCGGGCGGCACCAGCCCTTCACCTTTGGTGATTCGGGTGAGCCGATGGCATTCCGGGTTGTGTGGTTGGGCGGCCGGCGCTGTGGAACTTGCATGGGGCGTCGAGGGCCTGCTCATAGGAGAAAGCCGGCTGCCAAGCTGGCCTGTCGCCCTTCGGCTTCTTGGGCGCGGGCCGCCCTTCAGGTTGCTCGTCTTCGACGGTGGCCACCTGCCCATTGGTGGAAGCGGCATTGAGCCTTCTTGCGCTTGTTGTTGTCTTTGATGCAGACGTCGGCTAGAGTCATGACCGGAGTTTTGGGAGCAGGTTGAGTACCTTCCGGTGGCGTCTACGAACTCGGTCTTCATTGAAAGTCGGCGGTGGCGTGCTTATCGGCTATGACAAGTAGCTTATCGAGGTAACCAGGTCGTCAGAAGGAGCTTGTGCTTGAGGAGGTGCCTTCGGCACCGGTGGTGAAATACTCTATGGCTTGAACCTCGTGCACCCCCTCGCGGGGAGTTGCGAGCTTCATTGTAGCGTGAGGTAGTCGCGAGTCGACTTGGTGGGTCCTTATGCGCTGGGAGAGCTGCACTGGGCTTGGGAGCCAGCTTTTGGAGTCTTTGGTGAAGTTGCGGATGAAGGCTTGGTGAAGTCTAGCCACATTGTTGATCTTTGTCTGACTTGAGGCTGTTGAGCGAGTTCCGCCGTGCCACAAGCATGAGGGTCACATATTTCACGACAGCGCTTTGTTGCCGTTCGCTATCTTGGCTGCGGTCGAGTAGTCGATCAGCCAATCCTCGGACTTCACGAGCCGTTATACTTGGCGTGTCCCTTGGGGCGAGAACCCTTTAGGAAAGGGCTCGTCGCGGATCTCGAGAGGGCAAGCAAAGTGACCCGACATCGTCTTCTTCTTCGCGCTGGGATCGCGCCGGTGATCGATCTGATGGCGGCGTCGTTTCGGCTGACTCCTTGCGGCCGGTCGGCGTGAAGTCGGATGGGTGGCGGCGGCGGGGCAGGATATCTTTCCCGCGAGGTGGAGGAGGGCAGGCTGCCTCGCCATTCCACGGCTCGGCGGCCTTCTGCGTCGCGCTTCGATGGAGATCCGGGTTGGCTGCGGTGGCAGCCGACTCCTTTCTTGCAGCAGCGGCGTTGCCCGCGATCGGCGTCGCGTAACGTTACCGTGCTCTCGGCGCGGGGAGAGATTCGGCGGGCGCTGTCTCCTGCCGCTACGTGGCGCGCCGATTAATTCTGGATCGCCTTTCCATGTAGGGAAGCTCGCGGGCCTAACCCGTTCAGCTCTTCTAAGGCGCGCTGGGTATGATTCTCGGCGTGGCGTGGGCGGGCGGTCCCGCCCAGCATGTCGGCGATAGTTGCGCGCGTTTCTTGACAATACCGGTCGCTCGGCCCGCCGGGGCGGCATCTTGAAAGCGGCGGATCGACTTCAGCGCTGGTGAGCCTCGGTGAAGCGTCTCGGGAGGCTATCCTCGGCCCTCGCGTGGGCGGCGGCGTGCTTCAGCGCCTCGGCGTCGGCGTCGGCCGGGAGAAAGCGGACAGGTCGTGCGGCGCGCCGCTTGCGAAGCGTCGTGGGCGTTCTCGCCGAGGCGCCGTGTTGATGACCATCACGTCGGTGATGGCGCTGCCACTGTTGTCGGCAGGGGAAGCGGGTCGTCGAAGATCGCGGCGTTGGTGGGGAAGCGTCGAGCAATGTCGTGTCGGGTCGACAAGCATCGGGTCGGTGGAATAACCGACTCAAGTCCTGAGCGGGCTCGGCGGAGGCGTGGAGTTGGTCGAGGTTCTTGATGAGGTGGCTCGAGGCAGCCGGTGCCGCGTCGGATCGCGGGCTCGTCGGAGATCTGAGCCTCACCAAGAAGGTCAGCGAGGCAGCTTCGCCTTGTGCGTCGGCGATGCCATGCGGCAGCGTCGGGAACAGCGCCATCAGGCGTCTTGGGCTGGCTACGCCAGCGAGGGAGAAGAGGTTCCGTCGAGCAGGTCTCACGGGCGGCGGTGCACCTGGCCCCACGGTGGGCGCCAAATGTCGGGTGGTAGGTGCGACATATGCCAGCAGGTGGCTAATCATTGTGGGAGCCAATAAGGCGTGGCGGTGCACAGAAGCGGGATGGGCGAAGGCATGCCGCCGTGAATCTTACCCGGCCGGGGCTCTCCGTGGAGATAACACCCCTCTTGTTGCTCTGCGGGGTCTCCGCATGATCACTAGATGAACAAGTTGCTACAAGAGGCTCCTTGAGCTGTTCGGCGAGAGGAAGAAGAAGGACACGGCTAGCTCTCCTCTTCCCTCTATGTGGTGTCTAAAACTCTAAGAGATCAACCCTTTGCATGGGTGCCACAGGGGGTTTATATAGGCCTACCCCGGGGTAAAAAATAATCCGGCTGGCGTGGGCCCTAGCCGTCGATTATCTTCGTCCATGGCAGCTGGGGCCTGCCATTGAGTGGGTCCCTTGGCTCTTTGGCTTCTGGTCGACAAGCTGGCCCCACCGTTGAAGGCCTTGTCGGGGCTGATTCTTGTTGCCTCAAGCGATGGCGAGGGCTTTGTCGGGAGTAAGCATGGCTCTGATTACGCCGCCTTGGCGGCGATCACTGTAACACCATCGTCTTGTCTCCTTAATGAGGCGCTTCCTTCAAGGAGGAACAAGCCGGCTATGGGGAGCCGACCATATCTCGAGCCGACCGGGGGGGCTGAGCATCTCGGGCATCTCTCGGCCGGAGGGCCCGCCGCTGGGTAATCTTGACGACTGTCATGGGTGGCGTCACGATCAACATGGCAATAGTGCATGGCCGGACGGGTGATGGCTGCCCGTCACGATGCTGTATCCAGCAGCGCTCGGGATGCGGGGTGGCGAGCTTCCTTGTAGCCGCCCCATCTCATCACCGTTATGTGGGTGCAGATTACGAGTGCGCCTTGGCACGCTGCTGAGGTGGCGGCTCCTTGGTCGGCCTTCTCGTGGCCGACTACTGGTCGACCCTCGGTAGCCGGCTCCTTGGAAGCCGGCCCTCTCGTCAACTTTCTTCTATGGGTCTTGGGGCCGGGCCGCCTCGACGGCCGGCTGGATGGACCTGTACGGCAGGGAAAGGCGGCGAGCGTCTTGGATGTTGGATGGCTTGATTGGCTTTGTAATTTTTGAAGCCCGGGGGCGGCTAGGCTACCGTGGTCATTACTCGACAGAAATACTAAAGCTCCTTGAGGCGGTATAATTTATCCGTTCTTTGATAGTCGTTGGGTAAGTCACTGTCCATTGTGTCCCCAAGAAGGGAGGTATTACCGTCATTCCTAATGATAAAGATGAATTGATTCCGCAAAGAATTATTACAGGTTATAGGATGGTAATTGATTTCCATAAATTAAATAAGGCTACTAAGAAAGATCATTACCCCTTACCTTTTATTGATCAAATGCTAGAAAGATTATCCAAACATACACAATTTTGCTTTCTAGATGGTTATTATGGTTTCTCTCAAATACGTGTAAAATAATGATCAATCAAAACTACTTTTACTTGCCCTTTTGGTACTTTTGCTTCAGGGCGTATGCCTTTTGGTTTATGTAATGCACCTGCTACCTTTCAAAGATGCATGATGGCTATATTCTCTGACTTTTGTGAAAAGATTTGTGAGGTTTTCATGGATGACTTCTCCGTCTATGGATCCTCTTTTGATGATTGCTTAAGCAACCTTGATCGAGTTTTGCAGAGATGTGAAGAAACTAATCTTGTCTTGGATTGGGAAAAGTGCCACTTTATGGTTAATGAAGGTATTGTCTTGGGGCATAAAGTTTCTGAAAGAGGTATTGAGGTTGATAAAGCCAAGGTTGATGTTATTGAAGAGATGCCATGTCCCAAGGACATCAAAGGTATAAGAAGTTTCCTTGGTCACGCCGGATTTTATAGGAGGTTCATTAAGGACTACTCAAAAATTTCTTGGCCTCTGACTAATTATTACAAAAAGATATACCATTTGTTTTTGATGATGATTGTGTAGAAGCATTTGAAATACTTAAGAAAGCATTGATCTCTGCACCTATTGTTCAGCCACCTGATTGGAATTTACCCTTTGAAATTATGTGCGATGCTAGTGATTATGCTGTAGGTGCTATTCTAGGGCAAAGAGTTGATAAGAAATTAAATGTTATAAAATATGCTAGTAAAACTCTAGACAATGCTCAGAGAAATTATGCCACTACTGAAAAAGAATTTTTAGCAGTCGTATTTGCTTGTGATAAGTTCAGACCTTATATTGTTGATTCTAAAGTAACTATTCACACAAATCATGCTGCTATTAAATATCTTATGGAAAAGAAATATGCTAAACCGAGACTTATTAGATGGGTTCTCTTGCTACAAGAATTTGATTTGCATATTGTTGATAGAAAGGGAGCTGAGAACCCTGTCGCAGACAACTTGTCTAGGTTAGAAAATGTTCTTGATGACCCATTACCTATTGATGATAGCTTTCCTGATGAACAATTAAATGTCATAAATGCTTCTTGTACTGCTCCATGGTATGCTGATTATGCTAATTATATTTTTGCTAAATTTATACCACCTAGCTTCACATACAAGCAAAAGAAAAAGTTTTTCTATGATTTGAGACATTACTTTTGGGATGACCCACATCTTTATAAAGGGTAGATGGTGTTATTAGACATTGTGTACTGAGCATGAGCAGGAGCGGATCCTCATAAGTGTCACTCCGAGGCTTATGGAGGACACCATCTTTGGAGATAGAACGCACATAAGGTATTGCAATCCGGTTTTATTGGCCTACTCTCTTCAAGGATGCTGTAAGTTTGTCTTATCTTGTGATGAATGTCAAAGAATTGGTAATATTAGTAGGCGTCAAGAAATTCCTATGAACTATTCACTTGTTATTGAACCATTCGATGTTTGGGGCTTTGATTATATGGGACCTTTTCCTGCCTCTAATGGTTACACACATATTTTAGTTGCTGTTGATTATGTTACTAAGTGGGTAGAAGCTATTCCAACTAGTAGTGTTGATCGTAACACCTCTATTAAGATGCTTAAATAAGTTATTTTTCTGAGGTTTGGAGTCCCTAGATATTTAATGACTGATGGTGGTTCACATTTTATTCATGGTGCTTTCCGTAAAATGCTTGCTAAGTATGATGTTAATCATAGAGTTGCATCTCCTTATCACCCATAGTCTAGTGGTCAAGTAGAATTGAGTAATAGAGAGCTCAAATTAATTTTGCAAAAGACTGTCAATAGATCTAGAAAGAATTGGTCCAAGAAACTCGATGATGCGTTATGGGCCTATAGAACTGCATATAAAAATTCTATGGGTATGTCTCCGTATAAAATGGTTTATGGAAAAGCATGTCACTTACCTCTCGAACTAGAACATAAGGTATATTGGGCTATTAAAGAGATCAATTATGATTTCAAACTTGCTGGTGAGAAGAGGTTATTTGATATTAGCTCACTTGATGAATGGAGAACCCAAGCTTATGAAAATGCCAAGTTATTTAAAGAAAAATTTAAAACATGGCATGACAAAAGAATACAAAAGCGTGAGTTTAATGTAGGTGATTATGTATTGCTATAAAACTCGCGTTTAAGATTTTTTGCAGGAAAACTTCTCTCTAAATGGGAAGGCCCTTACGTTATCGAGGAGGTCTATCGTTTTGGTGCCATAAAAATCAACAACTCCGAAGGCAGAAATCTGAAGGTGGTGAACGGTCAAAGAATCAAACATTAAATCTTAGGTAATCCTATAAATGTTGAAACCAATGTTATTGAAACCGTAACCCCGGAGGAATACATAAGGGACACTTTCCGGAACGTTTCAGACTCCGAAAAGGAATATGTATGTGGTGCGGTAAGTAAACCGACTCCAAAACAGTTTTTATGGCAATATTTCTCAGTTTTGGAATATTTAGAAAAATAGAAAAATAAGAAGCAGTCCGGGAAGGACACGAGGCCTCCACGAGGGTGGAGGCGCCCCCCCTAAATGGGCACCTCGTGTGCTCTCGGACTCCGTTTTCTTGCACATTACGTATTTTGGTCGGTAAAAATCATTATATAATTCCCGAAGGTTTGACCCCTGTATCACGTAAATATCCTCTGTTCTTGTTTGAGCTGTTTTTACGACAGATCTAGATTTCATAGCGTCTCCAAGTGCCCCCAAGGACAAGTTCTTGAGAAGGTCATGAACCCTTACCTCATGAGGTCTTTGCGACACCCTCAAACCATTGAGATGCGTGATGGGTTGCTGCACATCCAGCGATGTTGAGACGAAGGGACCGAAGCGTGGAGGCGAGGCTCGAAGCAATGGAGCAACAAGTTTTCAAGTGCCAAGGGATGGTGGAGCGTGGACTCAACTCCAACCACATGATGATCATGGGTTCACCAACAACCACAAGCTGGATGCCAACAACATTGGGAGACCATCTTCAAGCTTCACGAGAAGATCGAGCACCTTCAAGCCCAAATCTATGACCTGCAAAACCAAAAGCTGTGAGTATGAATATAGATTCAAAAGGATGAGTTTGGCTGTAGATTTGAGGATCCCGGAGACTCGATCATCCTTCTATGATGGTGAGCCTATGCCTTGGAAGATGGACGACAAGCCGCATCATCAAAACCCCATACCTTCCTCACCAACAAAGGAGACATAATCACATGGGTATGGGCACTCCCCTTGGCAACTGCCAAGCTTGGGGGAGGTGCCCCGGTATCGTATCACCATCACACTCCTATCTTTACCGTTTTCTTAGTTCGACCCTATTAGTAGTATCTTGATCTAGTAGAATAAAGTTTATGGCATGATCTAGTTTTGAGTTTTGCTTTATGATCTCTCTTTGTAATCGAGTCCGTGAGCTATATAATAAAGATTAGTGTTGAGTCAAGGGCTTGATTATCTTGCTATGATCTTGAGTGAATAAAAGAAAAGAGAAAAAGAATAAAAATAAATAAAAAATATCATATTGATATTATTGAGAGTAATGACTTCACATAGAAAGAGTATGATGATTAAAAATTGTTGGGAGTTGGCAAACATTAGCTTTGGTCATCGTTGCAATTAATAGGAAGTTATAAAGAAAGAGAGGTTTCACATATAAATATACTATCATGGACATCTTTTATGATTGGGAGCACTCATTAAAATATGACATGCTAAAGAGTTGATGTTGGACAAGGAAGACAACGTAATGGGTTATGTTTTCTTATGTCTGAGATAAAGTATATTATCATGGATCATCCAACATGTTGAGCTTGCCTTTCCCCCTCATGCTAGCCAAATTCTTTGCGCCAAGTAGAGATATTACTTGTGCTTCCGAAAACCCTTAAACCAGTTTTTCCATGAGAGTCCACCATATCTACCTATGGATTGAGTAAGATCCTTCAAGTAAGTTGTCATCGGTGCAAGCAATAAAAATTTCTCTCTAAATATGTATGATTGATTGGTGTGGAGGAAATAAACTTTATACGATCTTGTGATGTGGAAGAAATAAAAGCGACAGACTGCATAATAAAGGTTCATATCACAAGTGGCAATATAAAGTGGCGTTCTTTCGCATTAAGATTTTGTGCATCCAACCCTGAAAGCGCATGGCAACCTTTGCTTCCCTCTGCGAAGGGCCTATCTTTTATTATTATCTTCTACCTTATGCAAGAGTCATGGTGATCTTCACCTTTCCTTTTTACATTTTATCCTTTGGCAAGCACGGGGTGTTGGAAAGATCCTGATAGCTATATCTAATTGGATGTAAGTCAGCATGAGTTATTATTGTTGACATTACCCTTGAGGTAAAAGGTTGGGGCGAAACTATAAGCCCCTATCTTTCTCTTTGTCCGATTAAAACTTTGTTATGAGAATAATCATGATGCCCTCATGTCAAGTATTTTATTTTATCGACACCTCTACCTCTAAACATGTGGACATATTTATCGTTTTCGACTTTAAGCTTGAGGACAAGCGAGGTCTAAGCAGGGGAGTTGATCGTCCATTTTGCATCATGCTTTTATATCGATATTTATTGCATTATGGGCTGTTATTATCGTTATGTCACAATATTTATGCCTATTCTCTCTTATTTTACAAGGTTTACATAAGGAGGAGAATGCGGCGTAATTTGGAATTTTAGGCTGGAAAAGGAGCAAATACTAGAGACCTATTCGCACAACTTCAAAAGTCCTTAAACTCTCTGAAAGTTATTTTTGGAAATAATAAAAAATCTGAGCGGAAGAAATCGTCGAGGGGCCACCACACATCCACGAGGTGGGCGTGCCCTACCCCAGGCGTGCCCCCTTCCTCGTGGGCCCCTGTTGGCTCTCAGATGGCCATCTTCGCTATATGAAGTCTTTCGTCGAGGAAAAAATCATAAGCAACCTTTAGGAAAAGACTCCGCCATGCAGTGAACCTTGAGAACCAATCTAGGGCTTGGCGAGCTGTTAGGGGACACTTCCCTCCGGGAGGAAATCATCGCCATCGTTATCAACAACGCTCCTCTCATCGGGAGGAAATCTCCATCAACATCTTCACCAGCACCATCTCCTCTCAAAACCCTAGTTCATCTCTTGTATCAATTCTTGTCTCCAAGTCGGGATTGGTACTAGTAGGTTGCTAGTAGTGTTGATTACTCCTTGTAGTTGATGCTAGTTGGTTTATTTGGTGGAAGATAATATGTTCAGATCCTATATGCATATTAATACCCTTTGATTGTGAACATGAATATGCTTTGTGAGTAATTCGTTTGTTCACGAGGTCATGGGAGAAGTCTTGCTATTAGTAGTCATGTGAATTTGGTATTAGATTCGATATTTTGATGAGATGTATGTTGTCTATCCTCTAGTGGTGTTATGTGAGCGTCGACTACATAACACTTCACCATTATTGGGCCTAGAGGAAGGCATTGGGAAGTACTAAGTAGATGATGGGTTGCTAGAGTGTGAAGCTTAAACCCTAGTTTATCGTTGCTTCGTGAGGGCTGATTTGGATCCATATGTTTCATGCTCTGGTTAGGTTTACCTTAATACTTTTGTTGTAGTTGTGGATGCTTGCAATAGAGGTTAATCATAAGTGGGATGCTTGTTCAAGTAAGAACAACACCCAAGCACCGATCCACCACATATCAAATTATCAAAGTACGAGCGTGAATCATATGAGCGTGATGAAAACTAACAGCGATAATTCCCATGTGTCCTCGGGGCGCTTTTCTCTATAGAAGAGTTTGTCGGGCTTGTCCTTTGCTACAAAAGATTGGGCCACCTTGCTGCAATTTATTTACTTTTGTTACTTGTTGCTCGTTACAAATTATCCTATCACAAAACTATCCGTTACCACTTATTTGATACTTGTGAGAATACCTTCTGAAAACGCTTATCATTTCATACGCTCCTCGTTGGGTTCGACACTCTTACTTATCGAAAGGACTACGATAGATCCCCTATACTTGTGGGTCATCGGTGTCAGAACATCATAATCATACTTTACTAGATATGGTGCGATATATGATGTCTCTTCTTGATTTACGCTTCTCGTTTTGGGTTATGCTCTAGAGGCGTACGCATTCACGTTAAATAGGGCACCATC
This sequence comes from Aegilops longissima, assembly GCA_021605205.1. Taxonomy (NCBI): domain Eukaryota; kingdom Viridiplantae; phylum Streptophyta; class Magnoliopsida; order Poales; family Poaceae; genus Aegilops; species Aegilops longissima. The sequence goes on along the minus strand of CM038679.1, from coordinate 488,588,212 downwards.
GAAATCTGTTGAGGCGATGCCTTATGAGCTGTGGTTTGGCAAGAAACCAAAGTTGTCGTTTCTTAAAGTTTGGGGCTGTGATGCTTATGTGAAAAAGCTTCAACTGATAAGCTCGAACCCAAATCGAATGTGTCTTCATAGGATACCCAAAGGAAGCTGTTGGGTACACCTTCTATCACAGATCTAAAGGCAATACATTCGTTGCTAAGATGGATCCTTTCTAGAGAAGGGGTTTCTCTCGAAAGAAGTGAGTGGGAGGAAAGTAGATGAGCTAACTGTACCTGCTCCCTTATTGGAAAGTAGTTCATCACAGAAACCGGCTCCTGTGACACCTACACCAATTAATGAGGAAGCTAATGATATTGATCATGAAACTTGAGATCAAGTTACTACCGAACCTCGTTGGTTGACGAGTAAGATCCGCACAGGTGATGCGGTAATCCTGTTACGGAGGTCATGTTACTTGACCAAGCGAACCTACAAACTATGAAGAAGCGATGGTGAGCCCAGATTCCGTAAAATGGCTTGTGGCCATGAAATGCGAGATGGGATCCATGTACGAGAACAAAGTGTGGACTTTGGTTGACTTGCCCGATGATTGGCAAGCCATTGAGAATAAATGGATCTTCAAGAAGAAGGCGGCGATGGCGATAATATTCTTGTCTATAAAGCTCGACTTGTTGTGAAAGGTCTTGACAAGTTCAAGGGATTGACTACGATGAGACTTTCTCACCCTAGCGATGCTTAAGTCTTTCGAATCATGTTAGCAATTGCGCATTTTATGATTATGAAATTTGGCAAATGGATGTCAAAACTGCATTCCTGGATGGATTTCTGAAAGAAGAGTTGTATATGATGCAACCAGAAGGTTTTGTCGATCCAAAGGGAGCTAACAAAGTGTGCAAGCTCCAGTGATCCATTTATGGACGGGTGCAAGCCTCTCGGAGTTGGAAAAACGTTTTGATAGTATGATCAAAGCATATGGTTTTATATAGACTTTTGGAGAAGCCTGTATTTACAAGAAAGTGAGTGGGAGCTCTATAGCATTTCTAATATTATATGTGGATGACATATTGTTGATTGGAAATAATATAGAATTTCTGGATAGCATAAAAGGATACTTGAATAAGAGTTTTTCAATGAAAGACCTAGATGAAGCTGCTTACATATTAGGCATCAAGATCTATAGAGATAGATCAAGACGCTTGATAGGACTTTCACAAAGCACATACCTTGACAAAGTTTTGAAGAAGTTCAAAATGGATCAAGCAAAGAAAGGGTTCTTGCTTATGTTACAAGGTGTGAAGTTGAGTCGGACTCAATGCCGACCAACTGCGAGAAGATAGAGAGTAAATGAAATATGTTCCTATGCTTGAGCCATAGGTTCTATCATGTATGCAATGATGTGTACGGACACGATGTGTGTCTTGCTATTATCCTAGCGGGGAGGTACCAAAGTAATCGAGGTGGATCCTTTGGACAGCGATTAAGAACATCCTTAAATACGAAAAGGACTAAGGATATGTTTCTCATTTATGGAGGTGACAAAGAGCTAGTAAATGGCAGTTACGTCGAATGCAAGCTTTGACACTGATCCGGACGATTCTAAATGCAAACCGGATCGTATTTACATTGAGCAGTGGAGCTGTCGGTTGGTGCGATTCTAAACAAAGCGTCGTGGCGGGATCTATGTGTGAGCGGAGTACATAGCTACTTGGAGCAGCAAATGAAGATGCGGATGAAGAATTCATATCCGATCTAGGTGTCATACCTAGTGCATTGGGTCCAATGAAAATCTTTTGTGACAGTACTGGTGCAATTGCCTTGGAACATCAAGAGACACTTCAATTCCATCCGGGACCAAGTCCAGGTGGGAGACATAGAGATTTGCAAGATACATACGGATCTGAATGTTGCATACCCGTTGACTAAGCCTCTTCCACGAGAAAAACATGATCAGCACCAAAACTCCATGGGTGTTACAATCATTACTGTGTAATCTAGATTATTGACTCTAGTGCAAGTGGGAGACTGAAGGAAATATGCCCTAGAGGCAATAATAAAGTTATTATTTATTTCCTCATATCATGATAAATGTTTATTATTCATGCTAGAATTGTATTAACCGGAAACATAATACATGTGTGAATACATAGATAAACACAGTCTCACTAGTATGCCTCTACTTGACTAGCTCGTTAATCGAAGATGGTTGAGTTTCCTAGCCATGGACATGAGTTGTCATTTGATTAACGGATCACATCATTAGGAGAATGATGTGATTGACTGACCCATTCCATTAGCTTAGCACTTGATCGTTTAGTATGTTGCTATTGCTTTCTTCATGACTTATACATGTTCCTATGACTATGAGATTATGCAACTCCGTTTATCGGAGGACCACTTTGTGTGCTACCAAGCGTCTAGCGTGCTGAGTGATTATAAAGGTGCTCTGGTGTCTCGAAGGTACTTGTTGAGTTGGCATATTTGAGATTAGGATTTGTCACTCGATTGTCGGGGAGGTATCTACGGGCCCTCTCGGTAATGCACATCACTATAAGCCTTGCAAGCCATGTGACTAATGAGTTAGTTGCAAAATGATGCATTCTGGAACAAGTAAAGAGACTTGCGATGTGAGATTGAACTAGGTATTGAGATCTGGCGATCGAATCTCGGGCAAATAATATACCGATGACAAAGGAACAACGTATGTAGTTATGCGGTTTGACCGATAAAGATCTTCATAGAATATGTAGGGCCGATATGAGCACTTTGGTTCCGCTATTGGTTATTGACCGTAGGCGTGTCTCGGTCATTTCTACATAGTTCTCGAACACTGTAAGGTCCTTGCGCTTAAAGTTTGGTGACGATCGGTATTATGAGTTTTGTGTTTTGATGCACGAAGGTAGTTGAGTCCGGATATGATCACGACTTGTGAGGAGTCTCGAAATGGTTGAGATGTAAAGATCGATATATTGGACGACTATATTCGAACACCGGAAGTGTTCCAAGTGGTTTCGGAGAAAACGGAATGCTGGGGGTACGGAACCCCGGGGAGTTAATGGGCCTCATGGGCCTTAGTGAGAGAGAAAAGGAGGGCGGCGGGGCAGCCGCCCCCTCCCCTCTAGTCGAATTGGACAATGAGGCGGCGCCCCTTTTACTTCTCCTCCTCTCTCCTTCCTTCCCTCTCCTACTCCAACAAGGAAAGGAGAGTCCTACTCGGTGGGAGTAGGACTCCCTCCTGTGGCGCCCTCCTCTGGCGGCCGCCTCTCCTTGCTCCTTTATATCTGAGGCGGGGGCACCTCTAGACACACAAGTTGATCTGTTGATCTATTCGGCCGTGTGTGGTGCCCCTCCACCATATTCCACCTTGGTCATATCGTGGCGGTGCTTGGCGAAGCCTGCGTCGTAGCAACATCATCACCGTCATCACGCCGTCGTCTTGTGGAACTCTCCGTGAAGCTCTGCTTTGGATCGGAGTTCGCGGGGCGTCATAGAGCTGAACGTGTGCTGAACTCGGAGGTGCCTTACGTTTGGTACTTGGATCGGTCGGATCATGAAGACGTACGACTGCATCAACTGTGTTGTGCTAACTCTTCCTCTTTCGGTCTACGAGGGTACGTGTACATCACTCTCCCCTCTGTTGCTATGCATCACCATGATCCTGCGTGTGCGTAGGATTTTTTTTGAAATTACTACGTTCCCCAACAGTTACCTCATCAAGTTCTACATTCCTCCCACTCACTTCTTTCGAGAGAAACTCCTTCTCTAGAAAGGATCCATTTTTAGCAACGAATGTTTTGCCTTTGGATATGTGATAGAAGGTGTACCCAACAGTCTCTTTTGGGTATCCTATGAATACACACTTCTTCGATTTGGGTTCGAGCTTATCAGGTTGAAGCTTTTTCACATAAGCATCGCAGCCCCAAACTTTAAGAAAGCGACAACTTTGGTTTCTTGCCAAACCACAGTTCATAAGGCGTCGTCTCAGCAGTTTAGATGGTGCCCTATTTAGCGTGAATGCAGCGTCTCTAGAGCATAAACCCAAAATGATAGCGGTAAATCGTAAGAGACATCATAGATCTCACCATATCTAGTAAAGTATGATTCTGACGTTCGGACACACCATTCTGTTGTGGTGTTCGGTGGCGTGAGTTCTTGAAACTATTCCACATTGTTTCAAATGAAGACCAAACTTGTAACTCAAATATTCTCCACCACGATCGGATCGTAGAAACTTTATTTTCTTGTTACGATGATTTTCCACTTCACTCTGAAATTCTTTGAACTTTTCAAATGTTTCAAACTTATGTTTCATTAAGTAGATATACCCATATCTGCTCAAATCATCTGTGAAGGTGAGAAAATAACGATACCTTGCATGAGCCTCAATATTCATGAGACCACATACATCGGTATGTATGATCTCCAACAAATCATTGCTCGCTCCATTGTTAGGAGAGCGGCGTTTTAGTCATCTTGCCGTGAGGCATGGTTACATAAGTACCAAGTGATTCATAATCAAGTGATTCCAAAAGTCCATTAGTATGGAGTTTCTTCATCGCTTTACACCAATATGACCTAAATGGCGATTGCCACAAATAAGTTGCACTATCATTATCAACTCTGCATCTTTTGGCTTCAATATTATGAATATGTGTATCACTACTATCGAGATTTAATAAAAATAGACCACTCTTCAAGGGTGCATGACCATAAAAGATAGTATTACTCATATAAATGGAACAACCATTATTCTCGATTTAAATGAATAACCATCTCGCATCAAAACAAGATCCGGATATAATGTTCATGCTTAATCGGCACCAAATAACAATTATTCAGGTCTAAAACTAACCCGAAGGTAGATGTAGAGGTAGCGTGCCGACCACGATCACATCGACTTTGGAACCATTTCCAGCGCATCGTCACCTCGTCCTTAGCCAATCTTCGCAATCCGTAGTCCTGTTTGAGTTGCAAATATTATAGCAGAACCCGTATCAAATACCAGTGCTCTGCGAGCATTAGTAAGGTACACATCAATAACATGTATATCACATATACCTTTGTTCACCTTGCCATCCTTCTTACCGCCAAATACTTGGGGCAGTTCCGCTTCAATGACCGGTCATTTTGCGGTAGAAGCACTCGATCTCGGGCTTAGGTCAGACTTGGGTTTCTTCTCTGACGACAACTTGTTTGTCGTTCTTCTTGAAGTTCCCCTTCTTCTTCCCTTTGCCCTTTTCTTGGCTGGTGGTCTTGTTGACCATCAACACTTGATGCTCCTTCTTGATTTCTACCTCCATGACCTTTAGCATTGCGAAGAGCTCGGGGAATTGTCTTATCCATCCTTGCATATTATAGTTCATCACAAAGCTCTTGTAGCTTGGTGGCGATGATTGAAGAATTACATCAATGACACTATCATCGGAAGATTAACTCCCGGTTGAATCAAGTGATTGTTATACCCGGACATTTTGAGTATATGTTCAGCGACAAAACTATTCTCCTCCATCTTGCAGCTCTAGAACTTATTGGAACTTCATATCTCTCAACTTTGGGCATTTGCTTGAAATATTACACTACAAAAATACACTTACGTGATGATCGTGTTTGTCACGATGGGTCGCGTTTTTGTCATGCATGTACATCCATGACGATTTTATAGCGAGAATCAAGATAGTCATACATCTTTGTCGTAGAAGTGTTCCATGGCATTACCAAAATTATCATCACATAAGTGTCCACTTCCATGACGATAAATCGCGTCACGAAGTGCTTTACGTCAAGGGTGACCGACACGTGACATCCTTTATGTGAACGCGTTAAGCTATCGGGTCGGGTTTTGGATCCGATAACCGTTAACAGACCCGACCAATGGGAAATTTCCGTGTAAAATTCTTATTGGCGGACGAAACACGTGTCGGCTCGTCGATTGGGTCGGATAAGGCGCCTATGATATGTCGACCGTGCCACGACCCACCTGGCCCATTTAGCTTACAAAGCGGCCCATTTGACTTGGTCGAAAGTTAGCGAGGCTGGCCCAAAAACATTAATGGTCTCTTCGCAAATAGCCCATTTACGGCTGTTAACTCCACGACCCGTTAGGCCCTAAAGAAATCGGCCCAACAATGTCATGTGGGTGTCGAATATAACACCACCCATTTCACTTTCGGCCCATGTATGGCCTGACGTCTTCGGCCCATATGAGGCATTCGTATCTTCGGCCCTTCTGGGCCACGGTGACTCTAGCCCATAATGAACAGTAATTTTGTTTATACCCGTTAACGGCCCGTGATTTACATGGGCGTTTCGGCTCCGTGTTAGCTTTCGACCTATTGGCGACCCATCGTTCTTGGGCTCCTTTTGACCCTCGATTACTTAGGCCCGTTCTTGTCTGTTCCCTAATGGGCCAAATTCGGCCCATGGCAGAAAGTCGACCCGTTCTTGGGTTGTTCCCTAATGGGCCAAATTGGCCCATGGAAAGAAATCGACCCGTTCTTGGCTGTTACCCTAATGGGCCAAATTTGGCCCATGGCAAGAAATCGGCCCATTTACGGCATGTTAACCCGTTCGCCGTTTCGGCCCATCCTATATTACGGCCCATTAACGACCGTTATGCTGTGCGAAATTAAGCCTTTCTGTCCTCTGACTGTTAATGGCACATTCTTGTCTTTGAGCGATACCAATTCATGCGATTCGGCCCATGTAGACCCATTTATCCAAGCGGCCCAAGGCCCACGATTCTGAGCCCATTTATCGACGACCGTAGAGACCCATGGATCCTCGGCCCGTATATAGCCCATGGTGATTCTGACCACTAGCAAACCGAGGGAAAAAAGACTAGGAAATAAATAAGGCGAAACTAACGCTAGGCTATTAAAGCGATTACTGATTACATCCACTCGGCATCAAAGATCGCCACCGGTGCAAATATAGGAACACCCTACACTATACAAAAATGGCTTCTTTGTTTTCTTGACGGTGGCTGCGTTAGAATAAATTTTGTATCGCACCAAAACAAATTACAACTATATAACGAAGGAAGGTTGGCATAAAACTTATGATCTAGCGAGATAAATGCACCACGAAGTTGAAGCTCAGTTCATTTGACTTTGTTGTTACATTTTCATGTTGTATTGTCGATGGAGCACCATAACCCTCGCCTTCATTTCCCTAGGCTCTGAACAACATAGCAAATGTCGATAGTGCGGTTTCAAAAGCATGCATATCTTGGCGACATTGAGCAATGTTTCTCCTTGTTTCACAAAGGGTCCTTGTTAGGGAATGGACTTGTATGCAGGCGCATATACAACATTGCTTTGAGCTTGCATATCTTGATCATGAGGCAGTTTGGGCGATATTGCCTTAACAACCAACCCGGTATTACGCGAGAGCGTGCTTTTGGGATTTGTAAGTGGACAGTCTTGACCCACTGCGGCAAGAAGGCGACATTGCGGTTATAGTTGCCTCGCCACCTTGAAGGTGGCGGTTCCACCATTTTTCCATAGCTCCTTTGAAAAGTTGAGGTTTTACATTAGTAGTACGAGCGAGAAGATATTAAGGAGGCAGCAAAACCAAACAAAATAGCTTGGTCTATATCGAGAACTTATTACGATGAACCCATGTAAAATATTAGTTGTATTTTATTGCAAAGTACATAATAAAACCAGGTTCCAAACATATGACCATGTACCATCGCTAATGTATTGTCTATTTCTTCACATTGTATTGAGGGCTAAGGATAAAGAGGCGAAGTTTATAATCTGGTAAGCATAGTATGACATCATTCATATCAAAAACAAGCGAGAAACAGACAAGCAGGCAATTGTAACATTGTGTGGGCAAGTCCGACCACGGAACTAGATTACGGGTCAAGATCAAAGGAACATCACTCCTCTCTTTTAAACCTTGTAAGGTGCAATGATACACTAAGACAATTGTGTATAAAATTGAAAAGAGTAATAGTCATTGGCTGCAAACCATGTAGTTCAAGGCACAAGTCGAGTAAGTAGTAGTTAAAGGCATGAGGATTAAGGACTTACAAGCAGTGGCTTTGGTGGTGTAGTCATGCCCTTCTTCTTCTTTGGTGTGGCGGTCCTTGAAGATTTCCACAACATTTGGTTCGGTACTTTTTGGTCCTTGCGGGCTTTCCTCGCATTTGAACAAGTCAATATAGATTTGATAATATGGTACAGTGAAAAGAGTGAAACAACAGTTGATTACAAGAGCCTCGTAGTGTGCAATATAGCTACGAGATCACATCGTCTGTTGGAATTTCACTTTTATGCAGTTGGCCTTGTTCTTTGAGCAGTTCACCTACAAGAAGATAGATTGTGTGGCACATCGTAGAAGCGGACTTGAAAACATGGATGCAAGCATGCAGTTTGCATCATCTTGGCTATCAACTTGAACCTCATATGTTGAAAATTATGGGAGTCTCATTATCGACAACCTAGAAAGTATGGGGACGAGCAAGGCGATATTACTAGTTTCCATACATAACCATACTTACAGATAAATGGTCGAGGAAGGTGTTGAGCTGGGTTTCGTCTTTGTCATTCCCGTCTTGAATCCATGTTGGGAGGATACGTACATGACACCTAACGACAACCGCTGCCTCGATACTAACTTGGTGACTCTGTAGCATCCGTGGCCTTTTAAACCTGCCTCAAAGCGGATCTCCATTCTTCCTCCTCTAGATTTAATTAACCTATCGAGCATTATCCACGATGTTTGTTTCCTCTTGCGCCTAGGTGCTAGTCCAACAACGAACATAGGAAGTGTTAGTGTACATCAAGCTGTGAGACTACATATAAAGAAGCATGCAAGCTGTAACTTGACTCTAGCAACTACCTTCTTCTTTGTTGAAGCTCACAAGGTTCATCGACATTGCCAACTCGTCTTGTGTCAAGAGTGCTTGGGAAGTAGTGTCGGTGGCAAGGGAGCTTAGGAACATCTTGCTAGCTCGATTGGCATACGAGTAAGTCGTGCATTTGGTAATCTTGTGGTAGGTGTTGCAAGAACTAGGGCTGTCTCTGCTTGTTTGGTGGCAGCTATTTGTTTACTGTTTGGATTTTTTGCAACTCGTGTAGCATGGGATGCCGTGTTTGTAGAATTTTCTGCTGGACTTTGACCTTGTATTGCACCACGAGTGCAATGAGAATCTGCAGGATTCATCCGCTTCTCATTCCCTGCCATTCATGTTTCTTCATCTTTCTGTGCCATGTTAAGTCAAGCCGACAAGAAAAGCGAATAACAATTTAGTTCTTGAGAACAAATTGATGCGTGATCTTGAACGAACTGAACTTTGATGTTAGACAACCACATGATAGGAGGATGTAATATGTATGAAAAACAGGACGGAAGAGATAACCAGAACTATGATGTGTAAACTAAGAAGAAGACATTTCACCAATTTACAAGCAATGCAATGGAAGGTAGACACCATATGGAAGATGCTACAAATATGCTCTGCCAAGTTAACAGTGTCTCATCATAAATGGCGTTTAAATAAATGTGAAGCAGTACAAGAAATAAATCATATGCAAGATGCAAACAACATCACACTACCATGTTAGAGGTCTCTCGTCATTAGTGCCATTGCATATTCACAGCTTATGATGTGTAAACTAAGGAGAAGACATTTGAACAAATTAGAAGCAATGAAAGCTAGACACCATATGAAAGATGCAACGAATATCACTCTACCAAGTTAAAAATGTCTCGTCATAAGTGCCATTTCAACAAATTAGTAGTACAAGCTAGAAAAGAATGTGAGATCTAACCTATATCACACTCTGAAGTCAAACGTATCTTATGATAAGTGATTGTTGCGGGTTACACAAGATAGTAATTTGATGTAAGAACATGGTGTGATAGAGCGGATATTGTATGTTCTAGAAAGCAGGAACACGTGTCTTATTCAAGTATAATGTGTAAAAAAGCGGATGGAATTCAACAAAATTAGAAGCAATACAAGCTAGACATCACACATAACATGCAACCACATATACTTGATTGCCAAGTTAGATGGAGCACGGTGATCTGCACTAGGGGAGGCGTGCTCATCATAAACACGGCTTTGTTGAGTGTCTATGCATGTGTTGTCTTGGAAATCATCTTGGGGGTGTGGAGGGTAGAAGCTGTAGAGGCCCTCCATTTGGAAGGAGCACCTTTATCCGCTGCCTTGCTAACTTCCTTCCGCTTTATTGATTTTGAATTGTCAAGTAAAACCGACAAGAAAAAGCAATAAAATTCTCTCTTCAGAACTCATTCATGCATGATACTCACAATCACTACTTTGATGTAAGGCAAACACATGATACCAGGATGGAATATGTACGAAAAACAGGACGGCATGGCATGTTCACAACTGTTCGTGTAAACTAAGCAGAAACCATTGCAGCAAATAAGAAGCAATGCAAGCTAGACACCACATGAAAGATACAACCAATATGACTCTGCCAAGTTGAAAGCGTCCCATCATAAATGGAATTTCAACAAATTAGAAGTAGCGCATGCTATAAATCATATGAAAGATGCAACTAATATCGCACTGCATATACTAAAGGTGTATCGTCATGTTGATTGATGCGGGATACAAAAAACAATAGTTTTATGTAAGGACATGCTTAATAGACAGATGTACTATGTACTAAATACGAGGAAGGCATGTCACATTACTTGGTATAATGTATAAGCTAAGCGAGACTAGCACATGCAGTTTAACAGATTGGAAGAATTACAATCTAGACACCATATGCAACATGCAACCACATATCACGCTACCAAGTTAGAGCAAGCACTGCGATGCTATTGTAGAAATCTTGTAATCAACTCTGAGCTCGTTCACTATCTTCATCTAGCATTTACATTTCTTGAAAATCATGTCGGGAGGTGTGCTGCATTCTTTAAATGAGGAGTAGTCCCCTTGCACCTGCCTCGTCATAAGTGATTGATGAGGATACACAAGAACATTAGTTTGATGTAAGAACATGGTTAATACAGATGTACTAGTATGTACCAAAAGCGAGAAAGGCATGTCATATTCAAAGGTATAATGTGTAAGCTAAGCGGATGCAATTTAACCAAATTGGAAGCAATACAAGCTAGACATCCGGTGGAGTGGTGAGCATGATCATCTAGGACACGAGGCGGGCTGCCGCCACCATCACAGCTTTTAGTTGGCTTCGGTGATGCCTATCTTTCTTTGGGCTTGTCCTTTGGCTCGGCGATGCCACAGCTAACTATTTGTCTTACGGTGCTCACGAGATGGTGGTTCATGTAAAAAATCTTTCCTTATCTTACCGACTTGACCTTTCGAATACAAGCTAGACACCATATGCAACATGCAACCACATATGACCTTTGTGAAGTTAAAGCAAGCACACAGGTTGGTGGTTCACGGCGGCGAGATCATCAACTCGAGCTCGTTCCTCGTCTCCATTGCGACACTACACCCTTTAAAGCCTTGAAGCGTTTTGGCCTAGCCGCGTATCATCTTTGGGCGACTTCTCACTATTCTTTTACTTACATCAAGGCAGGGTCTGAAATACCCTTGCATAAAAACACAATAGTGAGAGTAAGGGTGAAGTGTGTGAGAACTAGTGCCTTTGTAAAAGTAGCAGTTGCGGTGGCTGAAAAATAAATGGCGGAGACATATGATAGCTCTACAACATTGCATGACAAACAAAATTAGATTCTACTCCATATGATTTTGTAATATATGAGCACGAGAAATGCGGTACTCCTCCGGCACACCACCACATGTGGTCATATCTAAGATAACGATCGACTAAAATAAATAGGTCGATCGATTTTTAATGAACCGTCCGATCTATAAGGCAGGCGAGATGGCCTTCGTCTACCTCCCGCCAATCACTGTTGTGATCTTTCTCGAACCGCCCGGTGACCACCGGCCCAGACCTCTGCCTCCGCCGCCCGCCCTCCCATCGACCTCACACCACCGCCATGCTTGGCGGCGCCCAGGCCATCCCTTTAATCTCGGTCGACCTCGGATCGGGCGCCCGGTAGCTCTAGGCGCACGCCCCTAAGATAAACACCAAGCGCTGCTTCCCGGCGTAATAGGCATACGGCGCTTTATTACGCTGGGGTATGCTTCGTTAATTGGGAATCAAGCGGCGAGAAATTGAAATTCAGGGGGTGGCGGACCTCTAGCTAAGGTGAAATAGTATATGAGGAGAAACCTTGTGCATCGTGAGTTACTAGGAACATCTAGTATCAAGAAGAAGCGGTCAACTAGTGTCTTACGTGGGATGAATACCGTGCAAGCGAGGCGTGAGATTTGCGAATAAGGAAGAGGAGTACCTTTTTGGTTGCGATCTTCTTCTTTTTACCGGAAACCGATGTTACGGAGGTGCGAGCTTGGGCGAACCCATGGCCAAATTGTTGGCTGTGTTGCCGTGGCCGTATGTCGGCGGAGGAAGCAGATCCGGCGGCGAAGGGCGGCGTAGCGAGGAACAACTCGGTGCGGTGGAGGTGGCAAAGTTGGAGGCGGCAGCGGTGGCGCGAGACGGCGTGGTTGAATTGGCTCGAGTGCAGACGGCTCGGCCTCGGCTTCAACTACTAGCTGTGGAGGCGTTGCGGTTGAGGTTGCGGTGAGCGGCGGCGTCGAGGTATCGGCTCGGCGTGATGGAGGAGGCGGCGGTTGATGGGTGGGATGGGGTGGCGGACGGAGGGCGCGGGGGTTTGTGGTGGTGGAGAGGTAGTTTTGGCGCCCACGAATCTGAATGGGTTATCGAGCGGGTGGGAGGAACCATGTTCGATCTAGGGGCAGCGCTTGTTTTGGCTTTTTGAGCAGAAGATGGGGCGCTTGTTTGAAATTTGGGAAAGTACAAACTTTGCCCCTCTTAAATTCGGACCTCTGCGGGTCGAGGTAGGATGGTAATCCCAGGTGTCCCAAATAGTGGGCGGGGCGATTTTGGCAGCAGCGCATGTGTGCTTAAGCGTGTCGGTGTCAAAACCGGCGGATCTCGGGTAGGGGTCCCGAGGCTGTGCGTCTAGGCGGATGGTAACAGGAGACAAGGGACACGATGTTTTTACCCAGGTTTGGGCCCTCTCGATGGAGGTAAGACCCTACTCCTGCTTGATTAATATTGATGATATGGGTAGTACAAGAGTAGATCTACCACGAGATCAAGGAGGCTAAACCCTAGGAGCTAGCCTATGGTATGATTGTTGTTTGTCCTCTGGACTAAAACCCTCGGTTTATATAGACACGGATAGGTTAGGGTTACAGAGTCGGTTACAATGGTAGGAGATCTACATATCCGTATCGCCAAGCTTGCCTTCCACGCCAAGGAAAGTCCCATCCGGACACGGGGCGAAGTCTTCAATCTTGTATCTTCATAGTCTTGGAGTCCGGCCGTGATATAGTTGACTATCTGGACACCCCTAGTCGGGACTCCTCGGTAGCCTGAACCAGGCTTCAATGACAGAGTCCGGCGCATATTGTCTTGACATTGCAAGGCGGGTTCCTCCTCGAATACTTCATAGAAGGTTTTGAACACGAGGATAGTGTCGGCTCGCAAAACAAGTTCCACATACCACCGTAGAGAATAACTTTTGCACAGATCTGTGGCGTATTCCGTGGCGTGACATCACACCATGGCCAGGCCTTTATATGAATCGTTTTTACCGTTCCACCTTAGCGCGTTTAGCGGCGGTTTCCTTGGCACATCTTATCAAAGCATAGATCGTGTCCCCTTATTCAGGATTCTCATCAATACGGACGTGGGTAACCCATCGCGCCATTGATTCTGGTAGCTTGGGAGATAAGAGAGTTTTACCGGGCTGGTGGGGGCGCATAACCCGTCCATCCATATAAGGGATAAGGATCCACCTTTTCACCTCGCCTTCTTCCTCCTTTGCTCATCCATTTCCGCTTTCGAGCTCCAGCGCCCAAGTCCGCATCCCACCTCAACCTTTCTCCAACCATGTCGGGAGGCGGGAGGCAGGTGGATGGCATCCTCTGTCACGGAGGGCACGTCACAAGACTGCGGGAGGCGGATATTTATCCGGCGACATCAGCGCCTGAGCTGCCCGATCTTGGGGCAGCTTATTCAACCCAGGCCCCATGAGAGGTGGTGTTTCTTCCCCACTTCCTCCATGGACTAGGTTTTCCACTTCACCCATTTGTCAGGGGCTCATGTTCTACTATGGCACTGGACTTCCACGACTGGCCCAATTTCATCCTCAACATCTCGGCGTTTATCGTGGTGTGCGAAACCTTCCTCTGCATCAGCCCACTTGACCTATGGCTAAAGACCTTTAATGTCGGGCGAAGGTTGTGAAGCGGCCGTCAAGCAGTCTTGGGCGCCATAGTTAACAAGATGGCCAAAGTCCTATGGCTCGAGGGCTCCTTTGTGAGAGCGATAAAGGGGGTGGCAATCGGGGTGGTTCTATATCACCGAGCAGCGCGACCCCAAATGGCGGCGGCCCCAATTCAGATCTGGCTTCCCCACGACTCTCATCATGGAAAGAGCGGGCTGGCGCGGGGAATTCGGATGAGATATCCGGACTCAAACATCGTCCGAAACACGGTGGACAAGAATCTCGGGCTTGTTAGCGTAATCCGGTGATGCTCATCGCGGATTCTCCCATGCCAACAACGGGCCTTCAAATTGTGGGAGTTCGATCCGGCACGACACTCGACTCTAAAAAGGCTCTTGACACGGCGTGCGAAGATGCGGAAGAGTCTTGTTCAAGGGCACGAGGCTCCCTCATCCGCTACTAAAGATCGCGGATCATTTCGCGGCGTCAAGCGGCGAGTAAGTTATTTACCCTCTACGGGACTCTTTTTCATAGATTGACTCTATGTGGGATCTAAAACTCCTAATCTTTGGCAGGTGGTGAAGGCGTCGGACAAATTAGCTGTCCGCTCCTTTGCGGAAGACCAGCCAGACGGCCGATTAGCCAGGGCTGCTTGGCTCCGGTACCCATGTGGTGCGGAGAAGAAAACCAGAAAGGAGGCCACTGGAACTCGAAGGAGCTCGGCGCCAGTCTTTGTCAGTTACGAGGCAGAATCTTCTCCCGAGGGCGAGGAGGAGGAAAAAGCCTCTCCCCAGCAGAGGAGAGAAAAGGAAGGCCGCCCCAGCGGGGAGGCGGAGAATCAGAAGGAAGAACCCTTCCTCCGGACTTCTCCACCAGCGTCGAGAGCGACAAGGAGGATTGGCCAGCAAGGGCCAAGCCCTGGCGAGATCGTAAGTGTCCGGATACCACAGTTTTTATTATTGCAGTGTTCTCTAATGTCGAACAATCGTGCAGCCCGCCCAAGAAGCGAGTTAAATCTCTTCATCGAGTGGGTCCACAGGTTCGTCGGAAATGGAAGTGCCGCTTCTAACGCCTCCTTGCCTCACGCTGCGGATGACACGAGGTGGGGCCCAGGGGCTTGGTCGAGAGGAGGTGGCGCGGGAGGCACCGCAAGGCAACCTCCGGACTTGGCGCGTGGGGCGAGACCCCGGGGCTCTAAACCCGACCCTCGTCCGGACTCCATGCCGGAACCTTGGCAGTTCGAGTCGGCAAGCGGTCCCCCGCCATAAGAAGGTAAGGCGCCGTGTCCTCCGTCAACGGAGGCACGGATAACTCTTGGGCGCTAACAGCGCTTCCATCAGGAGAACACCGCCTTTGTTATGAGTGTGGTGATCCGAGACGATTCGATCCGCCAAGGCGGGCTGACGAAGCTATACCAGACCTTCTAACGGGCTTTGAGGTAAGTTTAGAATATGTAAAAATATTACCGCATAGACGGTAGCCCCGATGCTTAGTTGGTGTTGGAAAGAAAATCCGGACTAAGGATCTAAAAGATATCTGTGAGAGTCTAACGTAAGTATGTCAATATGGGAATGCGAGGCTCTTCTTGACCTCTGCCGCCTTGCTGCGGAGGTCGATGCATTGAAGTAGAGCCTCGGCGGTCCGAAACGAGCTCGGCCAAGCCAAGCAGCTCGAGGACAAGGAAGGTAAGTAGTACCTTATTAAAGAAATACCTTATAGAAAGGTTTGGTTGAGAAAAATAACATGAAAAACATGGAGTGCTGCGGGGGCCCGCGAGCAGTGGCGACCACGAAGGCGGTGTCTGTGGCGAAAACAAAGTGGGTGTGGAGCATAGAAGCGAGAAAGGGGGCGCGGCTGGCGGAGAGTGCGGCAAGAGCTCGAGGCTCGTGGAAAAACACAAGGGTTTGGGCGTGACTCGAGACCCGAGTCCGAGCTTGCCTCCGCTCTTGAGAGTGCCAAAGCTGCTAAGGCCGAGGCCAAAAAGCCCTCAAGAAATTGAATCATTAAAGAAGATATCGGCGGGTAAGGCATTCTTTATGCAAAGCAAGCATGTGAAAGTGAATTACCTATTACTTACCGGTTCGGAGCTCTCGAGGAGCATTAGCAGATTTGCGGTGTGTATGCGATCTTGCCGCATTCTACCGCGCCAAGGAGGAGCTCGGCGGAGAAGGTGTTACGGTCTCGGTATGTTGAGGCGAGCGTCCAGTGCCCTGGCGACCAGTGAAGCAGCTGGTCGAGCTCCACAAGGTCGCCGAACAGGCCATGAAGGGCCTCATAGTTTGGTGTGGCCATTAGAAGCCATGCACAGGAGCTACTTTGGGCTAGTCACGGTGGTGGTGGGCCTTTGTCCAGGATTGATGTCATCAAAGCGCTCCGTCTGCATTGAAGGTGTCCGTCGGGCCCTTGCCCGTGCTAAAGTGCTGCTGGGGCAAGCTGGATCTGGAGAAGCTTGTGACAGACGGAGACCCACCGAAGGAAAGGAGCATCGCCGCGCCGAAATGTACTATGAGGGCCTCTGAAGGTGCCGCTTGAATAGCGGATGAGTGCTCCAAAGATGTAATTTTGAATAGACTCGCATTTGTTATCTGTATCTGAAAACTTGTTCATATCGCTAAGCAGCTTGTTAATTTAAAATATTACCTTACATGCGGCCGTTTATCAAATTTGAGAGATGGCAAGTCGTTGGCTTCAGCCCCCATGCCACAGTCTTTGGGGTGTTCGGGATAAACTTGAGCACTCTTGTTCCCATTATTGGGTCCATCTGAGGGCGCTCAACACAGCGAACAAGGCAGCCGGACTTATAATGCTTGAACACTCTCCTTAGCCATAGAATTCTATAATTTAAAATTTGGTGAAGCCCCTAGTATTCGGAAGACCGAGTTGAGGCGCTATCACGCCTTGGCGGACAATTCGGTTCCTCGCTCTAAGCGGCATAAGTCTTTAGGGACCGAAAAACCTCTCGAACAGTGACCGGCTCTCGCCCTATCATGGCGGTCAGTTTAGCTTTCTCCTTTGAGGTGCTCGACCCAGCTCAAGCTGAGGCACAATCGCGATGGTTCTCCCGTGCTACCTCGGCCGATATAGCGGAACCTAAGGTACCAAAACACGAGGCAGGCAAACCCAACTATTGACCCAAGACATGATTGGAGCCGATTCATATAATGCTATAAGTTGAGGTGCCGCACTTGTGAAAGTGTTGGACTTATCACACCATAATTTTGGGGTACTTAAGCCCACGATGTATTAGCCGTACCAAAGTATGCAGGTGCGTAATGTCATGAAATGAACATATATATAGATAAAGAAAAGAGTGCAATAATAGGCAAAAGCTATGTAATGTGTATTCAAAAAGTACGCAATGAAAGTAGAGCGATACAAATAGTGCGATAAGCAAGGGATGGGACTATCTAATATGTCCCCCTCCGAGGAGTAAGCTGCGGGATGATATGTAAAAGCAGGTATAATGCTCGTAATAGAGACCACACGAACACTCGGCGTGGCTTTACGCTTCCTGGCTGTTGCAGCGTTAGTTCGGCGATTCTAGTGCGGACGGGACTTCTGAAAGCGGAGTCTGAAAGTAAGAAAAAGGAAGAAAGAAAAAAGAAAAATAATGACACAATCGGGGCCCACAGTGCGGTTGAGCCACAATCCAGGCGTGCGTGGTCGTGCCCCTCCCTTATGCCCATGGTATCTCCAGTGTAGTTATATGCGCGTAGTACTAACCGCCAATTCGCGAGGGCTGGGGTTGGGGCGGATTACTCTGGCGATGCTTGATCGTGCAGGCGGTCTTCTTGTAGGTTACTCGGTGGCGCTTGACCGTGTCCGGGCGCTTAGTGGCGGACTCGAGAATTGCCGTGAGAGGCTGCTACGCCTCCGCCCGCGAGGGCGCTGTGTGCTCCTCCGTTCGGAGAAGGCGTTCGGTGTTTCCATTGACCGTGATTACTCCTCGAGGGCTGGCATCTTGAGCTTGAGGTATCGTGGTGCGGCACCGCATTGAACTTTGCAAATGTGGTTCGTCCAAGCGGTGCATGATAACCGCTGCGGAGCGGGGCGATGTCGAAGATTAACTCTTCGCCGGAAGTTATCCGGGGATCGAAGACCACTTTGAGTGTGGCGAGCTGTACAATTGGCCTCTACACCGGTATGCGCCTTTAAAGGTCGTCTTTGTAGGTTTAATCCTTGAGGGTCTATGCCCATTTTGCGCCTTGTATCACGATAAAGCAGGTTCAATCTGCTACCGCCGTCCATCGAGGACTCGGTGGCGAAATCCGTCGATAATTGGGTCGAGAACCAATGCGGCGAAACGCCGTGGCGGATGCTAGTGGGGTGGTCCCTTGATCGAAGGTGATCGGGCAGGAAGACCATGGGTTGAAGTTGAGGCGGCTGGCTCCATCGTGTATCGTCCCTTAGCGCTGCGCTTCCGCTGCCTTTGGGTATATGGGTTGCGTATATCATGTTCACCGTCCGCACTTGTGTGGAAAGCCCTTCTATCCTCTATTGTTGTGACGGGGCTCTTCCTCGTCATCGCTATGCAGCCCCTTTTCATTGAGTTGACACTTAACTTGCCTTGCTTGAACACAACAATCCTGTTGGTGTGATTGGCTGGTTTTCGGGGTGCCATGTATCGCTAGCGATCGAGTATTCGGTCCAAGTTGGACGGGCCTGGGTATTTCTTTTGAATGGCTTCTTCATTGGCGGGTTTAGAGCCTCTGAATCCGGCATTGGCCGTATCTTCACATTATGCGCCGTTAATCTGGCGCTTATCTTGTTTATTAGCGACTGTCATTGCTGTCCTTGGTATCCGAACTATCGGTGTTTGGCCAAGTTGTTGCTTGAGCTAGCCAGCTATCCTCTCTTGCACAAAAGCGGGTCATGAGTGTTGTGAGGGCTGCCATGGATTTGGCTTTTCTGTCCTAGGTGCGGGCAAGCCATTACGTCGCGGATGTTATGTTTGAAGGCTGCAAGGGCCTCTGCATCCGGACGATCAACGATTTGATTTTTCTTTGTTAGGAACCGTGTCGAGGTGTCGGCGATTCTTGGCTGCTGAATTATGTGGCTAAGGTCATGGCGTCTGGTGGTCGCACATATGTGCCTGGAAGTTATCAGGAATCGGCTTCCAAGTCCTCCGGCAACCAATTGATTCTTTGGCAAGCTGTTGAGCCAATGCCGAGCTGGTCCTTTAAGCTTGAGTGGGAGGTATTTGATGGCATGTAGATCATCACCGCGGGCCATGTGGATATGGAGGAGGTAGTCCTTGATCCAGACCGCAAGATCTGTGGTACCATCGTATGATTCGATGTTTACAGGTTTGAAGCCCTCGGGGATTTGATGATCCATTACTTCATCTGTGAAGCATAGTGGGTGTGCGGCGCCTCTGTATTGGGCTATATCACGACGTAGCTCTTATGAGCTTTGTTACCGTGTTCGGCCCGGCCTGGTTTGCTGTATCCGGTGCGACGGTAATCATCCCGCGTCGTTGGGCGCCCACGCGATCCGTAGATCGATCTTGTATGTTTTGCCTTATCCTCCAATATATCTACTTAAGTCGGTAGCGTTTTCCCATGCCTTGGTACTTTTTGGCGGCGTCGGGGTGTGGCTTGGCGGAGGGCGAGAGGCTTCTCTGTCGCTGACCCGCAGGGTGGCGATCTGCCATGTCGTCGCTGGTGACTTGGGTGCTTCCTCCTCGATCGAGGCAGCGGCCTGCGTTTGGGGTAGCTTTTGGAGGCGTTCGAGTTCATACTCTTGGTGCAGGACTTGATCCATCAGCCGACTAGCAGGTCTTAGTCAGCTCTAATGTTGTTCTTGCTTTCTTGAGGCTGCTTGCCGTGGCTATAAACCTGCGTTTAAAAGCGCTCATGTTGGCGGGATCCTCGGGCCCGACAAATTAAATCGTCGTCGAGGCTTGCCTCATCTTGGAGGGGCGCATAATTATAGTCCTCGACCTCCCTTTACTGCCGCCTTGTCGTGCGGACTTGCTTCTCCTCCTCCTGCGTTGAGTCCTGCTGGAGGGTTGTCTTCAACCTTGTCAAGGGTGTTATTATCTCCGTGCGGAATCACCGTTTTATTGTGGCGGGATTTAGGCGGCGCCCATTGGCGTCGTAACCGGTTGCTTCTTGGAGGGTCATCCTCCGTTGTTCCATCGCTGTTCCCATCTTTTGGGATGTCCACCATGTATATGTCATATGACAAGGTGGACTTCCGATTCTCTATAAGTATTTGGGTCTTGGTCGTCTCCGGCGTTGTCATCCATACCGTCGATGTCTTCGGGGTCGAAGTCGAGCATGTCGGTTAAATCATCGACAATGGCTACAAAGTGGGTGGTGGGTGGGCGTTGAATTTCGTCGTCCGTATCCCAACCTTCTGTCCGTAGTCCGGCCGGGCTCTCCGGATAAAGAGAGACTTTAGTGAATTTAGGATGTCGCCAAAGGCGAGTCTTTGAAAGATGTCATGGCGATGAACTCCATAACGGCGTAATCGGATTCGATTGGCGGTAGCGGAGGTTGAGTCCGGAGAGAGTCCGGCACCACAGGTCAAGGTCTTCGCAAAGGACGGGGATGGAGTTCGGCTCAATCGCCGTGAGATCGTAGCCCCGGCGGTGTCCAACCACTCATCCTCGATCGGGAATCCGGCTCCGGATTAAGGGTCGAGCGGATCTTTGATGCGGCCTCGAGAGCCTTTGTTAGGCTGCGAGCTAGATCATGCCCATCGAGGCAGTCGGCATGCTTGCTGCGGCTCAAATCCGTCGAAGATCAAGTCTCCGCGGACATCGGCCGTATAGTTCAAACTTCAAATCTGACGATGGCGGGCGTAGCTTCGATCCGCTCGGATGGCCAAGTGAATTGGCCCGCGATGCAAAGCCGCCCGAATCTGAAGATCTGTCGGGGAAAAGTCTCACCTGGACTGCGTCGTTATTGATGATCGAAGGAGCCATCAGACCTATCGGTGGCGACAGAGGAACTCTCAATGAAAGCACCAATGTCGGTGTCAAAACCGGCGGATCTCGGGTAGGGGTCCCGAACTGTGCGTCTAGGCGGATGGTAACATGAGACAAGGGACACGATGTTTTACCCAGGTTGAGGCCCTCTCGATGGAGGTAATACCCTACTCCTGCTTGATTAATATTGATGATATGGGTAGTACAGAGTAGATCTACCACAAGATCAAGGAGGCTAAACCTAGAAGCTAGCCTATGGTATGATTGTTGTTTGTCCTCGGACTAAAACCCTCGGTTTATATAGACACGGATAGGTTAGGGTTACAGTCGGTTACAATGGTAGGAGATCTACATATCCGTATCGCCAAGCTTGCCTTCACGCCAAGGAAAGTCCCATCCAGACACGGGACGAAGTCTTCAAACTTGTATCTTCATAGTCTTGGAGTCCGGCCGTGATGATAGTTCGGCTATCCGGACACCCTCTAGTCCAGGACTCCCTCAGCACCCATTGTGTATGAATGTTTTTCGGATGCGGTTGCGTGGCGTCTAGATGAAGCTACAAACCTACCTCGGTTTAGGCCTTTGGATGTCGGGCCGGTAGGTTTCACGGGTCGGAGTTATTAGAAAAGTAATGTCCTTGTACGGCCAAACATTGGTCTCACGCGGTTTCGGGCGAGTAGAGGCTCTTTTGGCGCTTCGTTCGAAATTTTGAAATACAAGCATTCACGTTTAGAGTACTCTTGAACAATGAGGATTGACCTAAATAGACAACGTTATGTTTGACCTTGTATGTTTGAAAACCTCATTAAATTATCCGCTTCTTTTTGAATTTTGACACTTGAAAATCCTATAACTATGATTATTTTGGAATGGAGGAGCTAAATTTGAATATATTTTTTGTACGACTACATATGCTATTATGTACAAAATCGAGCAAGATTGGTGCCCCATAATTTAGGTATGGTTTACAAATGCCATGATATCAAATTCAAATAATTGAATGGACTTCATGTTGAATTCGACTGTTTTAAACCACCTTAAGTTGAATTCAAATGTATGCTAGTTCATAGGGAGCTATTTATAATGTCCATTGTGTAACTTTCATATGTATAATGTGCTTTAACACACAACATGAACTATACTCACGTTTATATTAGATTGCTAAGCGATGCATTATGCAGGTTCAAAATACTAACTATGTGGATCAATTGTGTCGAATAATAACATAGACATGCTCAAATTTGATAGAATCTAGATGTCGATGGATCAATGACCGCTCCTTACTTGAATTGCAAATATCATGATCCCATCCTAATATTTGGATACAATTTATATCTTTAATCAATGTGTAGAGCAGTCTTTTACATGTAGTTTCACTCTCCATCGGTGGTCTCTCACACATGCTCACACACTCTCTCGAGGTGTCTTTCTCGCACACATGCTCTAGATATAACCCTCCCTCCCTCTCGTAACCATTTACAACTGTTTTCACTAACCTTTATCACAAGCACTCTTCCTCTACTTAAACATACACCGCACAATCCTCATCGACCCTTTCTATATACATGGACCTGCCTACGTGTCTCATGTCGCACATTATCTTCGCTTTGTCTCTCACGCATTGTCTCACACCTCTCTTCCTAATCGTGAGTATGATTCTAGCGAGCATTATGTAGGATGCCCTTTAAAGTTAGGTTTGATGAATAGTAATATCGAGAGATAAAGGGTTACCTTAGTCCAAGAACCTAGGGTTACAAATCCTAGCGGCTTTGTCGGTGGACACGAGTCCTTCACAATTCTGCTATCTTTGTCTTGTCGACTAGTCATCCATGGGTCTTCCTAAATGCATCACGGGCCGACCAATGTGGCGCGGGGCGGAA
The DNA here is from genome assembly GCA_021605205.1 of Aegilops longissima. Classification (NCBI taxonomy): domain Eukaryota; kingdom Viridiplantae; phylum Streptophyta; class Magnoliopsida; order Poales; family Poaceae; genus Aegilops; species Aegilops longissima. The sequence goes on along the minus strand of CM038679.1, from coordinate 488,565,103 downwards.
CGAGCGAAGGGCCTCACCTCGACCCACAGGACCTCAGCGGTGACACACCCTCTGCCCCACGTCTCATTATCTTCTCACACCCACATACCAACACAAACACCACACACAGAAAATTTCTCCTGGTGCCTCTATTCCCTCCCCTTGCATATACACACTCAAGGGAATGGAATCTCTTGTCGTGATGTCATATTAGTATCTCTCTCTCTAGACCACTCTCATTTCTCGTGATATCTCTCCCGCCCCCGTCGGCCCCTCTATCCATGCCTCTCTCGAATCGTAATACACACATACCTCTCTAGGCCCGTAAATGCATCAACTACACATTCACACATGTTACATCACGTACCTCATTGATCTAAAAGCCCTCTCTTCATGTTTATTTCACATACAACATTCCTTTTGAATAAAGTGTGGCCAAAATTTATTTTAGAGTTTCTACATATACACAACATTACAAAGTTATATGGAGAATCTGACGCTAATTTGCATTGCATGGTGCCCACAATGATATTTATTCCGCATTGTGAATTTGTATATTTTATACTATATACAAAGTTAGTCATAATAAAGAAAGCGAAGAGCATCTCTCTCTCCATCGCATACCCCCTTATCGCCCTTTCACGTATGCACACAAAACTATCTCGGGTCCTCTAAAGTAAGCCCCAGAAAATTCAAGCATGTTTCATCTTTCTCTCACGATATATGCAATGGCGATCATTGTATTTGAAGAGAAAGCACGATACATACATTGGACTTCTGAATCCACTCATTACGGTCACCATTTATGTTTAGTGGTTATTATCTGATCACGGGCTCACCGTACAACTCTATATTTGCTCATGACATGACTAGTTGACGATTCGCGCTCACGTGGCACCTCTAGTGTTGCATCACATTATCTCACTACCATCGTGCTCACTGTCAACTTGTATCTACTCTACATCTACACTCTTATAAAATACATAAAATACACTCTTATAAAAAACAGAGTTGGTGATGATGGTGTGCCCTGCCATCCTGCAATATAGGTCGTCCGATTTATATTTGCGGATAGGAAAGAAACTATGGCAATTTTGCAAAAAGGTACCCACACCTCTCCACATTTGCAAATAAGGCCTTCCCTCGTTCATCCTTTTCTCTCACAAGATAAACAAGTCATACAAATGCATCTTGATGTTACGTGCAGCATACGGGCATCTTGCTAGTAAGAATGAAAACAAAAGACAAAAAAATATTTGGGCGATGGTTGAAGTCATGACCCATGAGCACAGCGGACAAGGTGGCCTTATATTGGTATCTTGAGCCGTCTGTTTTAACACCACGGAGCTGGTGTGGTGATTATACACACTGCCATGCGCATGCACACGAACTGCATCCACACAACACTCACACAACACATGCAGCCACGCGCCGCACCCAACACTCCACACGTACACACGCAGCCATGCGCGCCGCATAACACTCACACGCACACACGGTACACACCACGACCAACACACACTCTCACGCTCAAGTGCTCAACCTACGTGCATGCGCACACATCAGGCCACAGCAGACATACACAACCAGGTGATTCCAGCGCGGGTTGGAGCCTTGTCGCGCTGCGTAAATTTGTGTTTATCGACCTTTTGCCTATGCGGCTGGCGGTGGGACCCACAAGAAACATGGTCAATTTAACTAGTCAACATGGCGCCACGCTGACTATTTGGCGGTCAGCGAGTGCAATCCGATCTTTGAGCTGTGAGCAAGTGACCGTATAATCACCATAAAACATATATAGTGACCGTAATCAGCTTATTCTGAAGTTCGGTGACCGTATTCGCTTTTCTCTCTGTAGGCCCTCCAAAACTACATCTCTACGTTCTTGCATGTTACATCTAACAACTATGCAATACAGCACTACTACTACACTCTAACACAATAAATCATATGTGTTTTAGTTTTACTAGATATCATATTGTTACTTATAATTATTCAGTTTGCATACATTAAAATTGCCTTTGAAATGTATGGCGGTATCATCTACGCATGGGAAAAATCCGCCCTTTCTGTTTAATCGGGTTTGTATCGATGGATCATGCAAAACAACAAAACTATAGTACTATACAGTACAAGTGACAGTTCACTAGGCCGTCGTGTCGTCTACTCCTCCGTCGTAAGAGTGGGCACTCGCTTTCATAAATCTTCTAGTCCCTTTCGCGACATGTGGGACATCAAGCTACGGGTCCACGTGCCATACGAATCTGATGCGAGCAGCGGGGTGAAGCACCCAGTCATGGCGCCGGCGTGATAATGAAATGAGGCGTCAAATCACAAAGCTACACCTTTCCCGTAGTTAAGTTGGAGGGCGAAGCAACCATCATTTCACTCGTTCTTTGAATCCGCTTCTCCTCATCTTCTTCAACTTAACCACGTGTTGCTACGCCGTTGTTACGCCTCATGTGGGGGCGGATCGGCAGTAAAACAACGACACATGGGACGCATGTTAGCAAACCGCCGAGGACAACGTCCTCGAAAATAAGAAGCCTAATCCTAACTCAAAGGGCTACGTGGCTGCTCGTATACTTTCCATCTAATCTATATATGCCCCCGATTTTCAGGTGGGGTGGGCCTAATCATCTCCTTTAATCCAATCAAATAGTCCCACATCACATCAGTTAAGTAACTTTACATAAACCATTGTGTGGATGTAGCATTGCTCAAATAAGAAACCTCCCCGCCATCCATGGCGGCAAAATCACCTCCTTTTACTAATCTTGATTCTATAATTTTTAGATCAATATAATTGAGATTTGTATAGATAGCACACAGGAGCAAAACCAAGTGAGTGCAGTTAAGGGCATCCACAATGTGTAGCCAAATGTGAAAACAACTTTTGGCATCGTGGGAACCATTGTGGGCGGTGTTGCCAAAGCCAAAAGATGGGCTGAAGCTCCTGATTGATTGATTGAAGGAATAGAAAAATGCAACGTCTCTCCTCTTTCTCCCATGCTTGGGCGCATGTAGTACAGTATAAAGCTGAGTCTACTCCCTGTCCCTTCTATCACAAATCACAAAGCGGTGAGGCGTCAAATCACAAAAGCAGACGAAGCAACCATCATTTCACTCTTCGCTGACTCCTCCTCCATCGTCTTCTTGAGAAACCATCTCACCGCACTAGTACTACTAGTAGTACTAGTAAAGGACTTCTGGATGCAAATAAGGCGGTTGTCTCGGCTGCGGGCGGCACTTGCGAGCGACTTACCGTGGTCTCCCTCAATGGTGTTCTCCGTCGAGCGCGCCAAACCACCCAAAAAAGATATAAATCGGCGTCACGCAATGGGAAGGAAGTCAAATATAGTTACTACCTCCATTTTTTGTACACAAGGCGGTATATCAAAATTACAATTTGCAAGGGCCACTAACACTAATCGAGGCAAAATTGATGGGGTTAGCAACCAAGGACATTAATATCCCTGCATGCATGCGGAAGTGAGAAGGTTGGTTTGCATGGCCTGCATTAATCAAGCGATGAGAGTGAGATGGTTAGCTCTTTGGTCTTTGGAGAAAAAATCGCATTAATTGACACGTGAAGCGAGTTTGTATCGATTAAATCCGTGAAGGAAAACCCGCCTTTCTTTCTTAACACTAGTACTCCTAGTACATACATTACTTATCCTGTTTGGGTCTAGGCCTTGCATTGCCAAACTTAGCCACACATTTTGCCAAGCTTGCCTAAAGTTTTCAAAATGAGAAGGAGGTACACTTGCATGGTTGTCGCGGTCGTACCGCACCCTCACTGCAGTCGCTCACCTTGCCTTGTGATGCCTTTGCACCCTCACCGATCGCTCTGAGCGCGCAAACCCAACCAAGGGCGCACCCTCAGCGACACGTCTTGTCGCATGTGAACAAACCAAACTCAGCCATCCTATCGCTGACACATAATTTTGCTCATAGAGTATGTTTATCCAACCGCATGTTGGGGAGTATCCGTCACGGCCCGTGTGGTGGTGCATTGGGGAAGAAGAAGAGGTGAGGAAGAAGGAAAGAAGGGTTAGGAGGCGTGGGATATTCATCCAACCGCCTGAAATGGTAGGCTGACCCAAGTCGGATGACTTGCATAACAAATATATGTTTTACACAGCAAAAGATCCATAAAAACAACAACATAAAGAAAAACTATCCTTTGCTCGCGAGAAAGAGGCGACCTCGTCGTCTTTGGCTGCCGGCCGCGAACCAGCCGTCGCTGCCGGCGTGTGTCTCCGCACCGTGGTTGTCCTCGGCCTCTAGCTACTCGTTCAGCGGAGGCGTCGCAGGCGCTTTACGCAGACGAGCACAACCAGTTCAAGTCAGGGCGTCCGGTTCCGCTGCGGGAGGGCCTTGATGGCGGCGGCATCTGCGGCGCTCGCGTTGAGTCGAGCCTCCGCCGCCCGGTTCAAGTCCGGGCGTCCGGTTCCGCTGCGGAGGCGTCGATGAGAGTGGCATCCGCGCGCTCTGCGTCGAGTCGAGCCTCCGCCGCCCGGTTCAAGTCCGGGGCGTCCGGTTCCGCTGCGGAGGAGGCCTCGATGGCAGCGGCATCCGCGCTCCGCCTCAAGTTGAGCCTCCGCGCCCGATTAACATCCCGACATCCGGTTCCACCTACGGAGAGCCTCGATGGCAGCGGCATGCGTCGCGCTCTGTGTTGAGTTGAGCCTCGCCTCCGGTCCTCCTTTAGTATCGCCATGTTGAACCGCTGGTCCCACGCACCATGGGGACTCGGACGCCCGGCACGCGAAGTCGGCGTCCATCGTCTCATACCCATCGGGGCCTTCTGCGCGCGACCTCCGCCATGAACATTGGATCGGCTTCCTCCTCCTCGTAGCTTGGCTCCGGAGAACTTCGGGGATTGGCCCGCCGCCAGCGAGCTTAGGAGCGGAGTGCGTGGCGCCCGACCGTCGCCGCGATTCTCTGCGGCACTCCGCGTCGACATCTTGTAGTAAGTGATCTTGCGGCACACCATGGCTTTCCGGCGAACTAGGGGCGCTTGATGCGGGCTAGGGGATCGAAAGGTGGGGAATGGGCTGGAGATTTGGTGTGGTTTAGGGCGTGGCTGGTGTAGGCCGGCAGCGAAGGTTACGGTGTGAATAGTGGTTCCGGTGACGACCGGTCAATCGGTTTTGACTGTACATCGCTCTTGTCGCGTTCGCTTGCAGCCTGGCACGCTGGACCCTCCACGTCGCTCACCGAATAACGTGCTTTGTCTTGCATTTTCGCTCACTTGTGGGACCGCAGTTGAGAGCAAACCGACGTCCCTCCCCCTCCCCCGCCCGCGTCATTTATTATACCACCACTCCCTCCGTTTTATGCGGAGTAAATAAAAACAGAGGGAGTATACTACGGATGAGGATCCCCTGACGTGGCCGGACCCATTGAGTAACTGAAATGCGGGGCCTAGCAAGTATGGGGTCCTCCAGTAAGTGACCGAAAGGGAGGGTAAGGCAGGGATACCTACGTCAGAGGATCCACTTCCACTATACTACTTTTACCAAATGTTAGAGTAATAATATATGACATGCAACTTACACAAATGTTAGAGTAATAATATATGACATGCAACTTACACAAAGCATCTGAGGGTCTAATCGTTTTTGAGGCTAACTTTGACCAAATGTTAGAGTAATAATATATGACATGCAACTTACACAAAGCATACGGTCCAATTAGTATGTGAAAGGAGTTTCAATGATATAATTTTCACATTATACATCTCATGTACTATTAATCTTGTCAATAGTCAAATTGGAAACCATCTAAGTACAAATCTAGAATGCGTCTGAATGTAACAATATTGATTGGGCGTTGTTGAATGTTGATACCTTTTTGATCAAAGTAGAGATACTTTGACTACACATAAAACTTATATGTAAACTAGAAAGGATAGGAGGGAGTATATTATGCGTTCAAAAGCGAAGCGAACATTGAATACCCTTTATATATGATTTGCGGATGCTATGATCACGGTTCAAAATTTTGAATCCTCCTTAGGTATCACGTGGCCCCACTCGTTCCCTCTCGATTTCATCTCGGGGTCGGAGATCTATTGAAAGAGGACTAGGGTGGGTATATCACGAATGATACTCGCGGAATGTTCAAATGAGGCATGCGGGAGGATGGAATCATTGGAGGCGACATGATCGATGGAGAAGAGGGTTGGAGAGGAATGAGAAATAAGCAAGCGCCACATGATTATACTTGAGCGGCTGAAATAAACAATAAGTTGTCTCGCTTGGCCTACATAGTGAAAGGCCTAATGCATATGCGAACAACGATGCTCGAATATGGCGGAAAACAGGAAACCGACATGTGGGGCACACCCGTTGGGACGACGTAAGCGCGAGACTAGTCCAATGGAGGAGCTGGCCCACAACCTCCTCGCCACCGACAACCGTTCATGTGGGTTGTTGGGGCCAACAACGAGCGCAGCTCAGCACCGCCTCTGGACACGGCGACCGCGGTGGCGACACGCTCATATCGTCGCTAGACACGGTCGGTTCGATGTCTTGCGGGTGGCGTTAGTCTTGTGCACGACCAATGGTATGTTTGATTTGTGCCCAAGGTTGCCCCATCAAAGCATTGGGTAGCCAAAATTTTGGTTGAGGTATTGGTTGCCCATGATTTGGCCGACATTGGCAAGAAAAATGAACTAGAGTTGGCTAGAGTTCATTGGCATGCCAAAGAAATGGCAACCATCAAACAAAGACCAATCTTTGGGTCATGACCAAAATTTTGGTTGAGGTATTGGTTGCCCATGATTTGGCCGACATTGGCAAGAAAAATGAACTAGAGTTGGTTAGAGTTCATTGGCATGCTAAAAAATGGCAACCATCAAACAAAGACCAATCTTTGTGTCATGACCAAAATTTTGGTAAGGTGCACTTTGGCCACAATCCAAACACACCCCAACACCCGGCTCGTCGAGGATGCAGGCGCGCGTGGCAGCGTCCAGTGGAGTGGTGTAGTGCAGCCAAGCTGCATCCTCTGGACCTGAGATCATGCGGGTCGTCTTGCTTTTCAATGACATGCGGGGATCGCATGTGAGCAAAGGCATCTCCAACGTTGCCACGACCGCGGTGACTACTGACACACCAAAACCCTCGTCCCTCGCGCGTCGTCGCGGTGCATTCCCAACCAGCGCCAGCTGCCGCATTCATGCCGTCCGTTCGTATGTCGTTGTTAAGAGGCTCGGTGCCGAGGAACCAACTCCGGCAACAATGGCGTGCCGGACACTTGGCCTCACGGAATGCGCTACTTAAAGAGGCAGCGCCAGCTCACCTCCACACCATAGCGCATCGTCCTCCTACGGCACCACATCCGCCATGACCGCAAGTGTGAACACTCTGTGGGAGAGCTTGTCTTGGGGATGAAGCTCGAGTCGCCGCCCTCGCTCAAGTCGCCTCTCGCGGCCAATAGCGGCGTGGCGGATCTGACCAGCGACCGCTGGCGGTGGCCCGCTGGGCGGCGACGGCAGGGAGCACCGTCGACCCACGCGTCCTACTTGCCGCCGTCAACGTTCGGCACCGCCGAGTCGGGGACTCCTCAGAGGATGAGTAGGGCATGGGAGGCGACATGGCATGGTGTGCCAACTGGTGCTACATCTCGAGCTTGCATTGGTTTTCCCGAAGAGGAGGGATGATGCAGCCGATGGCGTAAGTATTTCCCTCGGTTTTGAGAACCAAGGTATCAATCGATAGGAGGCCACGCGCAAGTCCTCGTACTGCACAAAGCGATAGCTACTGCAACCAACGCGATTAGGGGTTGTCAATCCCTTCACGGTCACTTACGAGTGAGATCTGATAGAGATAATATTTTTGGTATTTTTGGTATAAAGATGCAAAGTAAAAGGTAAAAGCAAAGCAAGTAAATAAAGTGATGGAGATTGATATGATGAGAATAGACCGGGGCCATAGGGTTCACTAGTGGCTTCTCTCAAGAGCATAGATATTATACGGTGGGTGAACAAATTACTGTTGAGCAATTGTGAGAATTGAGCATAGTTATGAGGTTATCTAGGCAATGATCATGTATATAGGCATCACGTCGAGACAAGTAGACGAAGCGATTCTGCATCTACTAGTGTTACTCCACTCATCGACCGCTATCCGGCATGCATCTAGAGTATTAAGTTAAAAAGCAGAGTAGCGCCTTAAGCAAGATGACATGATGTAGAGGAATAAATTCATGTAATATGATAAATACCCCATCTTGTTATCCTCGATGGCAACAATACAATCGTGCCTTGCAACCCTTTACATCCTTTGGTAAGGACACATAAGATTGAACCCAAAGCTAAGCACTTCTCCCATTGCAAGAACTACCAATCTAGTTGGCCAAACCAAGCGGATAATTCAAAGAGACTTGCAAAGATAACATAATCATACATAAAAGAATTCAGAGAAGAATCAAATATTTTCCATAGATAAGCTGGATCATAAACCCACAATTCATCGGTCTCAACAAACACACATAAAAAGAAGATTACATCGAATAGATCTCCACGAGAGAGGGAGAACATTGTAATGAGATCCAAAAAGAGAAGAAGCCATCTAGCTACTAGCTATGGACCCGAAGGTGAAGTAAACTACTCACACTTCATCGGAGGGGCTATGGTGTTGATGTAGAAGCCCTCCGTGGTGTATGCCCCCTCGTGAACTCGGAACAGGCCCCAAGATGGGATCTCGTGGATCTGAGGAAGATGCTGACGGTGGAATTAGGTTTTGGCTCCGTCCCGATCTGTTGAAGTGCGTAGGTATATATAGGAGGAAGGATGCGTCGGTGGGCGTCGGGGGCCACGAGGCGGGGGCGTGCCCGGGGGCGCGCCCCACCCTCGTGACCGCCTCTGGCACTCCTTGGAGTAGGGTCCAAGTCTCCTGGATCACGTTCGGTGAGAAGATCACGTTCCCGAAGTTTTCATTCCGTTTGGACTCCGTTTGATATTTCGTTTCTTCGAAACACTGAAATAGGCAAAAAACAACAATTTTGGGCTGGTCCTCCGGTTAATAGGTTAGTCCCAAAAATAATGTAAAAGTGGAAAATAAAGCCCATTATAGTCCAAAACAATAGATAAAGTAGCATGGAGCAATAAAAAATTATAGATATGTTGGAGACGTATCAGGCATCCCCAAGCTTAATTCCTGCTCGTCCTCGAGTAGGTAAATGATAAAAAGAGAATTGTTGATGCGGAGTGATACTTTGGCATAATTTCAATGTAAATCTTCTTAATTGTGATATGAATATTCAGATCCGAAAGATTCAAGACAAAAGTTCATATTGACATAAAAATAATAATACTTCAAGCATACTAACAAAGCAATTATGTCTTCTCAAAATAACATGGCCAAAGAAAGTTATACCTACAAAATCATATAGTGCAGCTATGCTCCATCTTCCCCACACAAAGTATTTAAATCATGCACAACCCGATGACAAGCCAAGCAATTGTTTCATACTTTAACATTTTCAAAACTTTTTCAATCTTCACGCAATACATGGCGTGAGCCATGGATATAGCACTATATGTGGAATAGAATGGTGGTTGTGGAGAAGACAAAAGAGGAAGATAGTCTCACGTCAACTAGGCGTATTAACGGGCTATGGAGATGCCCATCAATAGATATCAATGTGAGTGAGTAGGGATTGCCATGCAATGGATGCACTAGAGCTATAAGTATATGAAAGCTCAAAAGAAACTAAGTGGGTGTGCATCCAACTCGCTTGCTCACGAAGACCTAGGGCATTTCGAGGAAGCCCATCATTGGAATATACAAGACAAGTTCTATAATGAAAAATTCCCACTAGTATATGAAAGTGACAAAATGAGAGACTCTCTATCATGAAGATCATGGTGCTACTTTGAAGCACAAGTGTGGTAAAAGGATAGTAACATTGTCCCTTCTCTCTTTTTCTCTCATTTTTTTATTTTTTTATTTTTTTTATTTGGGCCTTCTCTCTCTCTTTTTTGGCCTCTTTTTATTTTATTTTATTTTTCGTCCGGAGTCTCATCCCGACTTGTGGGGAATCATAGTCTCCATCATCCTTTACTCACTTGGGACAATGCTCTAATAATGATGATCATCACACTTTTATTTTCTTACAACTCAACAATTACAACTCGATACTTAGAACAAAATATGACTCTATATGAATGCCTCCGTGATGTGCGGGATATGCAATGAAACATGAGTGACATGTATGAAAGAATTATGAAAGGTGGCTTTGCCACAAATACAATGTCAACTACATGATCATGCTAGCAATATGACAATGATGGGCGTGTCATAATAAGCGGAGCGGTGGAAAGTTGCATGGCAATATATCTCGGAATGGCTATGGAAATGCCATGATAGATGGTATGGTGGCTGTTTTGAGGAAGGTTTATGGTGGGTGTATGATACGGCGAAAAGTCTTGCGGTATTAGAGAGGCTAGCAATGGTGGAAGGATGGGAAAAAGTGCGTATAATCCATGGACTCAACATTAGTCATAAAGAACTCATATACTTATTGCAAAAATCTAGAAGTTATCAAAGCAAAGTATTACGCGCATGCTCCTAGGGGGGTAGATTGGTAGGAAAAGACCATCGCTCGTCCCCGACCGCCACTCATAAGGAAGACAATCAATAAATAAATCATGCTCCGAGTTCATCACATAACGGTTCACCATACGTGCATGCTACGGGAATCACAAACTTCAACACAAGTATTCTTTAAATTCACAACTACTCAACTAGCATGACTCTAATATGATCATCTCCATATCTCAAAACAATTATCAAGCATCAAACTTATCTTAGTATTCAACGCACTCAAAAGAAAGTTTCACATATCATCTCCATATCTCAAAACAATTATCAAGCATCAAACTTATCTTAGTATTCAACGCACTCAAAAGAAAGTTTCACATATCTTGAATACCAAGTATATTAACATTAAGAAAATTACCATGCTAATAACGACTCTCAAAATAATCTAAGTGAAGCATGAGAGGTCAAGTTTCTTTAAAACAAATCCACCATCGTGCTCTAAAAGATCTAAGTGAAGCACTAGAGCAAAAAATTTCACGCTCAAAAAGATATAAGTGAAGCACTATGAGCAAAACTATCAAGCTCAAAAGATATAAGTGAAGCACATAGAGTATTCTATCAAATTCCAAATCATGTATGGCTCTCTAAAAAGGTGTGTACAGCAAGGATGATTGTGTTAAACTAACAAGCAAAGACTCAAATAATAAAAGATGTTCCAAGCAAAACACATATCATGTTGGTGAATAAAAATATAGCTCCAAGTAAAATTACCGATGGAAGTAGACGAAAGAGGGGATGCCTTCCGGGGCATCCCCAAGCTTTGACTTTTTGGTGTCCTTGGATTATATTGGGGGTGCCATGGTCATCCCCAAGCTTAGGCTCTTTCCGCTCCTTGTTCCATAATCCATCAAAAGAATTCACCCAAAACTTGAAAACTTCACAACACAAAACTCAATAGAAATCTCGTGAGCTCCGTTACAGAAAGAAAACAAAAGACTACTTTAAGGTACTTTAATGAACTCATTATTTATTTATATTGGTGTTAAACCTACTGTATTCCAAATTCTCTATGGTTCATAAACTATTTTACTAACCATAGATTCATCAAAATAAGCAAACAACACACGCAAAACAGAATCTGTCAAAAACAGAACAGTCTGTAGTAATCTGTAACTAACGCAAACTTCTGGAACCCAAAAAATTCTACCAAACTTAGAAAACCTGGACAATTTGTTTATTGATCATAAGCAATTTGAATCAGTATTTTATCACGTTCTGGTGATTTTTAACAATTCGGGCACTGAGCACAAAGATTCTGGAAATTACAGCAAGATCAAATAACTATCATCCAAGAAGATCCAATAGGTCCAACTTGGCACAAACACTAATTAAAAGATAAAACCACATCTAAACAGAGGCTAGATGGATTATTTATTCCTAAACAGAACCAAAAACAAAAAACACAAAATAAAATTGGGTTGCCTCCCAACAAGCGCTATCGTTTAACGCCCCTAGCTAGGCATAAAAACAAGGATAGATCTAGGTATTGCCATCTTTGGTAGGCAATCCATAAGTGGCTCTCATGATCATATGGTAATTTTATTTTATTTCTAGGAAAGTGTTCCATGCCCTTCTTTAAAGGGAATTGGAAATCTAATATTTCCTTCCTTCATATCAATAATTGCACCAATCGTTCTAAGGAAAGGTCTACCAAGAATAATATGACATGAAGGATTGCAATCTATATCAAAACGATAAAATCTACGGGCACATAATTCCTATTTGCAACAATAAGAACATCATTAATTATTCCCATAGCCTTTTTAATATTGGAATCCGCAAGATGCAAGTTTAGAGAGCAATCATCAAAATCACGGAAATCTAGCAAATCACACAAAGTGTTGGGAATAGTAGTGACACTAGCACCCAAATCACACAAAGCATGAAACTCATAATTTTTAATTTTAATTTTAATAGTAGGTTCCCACTCATCATGGAGTTTCCTAGGGATATAAATTTTCAACTCAAGCTTTTCTTCATAAGATTGCATTAAGGCATCAACAATGTGTTCGGTAAAAGCCTTATTTTGACTATAAGCATGAGGAGAATCTAGCACGGATTGCAACAAGGAAATACAATCAATTAAAGAGCAATTTTCATAATTAAATTCCTTGAGATCCAATATAGTGGGTTTAGTAACATCTAGATTTTTATTTCTTTCAATCCCACTTTTATCAATTTCATCATTAAGATCCAAAACTCGAATTCTTAGAGCGCCTTCTAGGTAAAGGAGGATCATATTTAGTTTCATCAAGATTCATATTGCAAAACAAAGATTTAATAGGGGACACATCAATAACTTTTAGATCTTCATCTTGATTTTCATAGGAATTAGAAGAACACGCTTTAATAAAGGCATCTTTGGAAGCACGCATCCTAGAGGTTCTTTCTTTGAACTCATCAATGGAAATTCTCATAGCTTTGAGAGACTCATTGATATCATGCTTAGGAGGAATAGATCTAAGCTTTAAAGAATCAATCTCGAGAGAAATTCTATCAACGTTCCTAGCCAAATCATCAACTTTAAGCAATTTCTCTTCAAGCAAAGCATTAAAATTCTTTTGTGAATTCATAAACTCTTTAACACTACTCTCAAATTCAGAGGGCATCTTATTAAAATTTCCATAAGAGTTGTTGTAGGAATTTCCATAATTATTAGAAGGATTACTAGGATAAGGCCTAGGATTAAAATTCCCTCTATACGCGTTGTTTCCAAAACTATTCCTACCAACAAAATTCACGTCCATAGATTCATTATTATTCTCAATCAAGGTAGACAAAGGCATATCATTAGGATCAGAAGAAACACTCTTAGTAAATAACTTCATAAGTTCATCCATCTTTCCACTCAAAACATTGATTTCTTCTATAGCATGCACTTTTTATTAGTAGATCTTTCGGTATGCCATTGAGAATAATTAACCATAATATTATCTAGGAGTTTAGTAGCATCTCCTAAAGTGATTTCCATAAAAGTGCCTCCCGCGGCCGAATCTAAAAGATTTCTAGAAGCAAAATTCAATCCGGCATAAAAAATTTGTATAATCATCCACAAGTTCAAACCATGAGTAGGACAATTACGTATCATTAATTTCATTCTCTCCCAAGCTTGTGCAACATGTTCATGATCAAGTTGCTTAAAATTCATAATATCGTTCCTAAGAGAGATAATCTTAGCGGGAGGAAAATAATTAGAGATAAAACCATCTTTGCACTTGTTCCAAGAATCAATACTATTTTTAGGCAAAGAAGAAAACCATGCTTTAGCACGATCTCTAAGCGAAAAGGAAATAGCTTCAACAACGACATCATTATCGACATCTTTTTCTTTTGCATATCACATAAATCAACGAAGCTATTAGGATGAGTGGCGGCATCTTCACTAGGAAGGCGGTGAATTGATCTTTCATAACAAGATTCAACAAAGCAGTATTGATTTCACAAGATTCAGTATTGGCAAGAGGAACAATCAGAGTGCTAAGGAAATCATTATTATTGGTATTGGTGAAGTCACACAATTTGGTAGCATCTTGAGCCATCGCGACAACAAGCAATCAACACACGGGCAAACAAGCAGACGAGGAAAAGGCAGCGGAAAGAGAGGAGGAGATTGGGAAAGAGAGGCGAATAAAGCGGCAAGGGTGAAGTGGGGAGAGGAAAGCGAGAGGCAAATGGCAAATAATGTAATCACGAGAGATAGGGATTGTGATGGGTACTTGGTATGTTGACTTTTGCGTAAGCCTCCCGACAGCGGCGCGAAATCCTTCTTGCTACGTCCCGAGCTTGCGTTGGTTTTCCCGAAGAGGAGGATGATGCAACCGCGATGGCGTAAGTATTTCCCTCAGTTTTTGAGAACCAAGGTATCAATCCAGTAGGAGGCCACGCGCAAGTCCCTCGTACCTGCACAAAACGATAGCTACTCGCAACCAACGCGATTAGGGGTTGTCAATCCCTTCACGGTCACTTACGAGAGTGAGATATGATAGAGATAATATTTTTGGTATTTTTGGTATAAAGATGCAAAGTAAAAAGGTAAAAGCAAAGCAAGTAAATAAAGTGATGGAGATTGATATGATGAGAATAGACCCGGGGGCCATAGGGTTCACTAGTGGCTTCTCTCAAGAGCATAGATATTATACGGTGGGTGAACAAATTACTGTTGAGCAATTGACAGAATTGAGCATAGTTATGAGGTTATCCAGGCAATGATCATGTATATAGGCATCACGTCCGAGACAAGTAGACCGAAACGATTCTGCATCTACTACTATTACTCCACTCATCGACCGCTATCCAGCATGCACCTAGAGTATTAAGTTAAAAATAGAGTAACGCCTTAAGCAAGATGACATGATGTAGAGGAATAAATTCATGCAATATGATAAATACCCCATCTTGTTATCCTCGATGGCAACAATACAATCGTGCCTTGCAACCCTTTACATCCTTTGGTAAGGACACATAAGATTGAACCCAAAGCTAAGCACTTCTCCCATTGCAAGAACTACCAATCTAGTTGGCCAAACCAAGCGGATAATTCAAAGAGACTTGCAAAGATAACATAATCATACATAAAAGAATTCAGAGAAGAATCAAATATTTTCCATAGATAAGCTGGATCATAAACCCACAATTCATCGGTCTCAACAAACACACATAAAAGAAGATTACATCGAATAGATCTCCACGAGAGAGGGAGAACATTGTATTGAGATCCAAAAGAGAAGAAGCCATCTAGCTACTAGCTATGGACCCGAAGGTCAAGTAAACTACTCACACTTCATCGGAGGGCTATGGTGTTGATGTAGAAGCCCTCCATGGTGTATGCCCCCTCCGTGAACTCAAGAACAGGCCCCAAGATGGGATCTCATGGTTCTGATGAGTGCTGGCGGTGGAATTAGGTTTTGGCTCCGTCCCGATCTGTTGAAGTGCGTAGGTATATATAGGAGGAAGAATGCGTGGGTGGGGCGTCGGGGGCCCACGAGGCAGGCGCGCCCGGGGGCGCGCGCCCCCACCCTCGTGACCGCCTCTGGAACTCCTTGAGTAGGGTTCAAGTCTCTGGATCACGTTCGGTGAGAAGATCATGTTCCCAAAGGTTTCATTCCGTTTGGACTCCGTTTGATATTCGGTTCTTGAAACAACGAAATAGGCAAAAACAGCAATTGCAGGCTGGGCCTCGGTTAATAGGTTAGTCCCAAAATAATATAAAAGTGGAAAATAAAGCCCATTATAGTCCAAAACAATAGATAAAGTAGCATGGAGCAATCAAAAATTATAGATACGTTGGAGCGTATCAAGCTGGCCGTCGATATCTGTGTTCTCTCTTCCTCACGGAACCGCACCTTCACTTCACAGGTCTTGAACCCGCCCCCATACATAGAGATCGCGAGATGGAGGACATCGATTGCTTGTAGTAGAATAGGTTTAGGGTCGGGTTTATTTTATTTTTCTGTCCTATAAAAGTTCAAAATGTAATGAAAATCTGCCGTGTTTGCATTAATCTCGGACAGTGTATATGAACTTTCACAATAATATACATATTATAGGAGTACTAGCAAGATGCCGATGCGTTGCACGGAAGATCAAGATCTTGTGGGAGAAAAGGATGAGCGAGGAAAGCCTTATCTGCAAATGTGGAGGAGTCTTGCGGGTAAATTGTCATAGTTTCCTTCCTATCCGTTAGATATAGATCGGACGGCCTATATTGCGGGATAGCAGGCACACCATCATCACCAACTCTGCTTTTATTGAACCAAGACAAATCTAACATGCAGTAAAATAAACACCTAGGGTCTATACATACATGTCGGCGTTACGGGAGCAGGGGTCCCCAGACTTGCACACTGCGACTGCTGGCGTGGCTCAAGGAGGCCAGGACAACCCATCTTCATCAACACAAGCTCAAGACCCTCGCGAGGCCAAGCCTCATGAGGCGGACGATCAGGAACTTCCTCAGGCACGGCCTCGTCAGGCTGGCTCATGAGGAGGCAGAGAGTTCAAGGCGGGGTACCTCGCGAGGTGCCCATGACGCAAGCCATGACGACCAAGGGTGCCAGTCGGGCGCCAGCCCGCGCAGCGTCCTCCTTTCCTCTTTGGTGCAAAGGGAGCAAGCGCAGACGAGAGCATCAAGCAAAGGCACCCGTTTCGGTGCAACAAGACCAAGACCAGCCCCAACGGCTGAAATGGAGTCATCGTGGAGCCCAAGCAGGCGTCATCACCAGAGCCTTTGGCAGGCGAGGACCAACTTTAGTCAGGATAAGTGTACCCGTTGTTCCCCTTCAAAATGGCCAATTGTTGGCGCCTTTCCCGCTCAATATTTGGGAAGAGGCCCAGGGCCTTCGTCTATATAAGTAGAGCTAGCCACCATAGTAGAGAGGGACCCGGCATTCGAAATCCAGAGAGAGAGATAGAGACCCGATCCTCAAGCTAGAGCGACGGGACACCACCTAGCAGTTCATCACACCCACCAAGAATAGACCCTCGCAAGGCTGTTCTTCCCTGTACTGTTCTTCATCAGCCCAAGAGGCAATCCACCACACCACAAACTAGAGTAGGGTATTACACCACAACGGTGGCCCGAACTAGTATAAATCTCGTGTCTCTTGTGCTGTTCTTTCGAGTAGTTTAGGTCCCTGCGATTCGGCGAGTGCGAGATGGTGGAGGTTGGATCTCCTTACGCACCTTGAGTTGAACCTTAAGGGTCTGCGGAACCCGTAATCCGACATTTGGCGCGCCCGGTAAAGTGCGCGGAATCTGCTTTAAATCGCCTCGTTCTTCCCGACCACGCAACCATGTCAGCGCCCGCCGGGCCGTGCAGCGCCGAGCCGCCCTCGCCTCCCATGTCGCCCGGACGGCTCCCGTCGGCGGGCGCCCTCGTCGTTCCCCGTCACCTGCCGTCAACACCGCCACCGGCCCGGCGGGGAACGGGCAGCAAGCACCGTCCCTGCGCTCCTCAGCGACCTCAGGGGAGGGGCCGCGTGGCTTCCTCGTCACCCGCCCCGTTGCGCCGGTTCCTCCGCTCGTCGCGGCCCTCCTCAGCGGCTCGTAGGCGCCGCCTTCCAGCCGCCATGTCAAGACATTCCTCCGCCGGGTCGGCGCCGCCTCCAGCGGCGAGGCTCCCTCGGGCGGACAGTCGTCGGTCGGGCTGACCGACTCTCAAGACCACCCCACCAACTCGGCCGGCTGGGTGCGCCCCTGCTCTGCACACCACCATCTGCCAGGTTGCCGTCACGGGACCCTCATTGGCCAGCGGCGCCCGGCCTCAAGCGTACTCTCGGTGAGGCCTTCAACCTCCTCTGCATACCCGAGGGAGCAGCTGCTGCCCAGTCGGCCTTTTTTGAGGCGTGGGAGGGTCATCCAGCTCCTTGGGGCAAATCCGGCTTCCGGTGACCTTCGACACCTCGACAACTTCCGCCGCGGAACTGGTCGAACCGACATCGCCCCCATCGGCCTCCCTACAATGCCATCCTTGGCTATCCAGCGTTAGCCAAATTCATGGCATAACTCACCGGTACAACCTCATGAAGATGCACAGGAGCAGCTGGCGTCCTCACTGTGCTGGGGATCTTGAAGGTGCCTTGTGGGCGCTCGAGATCACCCTCAAGGCGGCGGCAGCACAGCCCGTGATCGGAAGCCCGGGCCCAAGGGGCTGCGCCGACCAAGAAGAAGCAGTTGTTCACTCAAGACAAGGCGGAGACCAGCGGATACACTGCCGATGAGGGCGGGTCCTAGCGCCACCTTCACCATAGGCGCCAACCTCGAGCGAGCAGGAGGAGGCCCTTGTCAAGTTCTGCGTGCGAACAAGAAGGTGTTCGCACAGGAGCCGATCGGCCGGCGGGGATTCCACAGGCGTGATCGAGCACCACCTCAACATGTGCTAGCGTGCGTCGATGAAGCGAAGCGAAGGCAGTCCAGCGAAAGCAGGCCTTCATCGTCCAAGAGACCCGCAAGCTAGAAGCGCGGGGGTTATTAGCGAGTCCGATGCAGTTGGCTGGCCAACCCGTGGTGGTGCCAAAGAAGGGAGAAAGGCGCATGTGTGTCGACTTCACCAACCTCAACAAAGCATGCTGCGGGATCCGTTCCGCTCCCTCGCGCCGACCGGATCGTCGATTCCACCGCCGAGTGTGACCTGTTGTGCTTCTTGGGCGCCTTCTCGGGTATCACCAAATCAAGATGGCGGTGGAAGATGTCGAAAAAGCGGCCTTCCTAACCCGTGTGGGGTGTCTTGCTATACGTGCATGCCGTTAGGGCTGCGCAACCGGGGCAACCTTCCAGTGGCTCATGCACATCACCTTGGGCCCAGCTCGGGAAGAATGTGGAGGCATCGTCGGCGACATCGTGGTGAAGTCTCATGAGGCCAAGACCTTGATACAAGACACTGGAAGAAACCTTCGCGAGCCTCAACGCAGTGAGCCTGCGACTCAACACAGAGAAGTGTGTGTTTGGAGTTCCCTCGAGGCAAGCTCACAGGTTTCCTCGTGTCCCACCGGTGTTGAAACTAACCGAGAAAAGGTCAAGCAATGGAAGACATGAGCCCACCAAAGACCCTAAAGAAATCTGAAGCTCACGGGACGCATAACAGCTGGGCGTTTCATCTCCCAATTGGGGAAGCGGCGCTGCCTTTCTTCAGTGATGAAGAAAAAGGGCCCTTGAGTGGTGAAGAGGCCGACAAAGCGTTCAAGACCTCAAGAGGTACTGACCAGCCCTCCAGTGATGGTGGCCCAGCGCCCTCGAGGCCCTTGGTACTCTACCTCGCCGCCCTCCCTACTCCGCTAAGCGCTGCTCAGTGGCGGTGAGGAGGAGCTTGAGCCAAGGCCACGGCGGCCACCGAGCTAAAGCAAGACCGAATCGGAAGGAACTAGCGAAGCTAGCACCGCAATGGAAGAAGATCAGCCGTCATAGCAGAGCGCACCAAAGGCGGGGAGGCCTCCCATCCAAGCACCCGGCCGGATGGCCGTCGCCTTAGGAGGCACCACGGCTTCGGAAGAGCGCCACCAACGCAGCGCCCTAACCTCGTCGAGCACCGGTGTGCCGTCGATGCCGTGCTACGGGATCACGAGGGCACAGTACCCCATGCCCATGAGCTCCTCCTCGCCTTCTTTGGTGGCCCAGCGCAAGCTGGCTAACACTACTTCGAGGTCACCCAATCAAGGTTGTCTCGGCATACCCCACGGAGAGGGTGCTCGGGAGCTAACTCGGCGGAAGGGTCGCCGAGTGGAACATTGAGCTGCAAGCATTCAGCTCGAGTTCGATCTGACCAGAGTCATCAAGGGGCCTGTTGGCGGATTCGTGGCGAATGGGCCGAAGCACCGGACCTCGGGGCGGCGAAGATCGGTCCCTCTCCCGGGGGCGAAGCGTCGAAGGTTGGGTCATGTGCTTGACGGGCATTCTCGAGGCAGAGCCTTTGGGGCTGGGGTAGTGCTCATATCCCCGCTCGGGACAAGCTCTACTATGCCGTGCAACTCTATTTCCGGCATGGCGAGAAGGTCTCCAACAATATAGCGGAATCGAGGGGCGATAAGCGGAGTGCGAGGCGCCGCTGCCTTGGGGTGGCGCCTTACCATCAAGAGGCGATTCGCAGCTCCTCGTCAATTTCTCCAACAAGGTGTATGAGCCAAGAGATGAACACATGGAGGCCTACCTTGCGGAAGTCCGCGAGGATGGAGAAGCAGTTACAGGAGTTGGAGCTGCAGCCACGTGCCTTGACACCAATCAAGAGGCCGGCGACACGCCAAAGCGAGCCTCGAGGAGGTTACCCAGGACCGGGCGTCTTTGAGGCGGCTCTTCAAGCCCTCAGCCCTGCCGCCGTTATCAAGCACAGGCACAGCCTCGGGAGGGCTCCTTAGCCACCAGCCTCGGGAGCCCGGCACTGTGGCCCGGCCTCGAGAACACGCTGCTTCTAACAATGGAACCTCAAGAGAGTCTTTGGATCACGGAGCTCAAGAGTTATAGCGTGGAACTTTGCGGAGAAGGAGGAGGAGGCGAGGCGTGTGGTGCGGCAAGCCACGGCATCTGACATCATGGATGGAGAACTCTACGGAAGCGACCGAGCAGCGTATCCTGCTGTTGCATCACCGGGAGCAGGGAAGGAATTCTTGGCAGATATACATGGCGGAGATTGTGGGCACCATTCGCCGTCACGGACCCTTGTCGGCAAAGGCGTTCATAGCGGTTTTATTGGCCCACCGCGCTCAATGGCCTTCTCGAACTTCGTGAAGGCTTGCTAGGCTTGCCAATTCCATGCCAGCAGATCCACCGGCCAGCGGAGGTCGCAAACCACCCCCTCACTTGGCCATTCGCGATGCAGGGGCTGGACATTACAGGCCCTTTCCCTCGGGCGCCGAGAGGCTATCGCTACCTCTACGTCGCCGTGGACAAATTCACCAAGTGGGCGAAGTCGAGGCCGTCTGCGCCATCCCGCTGGTTCTGCGGTCAAGTTCATCAAGGGCATCGTGAGCGGTTGAGTGCCGAACGCATCATCACCGACAGCGGTTCGCGATTCACGATAACCTTTTTAAACATCTTGCACTAACCTTGGAGCAGATATGCTACGCTTCGGTGGCGCACCCGCAGCAATGGATAGGCTGGCGGGCCAATGCGAGAGGTCTGAGAGGCCTCAAGACCGGGGCGTTCAAGAAAAGCTGGAAACTGCGGCGGAAGGCTGGTCTGACGAGCTTCCGTCCGTGTTGTGGTCCATCCGCACAAAGCGCAACCAAGCCGACTAGAGACCCCTTCTTACGGTCTATGGGCGAAGCGGTCCTCCCTCACGAGTCAGCGTCAATCCGCCACGGGTCTGGCGTTCGATGGAATCTTGCAGGACACCATGCGAGGGCAACCCTGTCTTTGGGGGAGGCGCCCGTCGAAGCTACTGCGGCGACAAGGTACCCGGCAGCGCTCGGCGATACCACTGCCGCAGCATCCGCCCCAGAACTCTCGAGGTAGGAGACCTCGTGCTCCAACGGGTCCTCTCCAGGGAGGGACTGCATAAGCTCTATCCCATGTGGGAGGGCCCATTCAAGGTTGTTCATGTTTCCAGGCCTGGCTCCGTGCGCTTGGAGACTCAAGAGGGGGTGCCTATACAGAACGCGTGGAACATCCAACACCTCCGGAGGTTCTACCCCTAAAAGGCCTTGAGCCTGTGAAGAAGGCGAATGCCTGTGAAGTTCATCTTTTTGGAAAAGGCCCAGAGCC
This sequence comes from Aegilops longissima, assembly GCA_021605205.1. Lineage (NCBI taxonomy): Eukaryota > Viridiplantae > Streptophyta > Magnoliopsida > Poales > Poaceae > Aegilops > Aegilops longissima. The sequence goes on along the minus strand of CM038679.1, from coordinate 488,543,318 downwards.
TGTAAAGAAGGCAAATGCCTATGAAGCTCACCGCCCGGGAAAAGGCCCAGAGCTTATGAAGAAGGCGAATGCATGTGAAGTTCATCTTTTGGAAAGGCCCGAGCACATGAAGAAGGCAAATGCTGTGAAGCTCACCTCTGGGGAAAGGCCCAGAGCACATGAAGAAAGGCGAGCGCTGTGAAGCTGTCGTGTTGGAAAGGCCGGAGCACTGTGAAGAGAAGCGCCCGTGAAGCTTGCTTCCCGGAAGAAAGGCACTGGAGCACATGAAGAAAGCGCGAGCTGTGAAGCTCGCCGCCCGTGACACTCTCACGCAATAATGAGTTGGGGCTGTACGCCCGGAGTCTCGGAGTGCGGCCTCGGGCCACAGGGCTCCCTCCACGCCAGATGGCAGCACTTAGCTCCTTGCTGGTGAGAAAGGCGTCGAAGACTAGACTAGGTGCGGACAGCGGCTTTTCCATTGCTTCTGCAGTTGACCGAGTTATTCCCATTTGGAGTTTTATCGAAACTATTGCCTCTTTTGATCCGTGGTTCTTGATCTTTCTCACTCTCCTGCCTCGATTTCTCTTGCGGGGACTCGCGGGCGGGAGCCTCGGGAACCCATGGCGTTTCTGCCCCTATCGCTCAAGTTTTGGCGGCCCTGGCCCACAGTGGAGCACCCCTCTTGACCATGCCTCACGGGCAGCCATAGCGCTGAACACGGGGCCTGGATCGGTCGCCCTGCTGACCACGGCTGGGATTCACTTACGAATGGGCGCTGGGAAGAAACGATGTCGGGATAACAAAAGCGGTACAATAGTGCTTGGCGTTGATCTAGCGTGCCCCCAGGGCCATACATTCTGTGAGGAGAAAAGAAAGGAAAGGGCGAGGGGCAGGTGAAGCACGCCCGTGCGGCTCTCTCGGAAGGCCGAGCCGCCTCCGGAGCTCGGTCGGACTCCATCTCGCGCTTCACAAGGCGTGGCGTGGCGGACCGCTGCCACCCCCAAGCAAGCAGCGGCGGCGTGGGGGCTGGCGCGGCGCTGCTGGAAGAATCGCCACCGAAGAGGGCTGGTGAAGTGTGAGTCACGGGCATCGCCCGGCCGCCCATGCGCTGCCCCTCCGCCAGCGCGGGGCTGAGTTCTCGGCCACGGTCGTCGTCCTCGAGGCAGCACCCCATGCGGCGACCGTCTTCCCGAACACCCTCACGTGGGGTGGCGTCGCCATCATACTTGAAGTGCAGGGAGCACCGGCGGCGGAGACCCCTGCAGCAGACGTCGCCACCCAGCGGGCGAGAATAGGTCCCTGCGGCGAGACCTCGAGAGAAGCCCACAAGCCAGGCTGCAGCAGCCATCCGCTGGAGCCAAAGGCCACTCAGGCGCCATCAGGGAGCTCACCTAGGAGGAAGCACGGGGGCTGAAGCCGGACGCGGACGGCTCCTCCGCTCTCACCATGAACTCAGCGGCGCTTGGCCTTGACTGAAAGCGCGGCCTCGGGGAGCAGCGGCGGGGCCGCCCTCCGACCATGGCCAGCCGCTTTCGTCACCATCTTGAGAGCCTCCCCCGACCACGGGGACCGCCGAGGAGAGCCACGGGGTGCTGCGAGGCGACCTCGACCACGCTTAAGCGGAGGAGAAGAAGATTCGACTGGCGGCCCTTCCCTTCTCTGCGGCCGAGAACTTCCTTGGTGGAGCCATGGAAGAAGGAGAGACAAGAGAGGATAGACTGGAAGGGCGCGCGCCGTTCCGTACTTATTGCTAGCGAAGGCCAACCGTCGGCCCCACGATCACGGTAATCATGGCCAACCCGCATGCGAGGGACTTGTCGAATCCGGGAGGTTACGAGGCATCGTGGGGAAGCGGTCGCGCTGCGTCAATCAACCGCCACGCGTCGCCCAAGGCGCGGGCTGTTAGAAACCCATGACGCCGCGATTGCCCTTCGCCTCTATGCTCGGCCAAGTTGGGCGGCGCCATGGGCAGGGCTCTTGTCGGCGTTAAGGCAGGGGTCCCAGACTTGCTGCTGCGGCTCTGGCGTGGCTCAAGGAGGCCAGGACAGCCCATCTTCATCAACACAAGCTCAAGACCCTCGCGAGGGCCAAGCCTCATGAGGCGGACGATCGAGGAACTTCCTCGAGCACGGCCTCGTCGGGCTGGCTCATGAGGCCGGAGAAGTTCAAGGCGGGGTACCTCGCGAGGTGCCCATGGCATAAGCCATGGCGACCAAAGGCGCCCGATCGAGGCGCCAGCCAGCATAACGTCCTCCTTTCCTCTTTGGTGCAAAGGGAGCAAGCGCGGCGAGAGCATCAAGCAAAGGCACACGTTTGGTGCAACAAGACCAAGACCAGCCAGCGGCTGAAATGGAGTCATCGTGGAGCCCAAGCAGGCGTCATCACGAGCCTTTGGCGGCGAGGACCAACTTTAGTCGGGGAAAAGTGTACCGCTGTTCCCCTTCAAAATGGCCAATTGTTGGCGCCCTTCCGCTCAATATTTGGGAAGAGGCCGGGGCCTTCGTCTATATAAGTAGAGCTAGCCACCATAGTAGAGAGGACCCGGCATTGAATCGAGAGAGAGATAGAGACCCGATCCTCAAGCTAGGCGACGGGACACCACCTAGCAGTTCATCACACCCACCAGAAGCAGACCCTCATGAGGCTGTTCTTCCCTATCTTATTCTTCATCAGCCCAGAGGCAATCCACCACACCACAAACTAGAGTAGGGTATTACACCACAGCGGTGGCCCGAACTAGTATAAATCTCGTGTCTCTTGTGCTGTTCTTTCGAGTAGTTTAGGTCCTGCGATTGGCGAGTGCGAGGCGGTGGAGGATTGGATCTCGCGCGCACCCGAGTTGAACCTTAAGGTGCAGCGAAACCCGTAATCCGACAATACACAAATTATCTTAGGCACTCCAATAGTCGTCCACTACACATTCCGCATTTCATCTTTCTACATCTCGGGAACCTACGAAAGGGTTAGCGTAAATTGCCTCTCTCTCCTCCCCGATTTTCATGGTGGTGGGCCCTCCCTCCCCAATCTACAATCAACAGCTCACACGTTTCACATTACGTTAATTACGTGGCGGGATTACGTAGGTGTGGCATTACTCGTCTAAAAACCCAACTAAGCCAACCTCCCGGCATATCGCGCGGGAAAAGACCGGCAGCGCCCGTTTATTCGGGATTACGGATTACTAGTAGTAGTGTCGATGGATCACGAAGCAACAATTTTTTTGAGGCGAAGCACCTAGTTTAAAAGGAAAAAAGCGGTACACTCACGGCACTCTGTCGCGGTCGCATTGCACCCCACACGTTCGGTCCTGCACACGGCTCACATAAGCGGAACACGCTTGACTTGCCTCTTCAACGACACGTGGGACTGCACTTGGAGAAACCGACTATCGTAAACTCCCCCGCCCACATGCAAAATCCTCCCCCACCCAAAAATTCCCCCAAATCCGATTCAACCGCCCTTGACCAACTATCAATAATATTCCCCAAACCCCTCCCCTGTCCCCTCCACTCCATTTGCTCTGCCAAAGTCTCCCTCCCGCCCGTGCCGATATGTCGGCGCCCGTGATTCAGCGATCCTCTCGCTCCCCCGATGCGCTCTCATAGACTGCCGTCCTCTGGCAGCGCCGCCACCTCGGCTATGTTCTTGTGGGCGCCACGGCGGTCGGCCGCGCCCACCGTGGCGGCGTTAGTGTGAAGCGCATGGTGGTCAGCTTCTCCCGCATACGTGCATTCTAGGCGAGGCCCGTTCATGTTGGTGTAGCGCTGAATGTTAGCTGATAGATCTGTTAATCTCTTTGTTTGCGAAGTAGTTTCTTGTCAATATGCTCTGCTTAAGAAGCTTCCTTGCCTGTTCTACACTCAATCTGCTTAGCTGAGATGGCATGCCAAGGCTGATTAGTTGCTAAAATATCCTGCCATATATTTATTGTGGCGTGATTGCCATGGTCTAGTAGCCAATCTGTTAGGTGAAATAGCTCTACACGTTTTATACTCGATCTTTGTTGCTGCGATGGCCTTCGATAGTTCGATGGCTGTGTGCTCGACCTCATTATTTCTGAAACAGCCTGCCATAATTTGGCACTCAAATCTGTTTGCTGAATTAGCTTTACATATATTTCGTTACTTAGATCTGCTCGTCCAAATATCTTGCCATAGCTTTAGACATCGACCTAGGTATTTTTTATGGACTTCATAAAAAGCATATATGTTTTCATGTAATATCTAGTAGAAGAACTAATTTGTATGTCTAACAGATGGACATGACTTGGATAACTTCTGCTCGAAGATTCTCCGCTGCATATGTCGAGGGGTTGAAAACTTCATGAACTTTATCGAGCTGAGTACGGTGGTCGAAATCAGATGTGCTCTGCCCGTGTAGCAGTTGTATGAATTCAGTTACAAGACCCGATCAAGCTGTGCAAAATCATCTACACTTGTATGGGATGTCGGTCACATATACTAGGTGGGTTCATCATGGTGAAGCTGTGAGCGTCAATGTTATTGACTACGTGGAAGCAGCGATCACCATCTTGATGCACTGATGCTCGGTGGAAGAGGAGGAGGAGGTGGTGGTGGCGGAGCGATGAGTTTGACCAACATTGAAACAATGCTACGAAATGCTCGTGCATTCCGTGAACTTTCACTGCGAGAAGAAAAGCGGTGGGCCGCATGTTGGAACAATGCAACGTTCTTTGTCACCCGGAAATAAGCTGTCGGTATTCTCAGCTATGGTCACCTTTCTTTGGTGAAGACATCGGCGGATGACCAACAAATCATTCGATGCGATGTTGGCTGCTTTCATGAATCTTTCCAGATGCGTCTGAGCTGCCACACACCTCTGATAAAATGAAGAATTTCCTTCGTGCGGTTGGAATTGGATATGATATGATCCATGTTTGTAAGAATAATTGTGTTTTGTTCGGAAGGATTATGCCAACAAGTGAATGCCGAAATGCAAATCATCAAGATGGAAAGATGGCGATCTTGTGAAGAGGATTCCTCATAATGTTACGAGACATTTTCCAATTACACCAAGATTGCGAGAGGTTGTTTCATGATCTTTGAAACAAGAGAGGATGTCTTGTGGCATTCTAGGAACCAGAATCAGAGATCGAGAATGTAATGAGCCATCCATCTCATGGTAGTGAGTGGAAAAGCTTCAATGATAAACACAAAGAGTTTCTGCTGACCGAGAAACATTAGACTTGGCTTAGCGGATGGATTTAACCCATTTGGCCACTAGGCGCCACATATAGCATGTGGCGATGCTTGTTATCCTTACAACATGCCTCCAAATGTACGCACCAAAGAATCAAACTACATGATGGCCTTGCTCATCCCAGGTCCAAAAAGTCACTGGAAAGGATTTTGATTTGTTCATGGAGCCTCTTGTGGAGGAACTTCAACAGCTATGGAAGGTGTTCTCCTCGAGACCTATATAGCAGCCCACCAGCTGATTTCTTTACGTGTGCTGTTATAATTTGGTGCATCCATGATTATCCGGCTTTGGGCACTATGTCGGGGCAAGCGACACATGGTTACAATGCATGTGTTTGCTGTGACAGAATCCTGTCATACACAATACTTAGCAAGATCATTACATTGGACACCGCCGTTTCCTTGCCAAGGACAAGCCGCATCCTAGAAAATACCGAAGACATGTGTTCAATGCAAAGCATGAAAACCGTGATCGCCAAAGAGGCTCACCGTAATGAGTTGCAAGTGGAATTAGAAGGTCGGGCATATTACACGAAACCATCACAGTAATGGTAGCGGGAAAAGGAAGCGTGGCAGGGTAGAAGAGATTATTGTTTACCCTTGAGTCCACTTTGTGGGACTTGGAGTATTGGAAAGATTTGGATCTGCGGCATAATCTTGATGTGATGCACATCGAGAAAAATATATGTGATAGCATTATCGGCACACTTCTTAATATTGAAGGCAAGATGAAAGATACCTTAAAATCTAGGATTGATTTGACACACAGGTATCGAGAAAGGATTTGCAGGTGCAAGATGAAGGTAAACCACGGGATATGGCACCGGTGTGTGCGTCTTGGACAAGGTAAAAGAAAAGAATTCTGCGAGGTCTGTCATGTGTGAGATTCCCACATGGATTTGCTTCCAACCACGAAAGGAGAGTCGGTCTGAGATGGAAACAAGGTACAAGGGTTGAAAACTCATGACTGCCACGTCCTACTTCAAAGGTTTTACTGTTATCCTTAGAGGATTGGGCATACGACTTATACAAAGCAGTTGTAGAGTTGGGACAATTCTTGAGGAACTCTGCAGTAGGAATATCAGGATAGATGCTTTGGGCGTCTTAGAGACAAGATACCAACTATCCTATGCGACCTTGAGAAGATATATCCTCCGGCCTTCTTTGATGTGATGGTGCATTTGGCTGTTCATCTACGATGAGGCACTACTTAGAGGTCGATGCAGTATGGCTGGATGTACCCTATTGAAAGGCGGCTAGGCACTTTCAAGGGCTATGTTAGGAACGAGCTAGACCCAGGGTTCCATTGCGAGGCCTACATTGCTCTGAGCGTTGACATTCTGCTCAAAATACATTGAAACAGTTGATCATCTTAGCAAAGAGGTGGGTGAAGACAATCCCGGACTCAATGTTTTCGATTATTACATTCGGAGTTCGAGGAAGAGTCGACAAGAGGACAAACCTAAAGATTTGGACAAAATGGTTTGGTATGTGTTGAATAAGCATCTGAGATACTACCTTATATCAAGTAAGTGCGATACTACAGCTTATACATCGTAATCTACTAAACTTGCAGCACATTCTTATATATTTAGATGTTTGACGCGATCACTATGTTGTGCAGCATCTACAAAGAGGAATTCTTGCCGCAAAATCCAAGAAACATTGACAAACTGGTTATGGCAGGATTTGCGAAATGGTTCAAGAACCATGTAAGCTTTTGAAGTGCCTTTGTCAGTTTTTAATATATTGAGTACATAAGATGATCAACTTGTCTATTTTCTAACCATAGGTTAAGAAGATGCGGGAGGATGGGTAGGCAGTTGATGATGCCCTTTACTCACTAGCAATGGGTCACGATACTCGGGTAAGACATTATGAATCTTGCGTTGTTGGAGATGTGCGCTACAACACCCTTACGCGAGACGAAGGCAGGAAGACACAAAACAGTGCCATCATGAGCACGGATCACGTATGACAAAGAGACAACTGAAATGTATGCTAACATAAGAGACATTGTTCGATTGCGATATATCTCGATTTCGAGGATCATCGGTGTGTGGTTACATTGTCTTTGTCGTTGGTATAACCTGTTTTCGAGGATCGCAAAACCGAGCTGATGATTATTTCAAATCCATCAATGTCAAAGGCGGCGTACGGACCAACGAGCCTTTTATTTTGGCAAATCAAGCAACACAGATATTTTTCTTGGAAGACACATTTGCACATAGCGATGGTGGAAGTATTGCAAAGGTTTGAGCGAGAGAATTCGTTTAATGAAGTTGCACAACAAGATGATGCTTACTTGCTCGATGTACAAGATAACACAGATGTTCCTAATATCTTTGAGAACCATCACGTCAATGGCCTTGGCGAAAAGATTGCTGTCGTCTTTGTGGACATACAAGAGTTGATCAAGAAGAAGCCAGCGTTCGAGGGCGTTGAGGGCGAAGAAGAAGAAGATGACACCATGGGGAATTACGATTGATGATACACATGGCGAAGATGTTTACGCTGCTGCTGCGGATGATGATTACATTGCTTTTGTTGTATTTGCACTGTCGGAAGGCGTTTTTATCTACTATGTGAAATTGTGTTTGCTATGACAACTGAAACCTGATGAACATGTTGTTTAGTATTTTCTTTGTGAGAACATCACTTGTTATGTATGCTGATTTGTGTTTGGTGATTGTATGACAACTAAAACATGATGACATTGTTGTTTAGTTGTACTCATATTTGGCTGTGAAACTTGAATTTGATGACATAGTTTGCTGTTGGACTGCAATTTGCTCGGCGTCTTGAATGAGAACAAAGCTGACCCGACAGGGCCTCTGCTATTTATTTATTTATATGAGCAAAGGGATACCCCTGATTTCCGTTAATAGAAATCATTAGATGTTCACAACACTACGCTTGACTGCTACACAGGTTTCATTCATTACTAGTTTGACAAAGTGCTCATGTCGTATGCCTTGAATACATCACGAGTGCTACATACTTTGCAAATAAAGAGACAATCATCCTCTGAGCACATCGATTTTGCCCATTATCTTCACAAGCTCTTTCATCTCCTCATTCTGTCAAGGCCGTTCAGCATTTGTTGCTTGGCCATGATCGGAGGAACTGCATCTTTAACCTTACGCTCTGCATCTTCCTCTTCTATCGTTCCTTGATTACTTGTCCAACACCCCAACCTGCTGGTATTGGGATTCCTCGGCTAACCAAATAATCAGCGTAGTTGCATTCCCCCCATCGACAACTTCCGAAATACAAATCACACGAATCTTCCCTTTTCTACACGAATCAAATTGGAAGATCATCAACAAACTATTAAAAAATCAGCAAGCTGAAAGCAGCGAACAACACTTAAACATATTATTACCCCATGATTCGGGCATTTGTAGAAGACTTCGGCGGGGTTGCGGATTGTGGTTGAGACCGACGGATGACTCTGCGTGATTTGCAGCGGTGGCACCACACCAACGGCAGCGGGTTGCGATGAGCAATCGGCTGCGGTCTTGCGTCCGGCGAGGTGTGATGAGACCCACAGGCGATGAATGCGGGTGGCGACTTGGCGCATATCTGGTTGTTACTGCTTTGAAGAAGCGGTGGACGAGCAACCATCGGACATGGTTGCTGCGGCGAGCTTGATGCTAAGCGAGTAAGTAGAGAAGAGGAGAAGCGAATGTTGGATATGTCGGTTTCATTACTTGCGAGTAGCATAGCACCATATATAGTCATAGTCTAGGTTTGGATTGAACCAGCTACGAGAACACGTCTTTCTTTTTCTAAAACTTCGCAGCGTCTCTTTCTTTGGTACACTAGCTTGTTCTATACGCCTTCCCAAGTCTTTGATTTTCTTTCCCTTTTTTTGCGAGGAAGGAAGGAGGACAAAATTGAGAGTTCCTAGGACTCGAACCCAAGACCTCTCGGTTGAAAACCAAGGGTGCCAGTCACTTATGTGGCGAATGTTCCTGTGAGGAGGGCGGCGACGAGCGCATTTTCCTCGCAGTTTTCTTCCTATATATAAAAAGTATGCTACTTGGTGTCCGCTTAGTCAAAAAGCGATTGTGCCAACCTTGACCGTTGGATTGACATTCAACGTCTGTCGCGTTTCTTGATCTCTTCTTCCTCGAGCCGCCAAAGCCAAACCAGCGCCGGTGGGACCACTGCTCTCCGCCTCCACGGTGGCTGTGATCTTCCCGGCTCCTGTTCGTTTCCGTCGAGGCCTCACCATCGTCCTCCGCCTTGGTTCGCTGCGCATGGCTCGCCTCGGTGTTGTCAACATGGTCAACAACGAGAGGAATAAGGAGATATTTGTACATGGTGAGGATGACGAGGGCGCATAGTAATTTTGTTTTTTCGGGACGGAGAAGGGTATCAAGCTGGGTTGTGCGGGACCGTGGCCCGTCTAGCCGAGCTTTTATTTCATATGTTTAGCACATGACCAGCCTAGTTTGTTTTTTTCCTTTCTGAAAATGGCTAGCCAGCTATTTTTTTTGCAGAATAACCAATGTAGGCCCACTTGCTTTTCTACGCCCTGCTGGGCCTGAAATCTTTCAAGACAAGGAGGGATGCATTTTTCCCGGAAAATGGGCTATAAGTAATAATAAATGGGTTGTAAAATGAAAAAATACAGCAAACATGCAATTAGTTCCAAAATAATGTTTTCTTTCGGATTTTGATATTTTAAATTTCATTGTTTTTGTCTGTAAAATTTCATTGATTTAAGGTATATTTAGATTTAAAATTAATTTGAATCGGCTAGAAATTTGGGCTGTATGCTGTTTGGGACAGATTTGGAGGCTGACTTGTGGGTCTACTAGGTTGACGTGTACTTTGGCTTTGTCAACTTAGTCCTAAGCGATTCTAGCAGCGATGACCGTTGGATGTTAATCCAACGGCCATCTTCTTCTTCAATATCTGATCTTCTTGCTCGGCCCGCCCAAACCAGCTCGGTGGGACTGCTGCTCCGTCTCCGTGGCAGGGTGTCTTTGCCGCCTGAGCCGCACCTTGCCCCACCCTACTTCATTGCTGGCGAGGCCATTCCTCTACTCACCCACACCTCTGTTATTTTCCGGCGCGGTAGCTGGACGATAAACCCTCGTACTCCCACCACGTGGGCAACCATTGCCGAGTCTTCCCCGGCACCGTGTCGTTTCCTTCCTAGGCCTCGCCGTCATCCACCGCCATGGTGCTCTCGGCGCGGCCTGGTCAACGTGTTCAACAAACGACATCCATCGGCCGTGGACTGTACGCGCAAAATAATGATTCGATGATTCCTCCACCTGATAGCTGGGACCCACCGGAAGGTCCTCTGTATTTCGTGAAAAAATGTTCCCCCGACATGTCGGACCCACCAGCTATATCTTCGCACGCATGAGGAAGTGCCTCCTTATTACGCACAAAAAATGAATACCCCTTGCTAGTGGGACCCACCATAGTGGGAGGATGACTTAATGGGCCAACTAAGTTGATGGGGACGGAGGATTTGTCAACTTAGTCAATATGAGCGATTCTAGCTCTAGTGACGATCGATGTCCATCCAGCGGCCGTAGTGCTTCTTCAACCTCTGGTCTTCTTGCTCCGGCCGCCCAAAGTAGCGCCGGTCGTGCTGCATGCTCCCGACTCCCGTGGCGGTTTGTCTTTGCCGCGGAGGCCTCACCGCCCCTACTATTCCCACGCTGGCGGGGCCTGCTGCGGCGGCAACCTCACACCGCGGCCGAACCGGTGAACCTCGTACTCCTCTCCTGGCGGGCTTCCTTGCTGCGTGTCTTCCTCGGCTCCCGTCGTCCCCTTCCTAGGCCTCGCCGTCGTCCACCGCCGTGGTCTTTGTCGGTGTGACCTGGTCAACGTGGTCAAAGCGACTTCCATTGGATGTGGACTGCGTGGAGAGGTGACAACTAGGTTCATGGCGCTGACAAGGAAGTGCCTCCTTATTACGCGGAAAATAATGATTCCTCCACGACAGCTGGGACCCACCGGACGGGCCCTTTGTATTTCACGGAAAAATGTTTCCCCACATTTGCTGGGACCCACCAGCTTCATCTTCTACGCAAGGAAGTGTGTCAAGGCAAAAAGCGATTCACCCCACATTGCTGGGACCCACCAGCTACACCTTCATACGCAAGGAAGTGCGTCGGGCAAAAAAAACCGATTCGCCCCATGACTGCTGGGACCCACCGGCTACATCTTCGCGCGCAAGGAAGTGCGTCCGGGCAAAATAAAAGCGATTCGCCCCACGAGTCTTTGGGACCCACCAGCTACATCTTGTGAGCAAGGAAGTGCACGGCGGTCGGGACCCACCGGTCGAAGCGTACATAGCGTTGTCATTCGGTATAAGCGATATGCGTACATCTTGGTCGATGTAGAGGTGCGCGCGTGTCGTAGTAGAGGCGCTGCGTAGCATGTACACGTCACGCATACAAGCGGCGGGTGCAAGAAAGAAAATCTGACCCGCGTATGTGTACATCTGGCGGGGTCTCAACGCCTACTACGCACATACATACGGCCGGGGCTCGTGTACATGGCTGGGTGAACGGAGAAACAACATCGTCGTCGTGTTCATGGGGAGCAGCGGAATGCGTCGTGTTCATGGGAGAGCAACATAATGCGTCGTGTTCATGGGGAGGCAGCGGGCGTGTGGGAGCCAACGGCTGGGTCGGAGCGTAATGCGTGGTCGTGTTCATCGGGAGGCTTGGGCAGAACGAAGCGATGGAAGCGAGGCTGGCGTACCGCTGCGGAGAAGCGGACCTCCTACGTTTGGAGCGGAGTCCTGTTGATCGGGAGGGTCTAGCGTAGCATAAAATGGAGAAGCGGACCTCCCTACGATCGAAGCAGGGGTCTGTTGATCGGGAGGGTGTGGCATATCGCCAAAGCGGACGAAATAGACCTCCTACGGTCAAGCAGGGGTCTGTTGATCGGGGCCAGGTGTGGTGTACCGCCAAAGCGGACCTCCCTACGGTCAAAGCAGGGTCTGTTCGCCGGGAGGGTGTGGCATACCACAAAATGGGACTCCACGGGATACTGTTCATCTCCACCGCCGACCTCCTCCAGCCTCCACGGGCTACCGTCAACCTCCTCCAGCCTCCACGGGCTCCTGTTCATCCAGACTCCACCGCGCGCTACTCCACAGCTCTTGTTCAACCACCCCTCCACGGGCACCCTCCACCATCTCTGTTCATCCAGCCCTCCACACCACGGGTCCTGTTCATCCGGAGCAACACCACCACTCACTTGTTCATCCACCCCCATAGCGCTCCTTTGTTCATCAATCGATCGGCTTGATTAGCGATGGCGAAGAATCGCTCGATCGAGTTGATTAACAACCATCGATCGATCGCTCGGGTTCGATGCTTAGCGTAGCTGCGGTCAATCGCTTTCGGGTTCGATTAGAGCCCAATGCCTCGCTCGGGTTCGATTAGAGCCAACGCGCACGCACAGCGTCGTGTACAAGAAAGCAGCGCATCGCTTCGGCCTTGACCTCCCCCGTAGCAGGGAACTCCACGAAATTTTCCTCCCCTCGCTTCTACCCGTTTTTTTCCGTCATGGACGGCTCAAAGAATGTCAGGCAGCTGCGTCTCCGGCCCGCCGAGGACGAAAAGCCCATTTTCTGTCATGATTTTTTGTCATAGCAGTAGGAGCCCACCACATCTATGATGATACCGGGTTTTGTCACAATTATCGTCATAGAAGTGTCACATGTATGAAAGAAAAAAAAATTCGTTCGGCCCAAAATGTCACGGATGTGTCTTTTTTTTGTAGTGTTAACTTCAACTCCTGGAACATCTCATATGCTCCATGACATTCAAAACGTCATTGAAGTCCCGGTTCTAAGCTGTAAAGCATGGCACATTCAACTATCGATTAGTCATCAGCTTTGCTCTGCCAGACGTTCTTAACATCGTCAGTTGCATCTGCAGCAGGCCTGACACCCAACGGTGCTTCCAGGACGTAATTCTTCTATGCAGCAATGAGGATAATCCTCAAGTTACGGACCCAGTCCATGTAATTGCTACCATGATCTTTCAACTTTGCTTTCTCAAGGAACGTATTAAAATTCAACGGAACAACAACACGGGCCATCTATCTACAACAACATCGACAAGAAAAATACTATCAGGTACTAAGTTAATGATAAATTTAAGTTCAATTAATCATATTACTTAAGAACTCCCACTTAGATAGACATCCCTCGAATCAACTAAGTGATCACGTGATCCATCTCAACTAAACCATGTCCGATCATCACGTGAGATGGAGTAGTTTTTAATGGTGAACATCACTATGTTGATCATATCTACTATATGATTCACGCTCGACCTTTAAGTCTCAGTGTTCCGAGGCCATATCTACCTATGCTAGGTTCATCAAGTTCAACCCAAGTATTCTGCGTGTGCAAAACTGTCTTACACCCGTTGTATTTGAACGTAGAGCTTATCACACCCGATCATCACGTGGTGTCTCGGCACGATGAACTTTCGTAACGGTGCATACTCAGGGAGAACACTTATACCTTGAAATTTAGTGAGAGATCAGCTTATAATACTACCGTCAATCAAAGCAGAATAAGATGCATAAAGGATAAACATCACATGCAATCAATATAAGTGATATGATATGGACATCATCATCTTGTGCCTTTGATCTCCATCTCCAAAGCACCGTCATGATCACCATCGTCACCGGCACGACACCTTGATCTCCATCGTAGCATCGTTGTCGTCTCGCCAACTATTGCTTCTACGACTATCGCTACCGCTTAGTGATAAAGTAAAGCAATTAAAGGGCGTTTGCATTTCATACAATAAAGCGACAACCATATGGCTCCTGCCAGTTGCCGATAACTCTGTTACAAAACATGATCATCTCATACAATAAAATATAACATCATGTCTTGACCATATCACATCACAACATGCCCTGCAAAAACAAGTTAGACGTCCTCTACTTTGTTGTTGCAAGTTTTACGTGGCTGCTGCGGGCTGAGCAAGAACCGTTCTTACCTACGCATCAAAACCACAATGATAGTTTGTCAAGTTAGTGATGTTTTAACCTTCTCAAGGACAGGGTGTAGCCACACTCGGTTCAACTAAAGTTGGAGAAACTAACACCCGCCAACCACCTGTGTGCAAAGCACGTCGGTAGAACCAGTCTCGCGTAAGCGTACGCGTAATGTCGGTCCGAGCCGCTTCATCCAACAATACCACCGAACCAAAGTATGACATGCTGGTAAGTAGTATGACTTGTATCGCCCACAACTCACTTGTGTTCTACTCGTGCATATAACATCTACGCATAAACCTGGCTCGGATGCCCTTTGTTGGGGAGCGTAGTAATTTCAAAAACTTCCCTCGCACACGCAAGATCATGGTGATGCATAACAACGAGAGGAGAGTGTTGTCCACGTACCCTCGTGAGACCCGAAGAGAAGCGTTAACTGTAGCAGTTGATGTAGTCGTCGTCTTAACGATCTGACCGATCCAAGTACCGAGCATACGGCACCTCCAAGTTTAGCACACGTTCAACTCGATGATGTCCCGCGAACTCCGATCAGTGAGCTTCACGGGAGAGTTCCGTCAAGACGATGGCGTGATAGCGGTGATGATGTTCTCTTGGCGACGCAGGCTTCGCCTAAGCACGCTTCTGATATGACCGAGGTAGAATATGGCGGAGGGGGGGCACCGCACGGCTGGGAGAGATCAGCAGATCAACTTGTGTGTCTAGAGGTGCCCCTGCTCCCGTATATATAGGAGCAAGGGGGGAGAGGCAGCCGACCAAGGAGGGCGCACCAAGGGGGGAGTCCAACTCCCACCGGGTGTAGGACTCCTCCTTTCCTTGTTGGAGTAGGAGAAGGGAAGGAAGGGAGAGAGGAGAAGAAGGAAAAAGGGGGCGCCACCCCCTCCTTGTCCAATTCAGACTAGAGGGGGAGGGGGGGGGGCGCGGCTGCCCTGGCCGCCCCTCCTCTTCTTGTTGGGGATCGTAGCAGAAATTCAAAATTTTCTACGCATCACCAAGATCAATCTATGGAGTCATCTAGCAATGAGAGAGAGAGAGGAGTGCATCTACATACCCTTGTAGATCACGAGCGGAAGCGTTCAAGAGAACGGGGTTGATGGAGTTGTACCCGTCGTGATCCAAATCACCGATGATCCTAGCGCCGAACGGACGGCACCTCCGCTTTCAACACACGTATGGAGCGGAGACGTCTCCTCCTTCTTGATCCAGCAAGGGGAGGAGAAGTTGATGGAGATCAACAACCTGACGGCGTGGTGGTGGGCAATGAGATTCCAGCGAGGCTTCGCCAAGCGCTCTTTGGAGGAGGAAGAGGTGTCACGGGAGGGAGAGGGCGCCGGGGCTTAGGGTGCGGCTGCCTCCTCCCCTCCACTATATATAGGGGCTAGGGGCGCATGCCCCTTGAGAATCCCATCTAGGGGGTGGCGGCCTCGAGGCAGCGGCCCCTAGGGTTTCTAACCCTAGGCGCCTTGGGATCTTGGGTGGGGCGCACCAGCCCACCAGGGGCTGGTTCTCATGCCACTTCAGCCTATGGGGCCCTCCGGGATAGGTCCCCACCCGGTGGACCCATGTTGGCTCCCACATGCTCCACGATAATCTCATCGGATGAACCACGATGTCGAGGATTCAATCAATCCCGTATACAATTCCCTTTGTCTATCGGTACGATACTTGCCCGAGATTCGATCGTCGGTATACCGATACCTTGTTCAATCTCGTTACGGCAAGTCTCTTTACTCGTTCCCTTAACACATCATCCCGTGAACAACTCCTTGATCACATTGAGCTCATTATAATGATGTCCTACCGAGTGGGCCCAGAGATACCTCTCCGTCATATGGAGTGGCAAATCCCAGTCTCAATTCGTGCCAACCCAACAGATACTTTCGGGGATACCCGTAGTGTACCTTTATAGCCACCCAGTTATGTTGTGACGTTTGGCACACCCAAAGTACCCTTACGGTATCCGGGAGTTGCACAATCTCATGGTCTAAGGAAAGGATACTTGACATTAGAAAAGCTTTAGCAGACGAACTACACGATCTTGTGCTATGCTTAGGATTGGGTCTTGTCCATCACATCAATATCCTAATGATGTGATCCCGTTATCAATGACATCCTATGTCCATGGTTAGGAAACTGTAACCATCTATTGATCAACGAGCTAGTCAACTATAGGCTCACTAGGGACATGTTGTGGTCTATGTATTCACACATGTATTACGATTTCCGGATAACATAATTATAGCATGAACAATAGACAATTATCATGAACAAGGAAATATAATAATAACCTTTTTATTATTGTCTCTAGGGCATATTTCCAACAGTCTCCCACTTGCACTAGAGTCAATAACCTAGTTACATTGTGATGAATCGAACACCCATAGAGTTCTGGTCTTGATCATGCTTTGCACGTGGAAGAGGTTTAGTCAACGGATCTGCGACATTCAGGTCCGTATGCACTTTACAAATCTCTATGTCTCCATCTTGAACATTTTCACGAATGGAGTTGAAGCGACGCTTGATATGCCTGGTCTTCTCGTGAAACCTGGGCTCCTTGGCAAGGGCAATAGCTCCAGTGTTGTCACAGAAGAGAGTCATCGGCCCTGACGCATTGGGAATAACTCCTAGGTCGATAATGAACTCCTTCATCCAGATTGCTCAATGTGCTGCCTCCGAGGCTGCCATGTACTCCTCTTCACATGTAGATCCTACCACGATGCTTTGCTTGCAACTGCACCAGCTGACTGCCCCACCATTCAAAATATACACGTATCCGTTTGTGACTTGGAGTCATCCAGATATGTGTCGAAGCTAGAAACAACGTAACCCTTTACGACGAGCTCTTCGTCACCTCCATAAACGAGAAACATATCCTTAGTCCTTTTCAGGTACTTCAGGATATTCTTGACCGCTGTCTAGTGTTCCATGCCGGGATTACTTTGGTACCTTCCTACCAAACTTACGGCAAGGTTTACATCAGTGCAGTACACAACATGGCATACATAATAGACCCTATGTCCGAGGCATAGGGATGACACTCATCTTTTCCCTACCTTACTGCGTGGTGGGGCATTGAGCCGTGCTCAATATCACGTTACTGTCTGAGGCAAGAACCCTTCTTGGACTGATCCATATTGAACTTCTTCAATATCTTGCCAAGGTATGTGCTTTGTGAAAGACCAATGAGGCATCTCGATCTATCTCTATAGATCTTGATGCCTAATATGTAAGCAGCTTCTCCAAGGCCCTTCATTGAAAAACACTTATTCAAGTAGGCCTTTATGCTTTCCAAGAGTTCTATATCATTTCCCATCAATAGTATGTCATCCACATATAATATGAGAAATGCTACAGAGCTCCCACTCACTTTCTTGTAAACACAAGCTTCTTCATAAATATGCGTAAACCCAAACGCTTTGATCATCTCATCAAAACGAATGTTCCAACTCCGAGATGCTTGCCAGCCCATAGATCGAGCGTTGGAGCTTGCATACCTTGTCAGCATTCTTAGGATCGACAAAACCTTCCGGCTGCATCATATACAATTCTTCCTTAAGGAGACCATTAAGGAATGCCGCTTTGGCGTCCATTTGCCATATCTCATAATCATAGAATGCAGCAATTGCTAACATGATTGAGACGGACTTCACCGCTATGGGTGAGAAGGTCTCATCATAGTCAACCCCTTGAACTTGTCGATAACCCTTAGCGACAAGCCGAGCCTTATAGATGGTTACATTACCATCGCGTCATCTTCTTCTTAAAGATCCATTTATTTTCTATGGCTTGCCGATCAACGGGCAAGTCTGTCAAAGTCCATACTTCGTTTTCATACATGGATCCTATCTCGGATTTCATGGCTTCAAGCCATTTGTAGGAATCCGGGCCTGCCATCGCTTCTTCATAGTTCGAAGGTTCACCATTGTCTAACAACATGATTTCCGGGACAGGGTTGCCGTAACACTGCAGTGCGGAGCGTGTCCTTGTGGACCCTCTGAAGTTCAAGTAGCAACTTGATCTGAAGTTTCATGATCATCATCATTAACTTCCTCTCTAGTCGGTGCAGGCACCACAGAAACATTTTCTTGAGCTGTGCTACTCTCCGGTTCAAGAGGCAATACTTCATCAAGTTCTACTTTCCTCCCACTTACTTCTTTCAAGAGAAACTCTTTCTCTAGAAAGGATCCATTCTTGGCAACAAAGATCTTCCCTTCGGATCTGAGGTAGAAGGCATACCCAATAGTTTCCTTAGGGTATCCTATGAAGACGCATTTTTCCGATTTGGGTTCGAGCTTTTCAGGTTGAAGTTTCTTGACAAGCATCGCATCCCCAAACTTTCAGAAACGACAACTTAAGTTTCTTCCCAAACCAAAATTCATACGGTGTCGTCTCAGCAGTTCGACGGAGCCCTATTTAAAGTGAATCGGCGGTCTCTATAGCATAACCCCAAAATGATAGCGGTAGATCGGTAAGAGACATCATAGATCGCACCATATCCAATAGAGTGCGATTCGACGTTCGGACACACCATTACGCTGAGGTGTTCCAGCGGCGTGAGTTGTGAAACAATTCCACATTTCCTTAAGTGTGTGCCAAATTGTGACTCAACTATTCTCCCCACGATCGATCGTAAGAACTTGATTTTCTGTCATGTTGATTCTCAACCTCACTCTGAAATTCCTTGAACTTTTCAAGGTCTCGGACTTGTGTTTCATTAAGTAGACATACCCTTATCTATTTAAGTCATCGGTGAGGGTGACAACATAACGATAACCACATGAGCCTCAACGCTCATTTGACCTTTTACATCGGTATGTATGATTCCCAATAAGTTGGTTGCTCGCTCCATTGTTCCGGAGAAGCGGAGTCTTGGTCATTTTGCCCATGAGGCATGGTTCACACGTATCAAATGATTCATAATCAAGAGACTCCAAAAGTCCATCTGCATGGAGTTTCTTCATGTGTTTGACACCAATGTGACCAAGGCGGCAGTGCCACAAGTATGTGGGACTATCATTATCAACCTTACATCTTTTGGCATTCACACTATGAATATGTGTAACATCACGTTCGAGATTCAATAAGAATAAACCATTGACCAGCGGGGCATGACCATAAAACATGTCTCTCATATAAATAGAACAACCATTATTCTCAGATTTAAACGAGTAGCCATCTCGCATTAAACGAGATCCAGATACAATGTTCATGCCCAACGCTGGTACTAAATAACAATTATTGAGGTTTAAAACTAATCCCGTAGGTAAATGCAGAGGTAGCATGACGACGGCGATCACATCGACCTTGGAACCATTCCCGACGCGCATCGTCACCTCATCCTTCGCCAGTCTCCGGTTATTCCGCAGCTCCTGTTTTGAGTTACAAATATGAGCAACCGCACCGGTATCAAATACCCAGGAGATACTATGAGCCCTGGTTAGGTACACATCAATAACATGTATATCACATATACCTTTGGTATTGCTGGCCTTCTTATCCGCTAAGTACTTGGGCAGTTCCGCTTCCAGTGACCGTTTCCCTTGCAATAAAAGCACTCAGTCTCAGGCTTGGGTCCATGCTTTGGCTTCTTCCCGGCAACTGGCTTACCGGGCGCGGCAACTCCCTTGTCGTCCTTCTTGAAGTTCTTCTTACCCTTGCCCTTCTTGAACTTAGTGGTTTTATTCACCATCAACACTTGATGTTCCTTTCTGATCTCCACCTCCGCTGATTTCAGCATTGAATATACCCCAGGAATGGTCTTTTCCATCCCCTACGTATTTAAGTTCATCACAAAGCTCTTGTAGCTAGGTGGGAGCGACTGAAGGATTCTGTCAATGACCGCATCATCCGGGAGATTAACTCCCGGTGAGATAAGCGGTTGTGCAACCGGACATTTTGAGTATGTGCTCACGTTGTGAGAACTATTCTCCTCCATCTTACAAGCAGTAGAACGTGTCGGAGACTTCATATCTCTCGACCGGGCATGAGCTTGGAAAACCATTTTCAGCTCTTGGAATATCTCATATGCTCCGTGCTGCTCAAAACGCTTTTGGAGCCCGGTTCTAAGCTGTAAAGCATGCCGCCTTGAACCAGGGAGTAATCATCACTCTGCGATCGCCGGGCATTCATAACGTCTTAAGTTCTTTGGGAAAAGCAGTGCTTCACCTAGCGGTGCATCAAGGACATATGCTTTCTTGGCAGCTATGAGGATAATCCTCAGTTTCGGACCCGATCCGTGTAGTTGTTGCCATCGTCTTTCAGCTTGGTTTCTCTAGGAACACGTTGAAGTTGAGGGCAACATTAGCGTGGGCCATTTGATCTACAAGACATATTGCAAAGTTTTAGACTATGTTCATGATAATTAAGTTCATCTAATCAAATTATTTAATGAACTCCCACTCAGATAGACATCCCTCTAGTCATCTAAGTGATACATGATCTGACTCAACTAGGTCGTGTCCGATAATCACGTGAGACGGACTAGTCATCATCGGTGAACATCTTCATGTTGACCGTATCTTCTGTATGACTCATGTTCGACCTTTCGGTCTTCCATGTCCGAGGCCATATCTGTACATGCTAGGCTCGTCAAGTCAACCTAAGTGTATTGCGTGCGTAAATCTGGCTTACAGCCATTGTATGCGAACGTTAGAACCTATCACAGCCGATCATCACGTGGTGCTTCGGAACAACGGACCTTAGCAACGGTGCACAGTTAGGGGGAATACAATTCTTGATATTTTAATGAGGGATCATCTTAAAATATCATCCTAGAGGAGGAACTAGCGCCTCTCTCCCGCTGCGCCGGCTGCCTCTCCGGCCCCGGCGGCCACCCGTCCTCCCGCGCCGGCCACCACTCCGGTGCCGGCGCCCACAACCCCTTCCCAAGCTATGGCCTCGCGGGTCTCCCTGTCCGCGTCGCCTTCCTCTTAGAGCTTGGCTCCCCCTCCCCCTCCCGTCCCTCGGCCCCAGATCCGCTCCATCGCCGTCGTCCCCTACGTCATGGGCACCGCGCGCGGGCCGATTGTCCAGGGGGCTGCCGAAACCTCGCCGACGCCGGCCGCGCCAGCTTCGGAGTGGCGCACCAAGACCGGCCGCCGCCCTCGTAGGCCCCCTCGCCGCCCCCTGCCCAGCGCCGGCGGCAGGGGCTGACCCTCCCCTCCCTGAAGCCTCCGAGGACGAACATCCCGGCATGCCTCCATGGCTGCTGCTACAACTGCGGCGATGACGGCCACATCTCGAGGGAATGCTGGAAGATGACGGTGTGTGTGTGCTGCGGTGGTGAGGGCCACATCGCCAGGGACTGCCCCTCTCCCCGCAGCTCACTCGCTCCCTTGCCGACCGGCCAGTCCCTGCCTTGGTCAGGGTCGGCGTTGCCGCCTCCGCCGCCTGGCCCCCCTCCCCCGGGGGCGGTGCGCCTTGCGGGTCCTTGGCGCCATGAGGTGCGCGCGGCGTCGGTGGGGAGCGTGGCGGGGCCGGACTTCTCGGTGCCTTTTGGTGGATTGGTGGACCCTGCTCAGCCAACGGTCGCTGGCCTTGGCCTGGACCTGGACGATGCTGCTACGCTGGAGGAGTCGGAGGATCTTCGGCGCATGGAGGCTGATCTGGCGCGGGCGGTCATCATTTCCATCACCGGCTCCCGTCCTAGGGTGGATCTTGCGGATGCGGCCGCTGCGCTGCACGTCGAGTTTGGCCTGTGCGCAGACGACATGTCCATCAGGCCGTTCTTCCCTGAGGACTTCCTCATCATCTGCACGCATCCGCTCATCCGGCAGCTGATGGTGGAGCAAGGCCGTGCCCCCGGCCCGGACTTCTCTCTGTTGCTCCGGCCATGGACGCGCCAGGCGCAGGCTACTGGGGTCTCGGTGCCGTTCCTCGTTCCGCTTGAGCTTGTGGGGGTGCCAGCGCACGCGTGGACTCGACGCGCGGCAGAGGTGGTCCTCGGGCGCTCTGGATTCATGGTCCAGGTGGCGGAGCGCACTACGCGCCGGCATGACATGGCCGGCTTTAGGGTTTGGCTCAAGACGATGGACCCATCCAGGATTCCTCGCCAGTGGCTGCTCCTCGTGCTGGAGCCTGCGGAGGCGCTGGTCCCTGGGGCGCCGGATGCCCTTTGGTACCCTGTTTCAGTGCGCTGTCTCGCGCCGCCTGTCAGGGCTAACGGGACGGGCGGAGCGCCGCCGCCTCCCACGCCTCCTTTGTCCCCCCCAGCTTCCCTCCCTCGGATGCGGGCACGCTCCGTGGCCCTGGTAATGGTGGGGGGCCTCATGGTCCCGGAAGGCGGCCGGCTCCACCGCCTGGGGCCGGCTCATCGGCGTCCTCGTCGGCTTTAGAGCCACCAGCAAGGCAGCAGGCTGCGCCCGCGAGTGTGGAGCCGGTTGCTGCTGCTCAGAGTCCGTCTGCATCCCGCTGCGCGGCAGCTTTGGGTGACGCCCAATGCAGGGGACAGACTGCTTCAGCCCAGGCGGGGTTGGTCGTGGCCAATCGGGAGGATGCTTCCTCGACGGAAGCCTGTTGGGGACCGCTGGATGTCGGGTGGACAGGCCACTAGACCCCTCGGCATGGGGGCCCGTGCTGCAGGGTGGGGTGGAGATTCGACGGAATATGCCAGCGACCCCACCATCAGTGACGCTGCCAAGGTGGGCCCAGTCCAATGGTGGGTCAACGGCCGGGTGCGCACCCGGCCAAGTGGATGGTGGTGGGGCTACTGGTGTGACCCCCGTGGCCAATGGGGATCTGCCCTTTGGGTTGGTCGTGGGCTCTGTGCCGCTGGTTGGGCTGGGCGGCCGCAGCGATCATGTGTTGTCGCCTGACAAGGATAGGATGCGAGTCAGCCGGGAGCAGGGGTGCAGTTTGTCGGGGCATAGTTTGGATTTGCCCATGGAGAGTGAGGGCCCACCTGCCCCGAGGCCTGTGCATGAGGGGAGCGCCATCCGTATCTCGTTGTCGGGCGAGGAGGATGTCGACATCTGTGCGGCTCCGGTTGGCCCGCTGCCATGAACCCCATGCAACGTCCCTGGCTCAGGCAACGTACCGGTGGAAGGGGATGGGCATAGCCCGGTGGAGGCTTTTTGCGCTGAACTGAGGAGGGCTTTGAGGCCAATTTTAAGGGGCGTGTCTGGCTCCACAGCGGGGCCTGCACAACACTGGCCACGTAGGAAGAGGTCGCCAGTCAGCAACCCAAGGAGGAGTGTGCGGATCGCTAGGGGTGTTGGACGTGGATCGCCAGCAACAAAGCAGCAGGCGGTACTCATGCGCAAGCTGTGTCTCGCTAATGAGGGCGAAATGATCACCGACGACGCGCTGCAGGCCTATACGCGGCTATTCGAACGGCCTCTCATGGAGGGGCAGATTGGGGCCATACTGGCGCTTTTCGGCTGGGATCAGTCCGTGTTGCCTTTGTGCGAGCAGGGTGGCGAGGTGGATGACAGGCTTTGAGCCCGTGTCTTGTGGACTGCATGTAGACCCTGGCTATGAGTGTACTACAATTAAGGTCCTTGTGTGGAACGTGCACGGCCTCAACTGCCCTGCACGTCGTAATGCTATATCCCAAGTAGTTAGTTCGGCTAGGCCAAGCATTGTGTGCTTCCAGGAGACTAAGATGGAGGTTATAACTCCGGCGGTGGTGGCTCATTGTACTGTTAATCGATGTGACTCCTTCTTCTATCTCCCGGCCGTTGGTACCCGCGGGGGAATTTTGCTTGCTTGGGACTCATCGGTGGTGGCGCTGTCCAACCCACACTACACAACCGGAACCCTAACCGCCCTGGTCAAACCGGCGGAGGGGCGGGAGTGGTGGCTGTCGGGGGTCTACGGGCCACAGTCCAACTGTCGGTGTCAAAACCGGCGGATCTCGGGTAGGGGGTCCCGAACTGTGCGTCTAGGCGGATGGTAACAGGAGACAAGGGACACGATGTTTTACCCAGGTTCGGGCCCTCTTGATGGAGGTAAAACCCTACGTCCTGCTTGATTGATATTGATATTGTGGATGTTTACAAGAGTGGATCTACCACGATATCAAGGAGGCTAAACCCTAGAAGCTAGCCTATGGTATGATTGTAAGGGTTGTTGTGATTGTTGTCCCACGGACTAAAGCCATCCGGTTTATATAGACACCGGAGAGGGCTAGGGTTACATAGAGTCGGTTACAATGGTGGGAGATCTACATATCCGTATCGCCAAGCTTGCCTTCCACGCCAAGGAAAGTCCCATCCGGACACGGGGAAGTCTTCAATCTTGTATCTTCATAGTATTGGAGTCCGGTCGATGATGATAGTCCGCAAATGATAGTTCGGCTGATGATGGTAGTCCGCTATCCGGACACCCCTAATCCAGGACTCCTCGGTAGCCCTGAACCAGGCTTCAATAACGATAAGTCCGGCGTGTATATTGCTTGGCATTGCAAGGCGGGTTCCTCCTCCAAATGATAGAAGATTGGGAACACCGGGATAGTGTCCGACTCGCAAAATAAATTCCACATTCCACCGTAGAGAGAATAATAATATATACACAAGTTCAATCTGGCGGCGTTTTCCGTGGTATGGCGTCACACCACTACCAAGCCATTACTCGAATTGTTTTTACTTTACCACCTCAAGCATATAGCTAAGCGGTTTCCTTGCACGTCTTGTCGAGCGAGATCATGTTTCCCTTAATCCGGGATTCTCATCAATACGGGCGTGGGTAACCCAACGCGTCATTGATGGTGATGCTTGGGAGATAAGCGAGTTTTACCGGGCGGTGGGGACGCGTAAGACTTCGCCCGCCCATATAAGGGATAAGGATTCACCTTCTCACCTCGCCTTCTTCCTCCTTTGCTTATCCATCTCCGGCTTTTCGAGCTCCAGCGCCCAAGTTTGCGCATCTCGTCTCAACCTTCTCCGACCATGTCCGGGCGGGAGGTAAATGGTTGGCCTCCACCGTTAAGGAGGAGCAAATCGCCAAACTTCTTGGCGCGGATACCTTTCGGCGACATCGGCGACCGGCTGCCCGACGAGGGCAGCTCATCCCCACCCCAGGCCCCATGAGAGGGTTGTCTTTCTTTCCCACTTCCTCCATGGATGGGCTTTCCACTTCACCCCTTTGTCCAGGGGCTCATGTTCTACTACGGCCTGGATTTCCATGATCTGGCACGAACTTCATCCTCAACATCTCGGCGTTTATCGTCGTGTGTGAAACCTTCCTCTGCATCCAGCCCCACTTCGACGTGGCTCAAGACCTTCAATGTCAAGCGAAGGTAGTGAAGGGCATTCAAGCGGAGTGCGGGGCGCCATGTTGGGCAAGATGCCCAGCGTCCTTTGGTTGAAGGGCCTTCGTGGAATCCGTCAAGGGGTGGCAATCGGGGTGGTTCTACATCACCGAGCAGCGTGACCCTAAATGGCGGCGGCCCCGAAGTTTAGATCTGGTATCCCCACGCAGCTCACCTCCGGAAAGAGAAGGGCTTGGTGTGGGGCAGTTGAAGGAGCCGACGGGACTCGGACACTGTATCAAGAAGCTGGTGAAGAAGCTCGGGCTGGTTAACGTGGTCCAAGTCATGCTCGTCCGCGGATTCTCCCATGCCAAGCGGGCATTCAATCTATGGGAGTTCGATCCGGAACAGCACCAAGCGCTGAACAAGCTCTTGACACAACGTCTGAAAGGCGCTGGAAGGTGCTGTTCAAGGCGCGAAGCCCCGCATCCACGATCGAAGATCGCGGATTTAGCTCATGCGCCTTGAGCTAACGAGGTAAGTGATTCTACCCTTTACGGGACACTTGTTTTCCATAGTTTGACTCTATGCGGTTTTAATTTCCCTTTTCCTTTGACAGACTGGATGAAGAAGGCGGAGCAGATTACTGTCCGGCTCCTATGCCGAAAATCCAGTGAGACGCTTTCGCTTAGCGAGGCTGCTGGTTCGGCACCTGCGTGGTGCCGGAGAAGAAGGCCAAGAAGGAGGCCACGGGTGCTCGAAAGAGTGCCCGTTTTCAGGTGTCCGGCGACTCGGGGCCGACTCCTCCCGAAAATGAGGAGGAAGAGGACTCTCTCCCGGAGGAGGAGAGAGGAATAGGAAGGCTCCCCAGCAGGGGAGGCCGAAGGGTCAAGAGGGAAGGACTATTCCCGGACAGCTCCGCCAACATCAACGTTGGCGAGGAAGAATGGCCTTCGAGGGCAGGCCTCGGCGAGATCGTAAGTATCCGGATTCTGAATGATTTATAGTTTCTTTTCTGCGTCACATAGTGTCATTCTAATGCCGCATACTGCCTATAGTCCGGCCGGTGATGATCTCCCGCTTCATCGAAGCGGGTCGTTGACTTCGTCGGATGTAGACTCCATCCCGACCGCCTCCACCCTCGCGACGCCGAAGACGCCGAGGTGGGATCCCGAAGGACCCATCGGGGAGGCTCGGGCGCCACAAGGCGCCCTCCGACTTTCGCCGGACTCCACAGCAGAACCCGCAGTGGTTCCGAGTCGGCAGTGCCCTTTGATCGAAGGGCAAGACCGTGGCGGCTTCCGCCCAACCGGGCGCCGGGCAACTTGTTGAGGCGCTGCAGAGCGCTTCCATCGAGGAAGAACACCGCACTATTATGAGTGCGGTGATTGAAAAGTGCAGCTTCGCCAAAGGCGGGCTGACTGAAGCTCGCAATAGCCTTCTATCGGGCTTTGAGGTAAGAAGTTAAAATATGCAATGTAATACCGCATAGGCGGTAGCCCCGATGCTCGGTTCGGTGTTCGGAAAGAAAAGCGGATGAGGATCTTAAAAAAGATATCTGAGGTTGCTAAAAATTATGTCAATATGGGTTGCGAGGCTGCCTGCTGACCTCTGCCGCACTTATCGGAGGTCGGTGCGTTGAAGCAGGAGCTCGAGCGGTCCGGGCAAGAGCTCGGCCGCGCCAGGAAGCAGCTCCAAGACAAAGAAGGTGAGTAACACCACTTTGAATTTGTACCTTATAGAAAAGGATTTAGGTTGCGACAAAAATAACAAGGATAACATGGGTGCTGCGGGGCCACGAACGAGGTGGCGGCCTGAAGGAGGCCGTGTCCATGCCGAACATAATGCGCCACTGAGCAGGCAGAGCGAGAAAAGCAAGAGGCGAGGTGGCGGTGGTTCAGCAAGAGCTCCTGCTCTCATGGAAAAGCATGAGAGTTTGAGCGTGACTCAAAGACTCGAGAGTCCGAGCTTGCCTCGGCTCTCGAAAGTGTAAAACCGCCAAGGCCGAGGCCCATAAGTCCCTTCAGGAGGTTGAGTTGATGAGGAAGATAGCGGCGGGTAAGGCATTTTTCATGCAAAGCAAGCATGTGAATGTAAATTACGTGTTACTTACCCGAATCCGGAGCTCTCGAGGCGTTTGCAGATCTGCCTCGCATGGCGTGTACGATGCCGCCGCATTCTACCGAGCCGAGGAGGGAGCTCAGCGGAGAAGGTCTTGGTCTCGAGATATCTTTGAGCCGCCATCCGGTGCCCCTAGCGACCAGGTGAAGGAGCTGGTCGAGCTTCACAAGGTGGCCGAGCAGGCCATGAAGGGCTCATAGTCCGTTGTGGCCGGAGAGGCCGTGCACAGGGAGCTACTTGGCCTCGTGTGACGGCTGGTGGATCGTGCCCTGGGTGGAGGTTATCAAGCGCTCCTTTGTATTGAAGGTGCTCGTCGGGCCCTTGCCCGCGCAAAGGTGCATTGGGGCAAGCTGGATGCGGAGAAGCTAATCAGCGACGCGCCACCGGTGGGCAAGGAGCATCGTCGCCGAAATTTACTATAAGGCTGTCTGAAGGGTGCCCGCAAGATTGCGGATGAGTGCCCTGTGGATGTAATTATTGAGTGAATTCGCAATGTGTTATCCTGCGCTGAAAACTTTGTTCATATGCCCTAAGCAACGCTTGTTTAATTTAAAATATTATCTTCATGCGGCCGTTTATTAAATCGAGAGATGGCAAGTCGTCGGCTTCAGCCCCCATGCCACAGTCTTTGGGGTGTTGGGATAAACTTGAGCACTCTTGTTCCCATTTTTGGGTCCATCTAGGAGGCGCTCAACACAACGAACAAGGCAACCGGACTTATAGTGCTTGAACACTCTCACTTAGCCATAGAATTCTATAATTTTAAATTTCGTGAAGCCCTAGTATTCGGAAGACCGAATTGAGGCGCTATCACGCCTTCATCGGACATAATCCGAACTTCGCTCAAGCGGCGTGAGGTCTTTAAGGACCCGAAGGACCTCTCGAACAGCGACCAGTCTCTCGCCTTATCGTGCGGTCAGTTTAGCTTTCTCCATCGAGGCGTTAACCCGGCTCAACCGGGCGCAATCGCAGTGGTTCTCCCAGTGCTACCTTAGCCGATAGAGCGGGCGTAAGGTGCGAACATGGGAGCGGCAAACCCAACTATTGACCCAAGGCAGGATTCGGAGCTGATTCATATAATGCTATAAGTTCGGGGTGCCGCACTTGTGAAAGTGTGCGGACTTTATCACACCATAAAGCGGAGGACATAAGCCCCTGGTGTATTTGGCCGTACCAAGACGCACGGGTGCAACATGTCGTAAATGAACATATATATATATATATATATATATATATATATATATATATATATATATATATATATATATATATATATAAATTAATGCAATTATAGGCAAAAGTGCTGCATTTTATTCGAGAAGATATGCTATCGGTGCGGAATGATACAAATAGTGCGGAAAGCAAGGGATTGGACGAATTAAAGGCGTCTCCCTCGAGGGTAGGCAGCGGAATGTTGTATTTTAACAAAATTAATGCTCGTGATGGAGACCACCGAGTGTTCGTCGTGCCTTTGTCCTTCCTGGCTGTTGCATCATGAGTTGGCAGGTTCGCCGTCGGACTGAGTTCTGTATAAAAAAGAGAAAAATAAAAGAAAGAGAGCGACACACTTGGGAGCCCCTGGTGTGGTCGAACCGCACTCTGGGTCTGTTGTGGTTGTGCCCTTCCCCCTATGCCCCTGGTATCTCCAGGGCGTAATTATGTACGCGGAGAGTTTGTCTTGCAATTTTGCGAGGGCTGGGGTTGGGGCCGCATTGCTACGCGTGAACAGAACGTGACAGGTGGTCTTGGTTGATGTTGCTCCGGGCACGTTTGGTCGTGTCCGGTCGTTTAACGGCCGGACTTGGGAAGTACCTTAAAAGGTTGTTCTGTACTTCTGCCGCGAGAGCCGCTGTATGTTCCTCCGTTCGGAGGGAGCGTTCCGTGTTTCCATTGACCGTGATGACTCCACGAGGACCTGGCATCTTGAGCTTAAGGTATGCATAATGCGGCACCGCGTTGAATTTTGCAAACGCGGTTCGTCCGAGCAGAGCGTGATAGCCGCTGAGCGGGACTATGTCGAAGATTAACTCCTCGCTTCGGAAATTATCCGGGGATCCGAAGACCACTTCCAGTGTAACTGAGCCTGTACAATTGGCCTCGACACCTGGTATGACGCCTTTGAAGGTCATCGTTGTAGGTTTAATCCTTGAGGGGTCTATGCCCATCTTGCGCACTTGTAGCGACCCGACCTCAGACGGTCAAGCCTCTGTGTATCTGTGCCATCCACGGATCAAGATATCTTTGGCACACAGTACATCAATGTATATATCAAAGTGCAATCACATGTATAAATAACGTAAAATGATATATACCTCATAATACTCAGCGGAAACAATCAAACGGGTGTGGAGTCCCATCAACGCCATCGGCAGGTTGAGTGTAGACCGTAACCCTGTATCGTAACTCTTACTCGTCGAAGAAAATCCTGCAACATGATACATTGCAGCCGTGTAGGTCAGTACATTGAATGTACCGGCAAGATCACAACATGAATAAACAGATGGTAAAACTATACTATATGCAATTTGGCTTTGTGGCTCAGTATCGAGTTTTGTTTGCGTAAAAGCTGATTTTATTTTCCCTACATCAAAGGAATAAATGAAGTCTGTACTATGGAGTTTTCTATCATGACATGGTTCCGCCAACCGATGTCTCATAGCCCAAAATCATCATATGTTGCCCACAATTAAGTTATCAATCCGGTGTTGAGAGTTCCGAGATAGATCCAAGTCCGGATGCTCAAATTGTCCGTAATCGGGACACGGCTAATCGATTAGGTTTAAACCCTCTGCAGAGGTTTGTACACTTTACCCGCAAGATTCGATCCCTCTTTTACGTTCTCGCACTTCAGGGTTTTTGAGAACAAGACGATCAAACATGGTCTTCGAAGAGTTCCTCGACCACCGTCCGGTGCTCATCCAATCCTACCGTAGTTCTACATCTGCTAGCACCGCCCCAGCCAGAGTCACAACTAAGGTCAACCAAGCCGAGCCCATAGTGACTTGCGGTTGCAGGTAAGCTTCGGGCATGAAGTATTCTTCCGTCTCTTTGAGTCTGGGTGAAGCTTTCCGCAAGATGTCATGGCGCTTCTCCATGCATCCCGGCCAACCTTGGTTTCTCCAGGTGCCCGTCAACCATCCTTCACCCAAGTAGTGTGTATTGAATTCTTGTCTCGAGTCTTGAAGTCTTGAGGCCTTGAAGATGCAGTCCTTGCAGATTCCATCATGGAGTTGTCGTCATTGATGTAGATCCTCCATTCTCACACCACTCCGAGCACTCATACCAACCCGTCTACTATAGCGTAGCATTAAAATAAATAACGTCCGGGCTTGGTAACAGGTGATGGGTTCCTACCTCATGCATACTACTCAACTACAAGGATTCAATATCACTCTTTGGAGGGATTGTTGCGAAGATGACACTAGATGCAATAAAACACATAGGTATGAAAACATGGTCAAAGTGAACTTGCTCGGTAATACTTGATGAAGATAACAACGCTGTCGAGAAAATGACTTGGTAGAACTAATCGTCACTCCGTTGAAAATCTATATAGTCAAACATAGCATTCATATAAGCAAACATCCTAGCAAACAATTTTAACACTCATAATAACAATTAAAACAAAAAAACTCAATAATAAAACTCCAACAAAGTCCAAAGAAGCTTCAAATAAAACTAGAAAGAAAAACTACTAACGAAAATCTATGACTTTGCTACAAGCATCTAACATAGTTTTGCCCTAAGTAAAAAAAATTAACAGCAATTAAAACACTAAACTAATAATTTAACAGAAAATAAAAAGTAAAACAACTAAGTTAACAGAAAGTATTTTTTCATAAAATTTTATTTGCAAAAGAAACAAATAAAAAGCTTTTATAAAACTCTAACTATGACCTATAGAAGGTTTCATACAAAACTAAGGAAAATAAATTTTTAAAATAAAATAAATTTTCTCCTGTTGTCTAACAGAAACACAACTAATTTTGTCAAAAGTGACAAAAGAAATAATTTAAAACTAATAAAAACAATAAAGAAAAAGCTAAAACAGAACTAATAATAAAACAGTACTGTTTTGCTAAAACCTAATTTAAATTAACCTAGAAATAAAATACTAAATACTACTGGATAAACAAAGGTCCTAGAGACCAGGAGCAAAAAGAATTAATTAAAACCTATTTTTAAACTCAAGTTATGGCCAAAATACTAATCTGAACAAAATTTATCAAATTCAAATTTAAACTACTCAAATTTGAAATCCAGAGACACTAACAGAAACTTCAGCAAATTTGTGACACATAGCAATTGGAATCACTCAAAATACTAAAAACTCTAAAAGATATGAATTTTCTAAGATTGCTATTTTTGAAAAAATGAATTACAGGATTTCGTGGATCTCACCGGAGTAGTCGTCGGAGTTGGGGAAGAAGATCGGATCCGATGTTGCGGTTGCTCCTAGAGGAAAGGAGATCACGGGACGGTGGAGAGGAGATCATATAAACCTCAGGAGAGGTCGAGGGCGCGGCGGCGGCACTTGGCGGCGGCGGTTGTGTTGCACTGCTTCTGCTGCTGAGAGAGGAGCGGAGAGGAGAGGTGTTGGTTTGATGTGTTGGAGGGGGGGGGTGCTTGGGTATTTATAGTGGGGAGGGGAGGGCTTTGCTTGGGTAGGGGACAAGAAATAGACTAGGATTAGGAAACAAAAGGGAAAAGATCTAGAAACAAATCGGAATAAATGGAATAACGAAACGGGATCAAATCCTACTAGGATTTGTAAAAGAATAGGAAACCTTGGCTCCCTGGCTCCCTAAGTGCGTGCGGTGGATGGCCTTGACCGGCCGGCCGCTGGCTTGGCCTTGGGCCTTGGCCCTTGGCCCGGCGGGGCGCAGCAAATTTTTTTTTTTGACAGAGACAACAAAATAGAAATAAATAAAAATTTTATATAGGCATATAATATATCAAAATTTTCAGAAAAAGATTTTCTACAACATGAACACTATTTTAGCTTCAAATAAAATACACACAAATTTTAATAATTCACACAGTGCTACCGGTCCAATAAAATCCAATAAAATCATTTTAAAATACCAAAATGACTTCAAATTAATTTCTCTCAATTTTCTGATGTAGGGAATCATGTTACCCTATTTTCTATATATTTTGTTTTTGGAGAAAATAATTTGAATAAAACTCAAATAACTCCAAATTGGAAATAAATTCAAAAGAAATTTGAATTTAATTCTTTTAAAACTCCCAACTCATATTTCATTTAATTTGAAGAAGTCATTTTATCTTCTCTCGTGAAAATCATTGAGTTGCATAAAGTTTCAGAATTGGAAATATTTTCCAAATGAAATTCAAATATTTTCAACACCCTTGTCATTTAAATAAATGGAAGAAGTCATGTCATCTTCTCTCCAGGGTTTTGTGATGAAAAGAATTTGAATTCATGGAGATCATAAATGCAAGGTGGAAGTTTGGGAAAGTCATTTCATTCCCTCTCATTCAACTTTCAGAAAGTTTCAAATTTCACTCAACTTCACACAATAAATCACACAACAAACAATCAATCAATCAAAACTATTTATTTATTATAACATTCCAAAATTTAGAATTTTGGGATGTTACAAACCTACTACACTTAAAATGAATCTAGTCCTCGAGATTCAAGAGGCAACAAGAAAAGGTTAGGGTTTGGGGTCTTCCAGCAAATCCATCGATCGAATGGTCTAGTATGCTACCACACTTAAAAGCAGGGTTATGGTTCCAACGGAACTCAGGTACTCCATCCCTAGGGTGAACACCATCGGTCTTCTCACAACTTCAAGTAACTCCTACCTGGGGCTCTTCCGGTAGGGTCAAAACCTTTTCCTCAAATCGTGTCCTTTCATCCTGGTGAGGTTCTTCCGAGACTGTGTCTCCTTAGTGACAGTCTGCCGCCAATAAACAACTATCGACATCTCATGGTGGTCGACCATTACAGGTTTCTCCTGCAGGAATAATGGGTTGGGTTGGGTCTCACCGTATGACCTACGTTTGGCAACAGTTGCGGTACATGGATCAATCGTCCTACCATTCTAAGGTTTTTGGCTTGTCGATCGACGCTCTTCTAAAGTTTTCAAGTCTCTCGATTTTCCATCAACATATGATAGTTCATGATAGAAGTCTCGGTATGGGGGCCAATCCATCCCGTACTTGAATCATTACCACATACGTAAACAGTGAATCACGTATTCTAACACTTGGGCATACTCACAAGCATTGCAGAATTTCTCTTCTCAACGAACTTAGTTCGGATAATTCCATTGATTCTACAAGCTGAACAAAGCATCTATCGTTTCTTCACAACTCTCGGGTTTTTGCGTAACCTCCTACGAAACGTCTGCTGATCAAATCGCAGTCTTCCAAAATTTCTTCTTCCAGTGGGTACTTGACCCTTATTAATTCCTGGGCCTGTGGGTTATGAGCCCACTTCAACACTTGTACCAATTTCACTCATCCTTGGAGTTACAATTGCTCCATTTTCCAACATTACACCACTTTAAATCCAATAACATTTCATTTCTTAATACCATCATATCAAAGATAAAACTTCAACTCATTTTTTTCCAAACTCCAACCTGTGGGACACATTTCCATTTCCATTGGTCTAGCGTTCTTCATAGGGTACTATCACCCTTAAAATGAAATTCACAAATCCATCCATAGACCATATTTCTCATATCCTCGAAAATGGTCAAAATCCGTGTTCATAGAGTAACAACTCATACAATTAAACATATGAAAACATGTCACCTTAACTTTATTGATTTCATGAATCCATTACAAACTCGAGCACCCATTACATAACTCAACTTATTGTACTCATGAAAAAATTGGTTTCTACCACTCTTATTATCCATATCAAAATTCCAACTACTCAACTCCAGCTTCCTTCTTGTAGGAACATTTAGTAGCATAATGTCCTGCTTCCTTGCAATGAAAACACATAACTTTCGATAAGTCTTTGGGCTTCTTGGAGATGGTGCCTGCTCCTTGAGTTCCTTGCTTCCTTTCAAGATAATGATTGGCATAATGCCCGACGTCCTTACATTCAAAACAGTAATACGACTCTTGTCCCTCTTTGCAGAAATTGGGTTGTTACGAGGGTGTGTTTGTTTTCTCTTCCGGTTTCTTCGTTCGATCAAACCTTCTATTCCATGTGGATCAAACTCTATTGCTTCCATGAAGTATCCAGACACTCTTTTCTTTCCTTGGTGCAATCTGTGAAAATGTCCTTCTCCACATGAATAGCAGGCATTGGAGTAAAATCTGTTGAGGCCTTCTCCATCAGGGTCTTCAACACATTCCTTCATCACAGGTTCTTTCATAACTTCTGAGGGCTTCTTTCATTCCTTCTTCCTGCTCCTGAATAGTTTGTTGCACCATGGGGTAAATGTGACCTTGAGTCGGGTAGTGGGTGGTTCCTTCACACAAGAAACAAGTCACCCGACTAGTTGGGCATTCCTCACTGGGTGTTTCTCCTCACAATGAGGGCATCCATCCTTGTGTTCCTCCCAGGTGTGTCCTATTTCTCCGCAAATCTTGCAGGCACAAGGTTTATTTCTTGGTGTATCATGGTGCTTCCGGATAAGGCGAGATCTTGTCGAGTCTTCTTGAATTCTTCCCAAGTCTTTGCTCCATTCCATCCCTGTATAGCTTGATGCATCTGCCACCATGTTGCAGCACTTCCTTCAAAATCTTCAAGAGCGCACGATACTTCATTCTTCCTTGAAACCAAATTGCTCCCAAGTGACTCTCCATGTTCGAATCCATAGCTCGCCTCCGGCTGGGTTTTCGGTCCAGAGAATACCGATCCAACTTCATTCATCATCTATGGGTCCAAAAGTTTTGGGATGAGATATGAGAGAGGTGGGGAGGAGATATACACAATACAAACAATAGTTTTGAAGAAACGAGTTTTATTTTGGGGCTGTCGGAAAACATCAAACAAATGACAGCTCACAAATCATCGCATCTAACGTAGGTGTATAACAGGGTTTGGTCTCTAAAGGTCAAATAATTCTTCAGAACTTCAAATTCTTCAAGTCTTGAGTCTTCAATTGTTGCAGCTGCAATTCTTCCAACACATGGTGAAATCCTCTTTACTCTGAAATGGCCATCGGTTGTCCGATATCTTTAATTCTTGGAGTGACTTGATTGATCTTCCGTGTGGTCAAAAGGAAAGGTGTATATTCTAACTATTTGAGGTGAGAGTGTCTATTTGATAAAATCTGAAAAGATGAGAAGTAAGAGTCTTTTGAAAATAAATTTTAGAAATTTCCTGTCCAAGGGCTTTCCGATTTCTAGGGTCACGTCCTACAGTCAACATGTGCTCGATACCATATTCAGAGCGACCCGACCTCAGACGGTCAAGCCTCGTGTATCTGTGCCATCCACGGATCAAGTATCTTTGGCACACACAGTACATCAATGTATATATCAAAGTGCAATCACATGTATAAATAACGTAAAATGATATATACCTCATAATACTCAGTGAAACAATCAAACGGGTGTGGAGTCCCATCAACGCCATCGGCAGGTTGAGTGTAGACCGTAACCTCAGATCGTAACTCTTACTCGTCGAAGAAAATCCTGCAACATGATACGTTGCAGCCGTGTAGGTCAATTACATTGAATGTACCGCAAGATCACAACATGAATAAACAGATGGTAAAACTATACTATATGCAATTTGGCTTTGTGGCTCAGTATCTGAGTTTTGTTTTGCGTAAAAGCTGATTTTATTTTCCCTACATCAAAGGAATAAATGAAGTCTGTACTATGGAGTTTTCTATCATGACATGGTTCCGCCAACCGATGTCTCATAGCCCAAAATCATCATATGTTGCCCACAATTAAGTTATCAATCCGGTGTTGAGAGTTCGAGATAGATCCAAGTCCAGATGCTCAAATTGTCCGAATCGGGACACGGCTAATCGATTAGGTTTAAACCCTCTGCAGAGGTTTGTACACTTTACCCGCAAGATTCGATCCTCTTTTACGTTCTCGCACTTCAGGTGTTTGAGAACAAGACGATCAAACATGGTCTTCCAAGAGTTCCTCGACCACCGTCGGTGCTCATCCAATCCTACCGTAGTTCTACATCTGCTAGCACCGCCCCAGCCAGAGTCACAACTAAGGTCAACCAAGCCGAGCCCATAGTGACTTGCGGTTGCAGGTAAGCTTCCGGGCATGAAGTATTCTTCCGTCTCTTTGAGTCTGGGTGAAGCTTTCCGCAAGATGTCATGGCGCTTCTCCATGCATCCCGCCAACCACTTGGTTTCTCCAGGTGCCCGTCAACCATCCTTCACCCATGAGTGTGTATTGAATTCTTGTCTCGAGTCTTGAAGTCTTGAGGCCTTGAAGATGCAGTCCTTGCAGATTCCATCATGGAGTTGTCGTCATTGATGTAGATCCTCCATTCTCACACCACTCCCGAGCACTCATACCAACCCCGTCTACTATAGCGTAGCATTAAAATAAATAACGTCCCGGGCTTGGTAACAGGGTGATGGGTTCCTACCTCATGCATACTACTCAACTACAAGGATTCAATATCACTACTGGAGGGATTGTTGCGAAGATGACACTAGATGCAATAAAACACATAGGTATGAAAAACATGGTCAAAGTGAACTTGCTCGGTAATACTTGATGAAGATAACAACATTTGTCGAAAATGACTTGGTAGAACTAATCGTCACTCCGTTGAAAATCTATATAGTCAAACATAGCATTCATATAAGCAAACATCCTAGCAAACAATTTTAACACTCATAATAACAATTAAAACAAAAAAAAACTCAATAATAAAACTCCAACAAAGTCCAAAGAAGCTTCAAATAAAACTAGAAAGAAAAACTACTAACGAAAATCTATGACTTTGCTACAAGCATCTAACATAGTTTTGCCCTAAGTAAAAAAAATTAACAGCAATTAAAACACTAAACTAATAATTTAACAGAAAATAAAAGTAAAACAACTAAGTTAACAGAAAGTATTTTTTCATAAAATTTTATTTGCAAAAGAAACAAATAAAAAGCTTTTATAAAACTCTAACTATGACCTATAGAAGGTTTCATACAAAACTAAGGAAAATAAATTTTTAAAATAAAATAAATTTTCTCCTGTTGTCTAACAGAAACACAACTAATTTTGTCAAAAGTGACAAAAAGAAATAATTTAAAACTAATAAAAACAATAAAGAAAAAGCTAAAACAGAACTAATAATAAAACAGTACTGTTTTGCTAAAAACCTAATTTAAATTAACCTAGAAATAAAATACTAAATACTACTGGATAAACAAAGGTCCTAGAGACCAGGAGCAAAAAGAATTAATTAAAACCTATTTTTAAACTCAAGTTATGGCCAAAATACTAATCTGAACAAAATTTATCAAATTCAAATTTAAACTACTCAAATTTGAAATCCAGAGACACTAACAGAAACTTCAGCAAATTTGTGACACATAGCAATTGGAATCACTCAAAATACTAAAAACTCTAAAAGATATGAATTTTCTAAGATTGCTATTTTTGAAAAAATGAATTACGGGATTTCGTGGATCTCACGGAGTAGTCGTCGGAGTTGGGGAAGAAGATCGGATCCGATGTTGCGGTTGCTCCTAGAGGAAAGGAGATCACGGGACGGTGGAGAGGAGATCATATAAACCTCAGGAGAGGTCGAGATGGCATGGCGGCACTTGGCGGCGGCGGCGGTGTTGCACTGCTGTCTGCTGAGGAGAGGAGAAGAGAGGAGAGGTGTTGGTTTGATGTGTTGGGGGGGGTGCTTGGATATTTATAGTGGGGAGGGGAGGGCTTTGCTTGGGTAGGGGACAAGAAATAGACTAGGATTAGGAAACAAAAGGGAAAAGTTCTAGAAACAAATCGGAATAAACGGAATAACGAAACGGGATCAAATCCTACTAGGATTTGTAAAAGAATAGGAAACCTTGGCTCCCTGGCTCCCTAGGTACGTGCGGTGGATGGCCTTGGCCGGCC
The DNA here is from genome assembly GCA_021605205.1 of Aegilops longissima. NCBI lineage: Eukaryota > Viridiplantae > Streptophyta > Magnoliopsida > Poales > Poaceae > Aegilops > Aegilops longissima. Next base: position 488,504,744 of record CM038679.1, on the reverse strand, counting down.
GGTCGCTGGCTTGGCCTTGGGCCCGGCGGGGCGCAGCAAATTTTTTTTTTTGACAGAGACAACAAAACATAAATAAATAAAAAATTTATATAGGCATATAATATATCAAAATTTTCAGAAAAAGATTTTCTACAACATGAACACTATTTTAGCTTCAAATAAAATACACACAAATTTTAATAATTCACACAGTGCTACCGGTCCAATAAAATCCAATAAAAATCATTTTTAAAATACCAAAATGACTTCAAATTAATTTCTCTCAATTTTCTGATGTAGGGAATCATGTTACCCTATTTTCTATATATTTTGTTTTGGAGAAAATAATTTTAATAAAACTCAAATAACTCCAAATTGGAAATAAATTCAAAAGAAATTTGAATTTAATTCTTTTAAAACTCCCAACTCATATTTCATTTAATTTGAAGAAGTCATTTTATCTTCTCTCGTGAAAATCATTGAGTTGCATAAAGTTTCAAAATTGGAAATATTTTCCAAATGAAATTCAAATATTTTCAACACCCTTGTCATTTAAATAAATGGAAGAAGTCATGTCATCTTCTCTCCAGGGTTTTGTGATGAAAAGAATTTGAATTCATGGAGATCATAAATGCAAGGTGGAAGTTTGGGAAAGTCATTTCATTCCCTCTCATTCAACTTTCAGAAAGTTTCAAATTTCACTCAACTTCACACAATAAATCACACAACAAACAATCAATCAATCAAAACTATTTATTTATTATAACATTCCAAAATTTAGAATTTTGGGATGTTACAGCACTGTATCCTGGTAAAGCAGGTTCAGGCTACTGCCGCCGTCCATCAGGACTCTCGTGAGGTGAAATCCATCAATGATTGGGTCTAAAACCAATGTGGCGAATCCGCCATGGCGGATACTGGTCGGATGGTCTCTTCGATCGAAAGTGATTGGGCAAGAGGACCATGGGTTGAATTTTGGGGCGACTGGCTCCATCGCAGATATCGCCCCTTAGTGCACGCTTCCGCTCCCTCTTAGGAATATGTGTTGCGATATCATGTTTACCGTCCGAACTTGAGGGGAATCCCTTTTGTCCTCTGTTGTTCGGGCGGCCGGGTCTCTTCCTCGTCATCGCTGTGTAGCCCCTTGTCACTGTTTTGGCGATTAATTTGCTCGCTGCTTGAATACCCAACAATCTCTGTTGGTATGGTTAGCTGGCTTTTCGGGGTTCCATGTATTTGACAAGAGCGGTCGAGTATTCGGTCCAAATTGGACGGGCCCGGAGTGGTTCTTTTGAATGGCTTCTTCCGTTGGCGGGTTTAGAGCCTCGAATCCGCGTTAATCGCCGTATCCTCATTCTTTGTCGCCGTTAACGCGGCGTTTGTTTTTGTTTCGACGCAACCTGCCATTGCGGTCCTTGGTATCCGGACTGCCAGCGTTTTTTTGAGGTTGTTATCGCGAGCGAGCCAGCTATCCTCTCCCGCATGAAGCGGGTCATGAGGGATGTGAGGGCTGCCATGGATTTCGCTTCTCCCGCCCCGGTGCCGGGCCAGCCACTCGTCGCGGATGTTATGTTTGAAGGCAGCGAGTGCCTCTACATCCGGACAATCGATGATTTGATTTTTCTTTGTTAAGAACCGTGTCGTAATTGCTCGCCGATTAAATCGGCTGCTGGATTATGTGGCTTAGGTCATCTGCGTCCGGTGGTCGCTTTATACGCGTGCCCTCGAAGTTGTCGAGGAATGCGGCTTCCGTGACTTCCCAAAGATCCAATTGACTCTGCGGGCAGGCTGTTAAGCCAATGCCGAGCTGGTCCTTTAATCTTGAGCGGGAGATATTTGATGGCGTGAAGATCGCCGCCATGGGCCATGTGTATATGGAGGAGATAATCCTCAATCCGCATCGCGGGTCTGTTGTGCCATCGTAGGATTCGATATTAACGGGTTTGAACCCTTCGAGGATCGATGATCCATTACTTCGTCGATGAAGCATAGTGGGTGTCGGCGCTCAGATTGAGCAATATCGCGACGTAGCTCGAGAGAGCGTTGTTCCGCTGTGTTCGCCCGGCCGAGTAGTTATATCCGGTGTGACGGTATTCGTCGTGGGTCGTGGGCCGTCCACGTGATCCATAGATAGATCTGGATTGTCTTGCCGTGTCCTCCAATATATCTCGCAAGTCCGGCGCGTTCCCCCATGGCTTCTGCTTTTAGAGCGATGCCGGGTACGGTTTTGGTGGAGGGCTTGCACGCCTCTCTATCGCAGCCACGAGGTGGTCGGTCTGCCAGACAGCGCTGGTGATGCTGCCTCCTCTAATCGGGGAGCAACTTGCGCTTTGGGTAACTTTTGAGGGCGTTCGAGTTCATACTCTCGACGCGAGGACCTCGGTCCATCTGTCGGCCAAGAGGTCTTGATCAGCTTGAAGCTGTTGTTGCTTTTTCTTTGGGCTGTTTGCCGTGGCTATTAGCCCGCGCCTAAAACGCTCTTGTTCGACGGGATCCTCAGCACGACGAATTCGTTGTCGCCGAGGCTTGCCTCGCCTCCGGAGGGAGGTAAGTAATTGTCATCCTCGACCTCTTAAATCGCCGCCTCTCCCGAGGGCTTGCTTCGCCTCCTCCTGCGCTGGATCGCTTTGGAGGGAGTTGTCTTTGGCACTTTACGGGGTGTTATTATCTCCGTGCGGAATCTCCATTCTTGCCGTGGCGGGATTTAGAGCGGCGCCCGACGCCGGCGCTTGGGCTGTTTCTTTAAGGAATCGGCCTCCGCCGCTTCTTCGCCGTCCCCATCTTTTGGGGTGTCCACCATGTATATGTCGATGACGAGGTGGTCTTCCGGTGTCCTGTAGGCACTGGTTCTTAGTAGTCTCCGCATCGTCGTCCATACCGCCGATGTCTTCGGAGTCGAGTCGAGCACGTCGGTTAAATCGCCGACGGTGGCTACGGGTGGGTGGTGGGTGGGATCTGAATTTCTTCGTCGTCCGCGTCCCAACCATCCTGGCCGTAGTTCGGCCAGGGCTCTCCGGATAGCGAGAGATGCTTCAACGAATTTATGATGTCGCCGAAGGGCGAGTGTTGAAAGATGTCCGCAGCGGTGAACTCCATGATCGCCGCCCAATCGGATTCGACTGGCAGGGGCGCAGGAGGTTCGGAGTCCGGCAGGGAGTCCGGCACCTCGGAGTCATGGGCTTTGCGTAAGATAAGGTAAGTGTTCGGCTCCATCGCCGTAGGAATTGCGGCTCCCGAGGCGGTGTCCAGCCATCCGTCCTTGATTCGAGCGATCGGCTCCGGACTATGAGTCGGAGCGGATTCGCAGCGACCTCCAAGGGGCTGTCCGCGGCAGAGTTAGGTCACGCCCATCGTGACAGCGCGGCACGCTCGGCGGTTCAGGGCGCAGATCCATCGAGGATCAAGTCCCCGTGGATATCGGCCGTGAAGTTTAAGCTTCCAAACCTGACCTGACGGCCAGGGGCGTAGCTTTCGATCTGCTCCAGATGGCCAAGGGAGTTGGCCCGCAGTGCGAAGCCGCCGAATACGAAGATCTGTCCGGGGAGAAAGGTCTCACCCAGGACTGCGTCGTTGTTGATTGAAGAGGCCATCAAGCCTATCGGTGACGACACAGAGGAACTCTCAATGAAAGCACCAATGTCGGTGTCAAAACCGGCGGATCTCGGGTAGGGGGTCCCGAATCGTGCGTCTAGGCGGATGGTAACAGGAGACAAGGGACACGATGTTTTACCTGTGTTCGGGCCCTCTTGATGGAGGTAAAACCCACGTCCTGCTTGATTGATATTGATATTGTGGATGTTAACAAGAGTGGATCTACCACGAGATCAAGGAGGCTAAACCCTAGAAGCTAGCCTATGGTATGATTGTAAGGGTTGTTGTGATTGTTGTCCTACGGACTAAAGCCATCCGGTTTATATAGACACCAGAGAGGGCTAGGGTTACATACAGTCGGTTACAATGGTCGGAGATCTACATATCCGTATCGCCAAGCTTGCCTTCCACGCCAAGGAAAGTCCCATTCGGACACGGGGGGAAGTCTTCAATCTTGTATCTTCATAGTCTTGGAGTCCAGTCGATGATGATAGTCCGGCAAATGATAGTTCGGCTGATGATGGTAGTCCGGCTATCCGGACACCCCCTAATCCAGGACTCCCTCACCAACCAAGACAAGATAGAGTTCATGCGTGAACTGGTGGAAATAAGGGACTTGCATGCTGGGCCGTGGGTTGTGGCTGGTGACTTCAATCTGCTTGTCAATCCGGAAGAACAAAGGAACGAGCAGATCAATCGATGGATGATAGCGCGATTCCGTGCCAAGCTCAATCTTTTGGATCTCAAAGAGATCTACCTCAGCGGGCGTCGGTACACTTGGTCTAACGAGCGGGCAGAGGCAACCCTGGAGAAAATTGACCACACGTTCTCCACATCGTCCTGGGAGGAGGCGTACCCCAGCTGCCAGCTCACGGCCTTGGGCTGGTCCGTGTCGGACCATTGCCCACTCCTCCTGGACCTGAACGCGGACGTGGCTCTAAAGCGGAGGTTCCATTTTGAGGCCTTCTGGCCAAAGATGGATGGATTTTTTGAAACAGTGGAGGAGGCCTGGGGATCGGTACCCAGCCTGGGAAGCCCGTTCATCGTGCTGGATCGCAAGCTTCGTGCAACAGCGAAGAAGTTAAAGCAATGGAGTGATCGGCGCATTGGGAATGTTAAGCTACAGATCGGGATTGCAATGGAGGTGATTGCCAGGATGAACAAGGCCATGGACGAGCGGCCACTGGTGGAGCGCGAGCTCGCCCTGCGGGGAACCCTAAAGAAGAAACTAGTAGGCCTTTGCTCGTTGGAAAGAACGATCGCCAGGCTACGCTCGCGAATCCTCTTCCTTCGTGAGGGGATGCTAACACAGCATTCTTTCACCAGCATGCTAGGCATCGGCAGCGCCGAAACATGATTTTTGCTTTGCGCCATGGGGATGCCGTGTTCTCCGGCCATGAGGAGGTTGCTAATGCGGTGGATGACTACTACTCGCACATGCTTGGGGAAACCTCGGAGAGGCCCCATTCCATTGACCTCAGTAGGCTGCACCTTCCTACTCGAAACATGGCACACCTGGAGGAGTGCTTCTCCAAGGATGAAGTGGAGAAGGTGGTCAAGAGCATGCTGTTGGATAAGGCATCGGGCCCGGATGGTTTCACAGGGAGATTTTTCGCCTCCTGCTGGCACATCATCAGAGAAGACCTAATGACGGCCTTTGCTGCATTCTACAGAGGAGATTTGCGTGGATTCCCGGCAATAAACAAGGCAATCTTCATGCTCTTGCCCAAGGTGGAAGGGGCGGTGGACATCAAGGACTTTAGGCCGGTCAGCCTAGTGCATGGTGCGGTGAAGATCATTAACAAGGTTTCGGCTAACAGGCTGGCTGGTGAGATCCCGGAGCTGGTCGGCACGCACCAGAGCGCGTTCGTCAAGGGCCGATCAATTCATGAAAACTTTATGCTCATCCAGTGCACCGCCCGCCGTCTTCATGCCCTTAAAGAAGCTGCCGTCATGCTCAAGCTGGACATCTCGAAGGCGTTCGATTCAGTGAGCTGGCCGTTCCTTTTGGAAACCCTAAGGGCGATGGGCTTTGGGGACCGATGGATGAATTGGATTTGTGGCCTGCTGGCCAACTCATCGACCAGAATCATGATTAATGGCACGCCTGGCAGGCCCATCCTTAACTGCAAGGGGTTTCGGCAAGGTGATCCCCTCTCGCCGATGCTGTTTATCTTGGCTATGGAGCCGCTGCAGAAGATGTTTGAGCGTGCCACAGATCGCGGCATCCTCTCGCCGCTGGCCCGTCGGGGACTGACGCATCGGCTCTCCATGTTCGCTGATGACGTGATGGTGTTCGTCAAGCCCTTCGACACTGATATCAAAATTTGCGCGGCCATCTTAAAGTTGTTCGGTGAGGCATCTGGTCTGCATGTAAATATGACCAAAAGCGCTGCATACCCTATCCGATGCTCAGTGGAAACAATGAATGGAGTCCAAGCCCTTCTTGGGTGCCCGAGAGGGTCGTTTCCATGCAAATACCTGGGGCTGCCCTTGACTATCAGGAAACAGTCCGCAACGTAGCTTGCAGGCCTGGTGGATCTAGTAGCCAGTGCGCTGCCCAAGTGGAAAGCCACGATGATGCCCAAGAGTGGTCGGCTACTGCTGGTTCAATCGGTGCTCTACGCGATCCCAATACACGCGATGCTAGCGCTTGACATCCCGCCGAAGACGCTGGCTGCAATCAATAAGATATGCAGTGGGTTCTTATGGTGCGCGAAGGCCCAGGCGCCTGGCGGGAAGTGCGTCGTGGCATGGGACACGGTGTGCTCGCCCAAGTGGGCTGGCGGCCTCAGCGTTCTGAACCTTAGATGGCTGAACATTGCCACTCAGGCGCGGTGGCCGTGGTTGCAGCGGACCGACCCCTTGAGGCCGTGGGATGTGTTCACGATCCAGGTCCCGAAGGAGTCGCGATAACTCTTCCGAGCCGCGGCGCTCACAGAGCTCAACGATGGCAGAAGCACGCTCTTTTGGGAGGACAAATGGTTGGATGGGCATCGAGTGCAGGAGTTGGCGTCACGTATCTATGAGCGGGTCAGCGCGCGCATCAAGGCCGGGCGCACGGTGCGTCAGGCGCTCAGCGAGGGCGCGTGGGCGCGCGACCTAGGTCCAGAGCTCACCCCAGATCTTTTGATCGAGTTCATGAGCCTTTGGGAGCAGAAGTCTCGCACGACACTCACTAAAGGGAGGGCATACACTGTTCGATGGGCTTGGGAGACAAGTGGCATGTTCTCCACCAGGTCATCCTACGCCGCCAAGTTCTGGGGAAGGCAGGTCCTGCCGTCGGCATACTTTACCTGGAAGAACCGTGCGCCCCTCCAATGCCGTCTTTTTGCTTGGCTAGCTTTGCGAAACAGGTGCTGGACCTCGGATCGTCTCGCTCGACGCGGCCTTAAGCGCATGGAGTCGTGCCCCTTCTGCGACCAAGAGGAAGAGACAATTGGGCATCTACTGCTGGACTGCATCTTTGCACGTCAGGTTTGGACCGCGGTGGGGCATGGCCTTGGTCAGGTTTCGTGGGTTCCGGCAAGGGCCACCTTGCTCTCTGATTGGTGCCAAGTCATTGACGACACAGGCCAGAGGAAGAAGGACGCGCGTGTGATCGCAATTCTTGTAATGTGGGAGTTATGGAAGCACCGAAACGCGATTGTATTCGACCGGGGCACACCATCGGTGGAGCGACTTCTGGCCAGGATTGAAGCTGAGGGCAGCGCATGGAAGATGGCCGGGATCATCAAGGGGGACGCGTCCTTTGGGGTAGTGGCAGAGTGGGCGAGGGCGAGAGTGTAACTTAGAATATCACTACCGTGGAGCGGGCTGGCATAGCTGTGGACTTGGGTACATGTAATATGTAACGCAAATGGTGGAGGGGCTCTATCCCCATTCTCCTTTCTTAATAGAAAGTATGCACGCTCATGCATATTCAAGAAAAAATGAGGGATCATCTTATTTATGCTACCGTCGTTCTAAGCAAATAAGATGTAAAAACATGATAAACATCACATGCAATCAAATAGTGACATGATATGGCCAATATCATTTTGCTCCTTTTGATCTCCATCTTCGGGGCGCCATGATCATCATCTTCACCGGCTTGACACCATGATCTCCATCATCATGATCCTTGTCATCGTGTCTTCATGAAGTTGTCTCGTCAACTATTACTTCTACTACTATGGCTAACGGTTTAGCAATAAAGTAAAGTAATTACATGAACTTTATGTTGACACACATGTCATAAATAAATTAAGACAACTCCTATGGCTCTTGCCGGTTGTCATACTCATCGACATGCAAGTCGTGATTCCTATTACAAGAACATGATCAATCTCATACATCACATATATCGTTCATCACATCCTTTTGGCCATATCACATCACATGGCATATGCTGCAAAAACAAGTTAGACGTCCTCTAATTGTTGTTGCAAATTTTTACATGGCTGCTATAGGTTTCTTAGCGAGAACGTTTCTTACCTACGCCAAAACCACAACGTGATATGCCAATTTCTATTTACCCTTCATAAGGACCCTTTTCATCGAATCCGATCCGACTAAAGTAGGAGAGACAGACACCCGCTAACCACCTTATGCAACTAGTGCATGTCAGTCGGTGGAACCTGTCTCACGTAAGTGTATGTGTAAGGTCGGTCCGGGCCGCTTCATCCCACGATGCCGTCGGATCAAGATAAGGCTAGTAACGGCAAGTAAATTGACAAAATCGATGCCCAAAACAACTTGTGTTCTACTCGTGCATAGAAACTACGCATAGACCTAGCTCATGATGCCACTGTTGGGGATCGTAGCAGAAATTTAAAATTTTCTACGCATCACCAAGATCAATCTATGGAGTCATCTAGCAACGAGAGAGAGAGAGAGAGAGAGAGAGAGAGAGAGAGAGAGAGAGAGAGAGAGAGAGGATTGCATCTACATACCCTTGTAGATAGCGAGCGGAAGCATTCAAGAGAACGGGGTTGATGGAGTCATACTCGTCGTGATCCAAATCACCGATGATCCTAGCGCCGAACGGACGGCACCTCCACGTTCAACACACGTACGGAGCGGAGACGTCTCCTCCTTCTTGATCCAGCAAGGGGGGAGGAGAAGTTGATGGAGATCCAACAACATGACGGCGTGGTGGTGGAAGCGGCGGGATTCCAGCAGGGCTTCGCCAAGCGCTACTGGAGGAGGAAGAGGTGTCACGGGAGGGAGAGGGAGGCGCCAGGGCTTAGGGTGCGGCTGCCCTCCCTCCCCTCCACTATATATAGGGGCTAGGGGGGCGCATGCCCCCTTGGAGATCCCATCTAGAGGTGGGGGGGGGCCCTCGGGGGGCAACGACCCCCTTAGGGTTTCCAACCAGGGGGCGCATGCCCCCTGTAGGCAACGGCCCCCTAGGGTTTATAACCCTAGGCGCCTTGGGCCCTTGGGTGGGGCGCACCATCCCACCAGGGGCTGGTTCCCACGCCACTTCAGCCCATGGGGCCCTCCGGGATAGGTGGCCCCACTCGATGGACCCCGGGACCCTTAGGTGGTCCCAGACAATACTGGTGACCCCGAAACTCTCCGGTGGTCAAACTGGACTTCAGATATAAATATTTACCTCCGGACCATTCTGAAACTCCTCGTGACGTCCGGATCTCATCCGGGACTCTGAACAACTTTCGGTTAACCGCATACTAATATCTCTACAACTCTAGGTCACCGAACCTTAAGTGTGTAGACCCTACGGGTTCGGGAGACATGTAGACATGACCGACATAACTCTCCGGTCAATAACCAACAGGGGGATCTGGATATCCATGTTGGCTTCCACATGCTCCATGATAATCTCATCAGATGAACCACGATGTCGAGGATTCAATCAATCCCGTATTCAATTCCCTTTGTCTATAAGTACGATACTTGCCCGAGATTTGATCGTCGGTATACCGATACCTTGTTCAATCTCGTTACGGCAAGTCTCTTTACTCATTCCCGTAACACATCATCCCGTGAAAAACTCCTTGATCACATTGAGCTCATTATGATGATGTCCTACCGAGTGGGCCCAGAGATACCTCTCCGTCATACGAAGTGACAAATCCCAGTCTTGATTCGTGCCAACCCAACAGATACTTTCGGGGATACCCGTAGTGTACCTTTATAGCCACCCAGTTACGTTGTGACGTTTGGCACACCCAAAGTACCCTTACGGTATCCGGGAGTTGCACAATCCCATGGTCTATGCAAAGGATACTTGACATTAGAAAAGCTTTAGCAGACGAACTACACGATCTTGTGCTATGCTTAGGATTGGGTCTTGTCCATCACATCATTATCCTAATGATGTGATCCCGTTATCAATGACATCCTGTGTCCATGGTTAGGAAACCGTAACCATCTATTGATCAACAAGCTAGTCAACTAGAGGCTCACTAGGGACATGTTGTGGTCTATGTATTCACACATGTATTACGATTTCCGGATAACACAATTATAGCATGAACAATAGACAATTATCATGAACAAGGAAATATAATAATAACCTTTTTATTATTGCCTCTAGCTCATATTTCCAACACTTCTCCCACTAAGGCCCAATAGGCCCAATATACTCCCCGAGGGGTTCCGGTAACCCCCCGGTACTCCGGTAAATGTCCGAAACCTCCCGAAACACTTCCGATGTCCGAACGTAGTCATCCAATATATCGATCTTTACGTCTCGACCATTTAGAGACTCCTCGTCATGTACGTGATCATATCCGGGACTCCGTACTACCTTCGGTACATCAAAACACAAAAACTCATAATACGGACCGTCACCAAACTTTAAGCGTGCGGACCCTACGGGTTCGAGAACTATGTAGACATGACCAAGACACGTCTCCGGTCAATAACCAATAGCGGAACCTGGATGCTCATATTGGCTCCCACATATTCTATGAAGATCTTTATCGGTCAAACCGCATAACAACATAAGTTGTTCCCTTTGTCATCGGTACGTTACTTGCCCAAGATTCCATCGTCGGTATCTCAATACCTAGTTCAATCTCGTTACCGGCAAGTCTCTTTACTCGTTCCGTAATACATCATCCTGCAACTAACTCATTAGTTACAATGCTTGCAAGGATTATAGTGATGTGTGTTACCGAGTGGGCCCAGAGATACCTCTCCGACAATCGGAGTTACAAATCCTAATCTCGATATACGCAAACTCAACAAGTACCTTCGGAGACACCTGTAGAGCACCTTTATAATCACCCATTTACGTTGTGACGTTTGGTAGCACACAAAGTGTTCCTCCTGTTGGGGAACGTAGTAATTTCAAAATTTTCCTACGCACACGCAAGATCATGGTGATGCATAGCAACGAGAGGGGAGAGTGTTGTCCACGTACCCTCGTAGACCGAAAGCGGAAGCGTTAGCACAATGTGGTTGATGTAGTCGTACGTCTTCACGATCCGACCGATCCAAGTACCAAACGCACGCACCTCCGAGTTCAGCACACGTTCAGCTCGATGACGTCCCGTGAACTCTGATCCAGCAGTGCTTCATGGGAGAGTTCTGTCAGCACGACGGCATGATGACAGTGATGATGTTGCTACCAACGCAGGGCTTCACCTAAGCACCACTATGATATGACCGAGGTGGAATATGGTGGAGGGGGCACCGCACACGACTGGGAGAGATCAACAGATCAACTTGTGTGTCTAGAGGTGCCCCCTACCCTCGTATATAAAGGAGCAATGGGGGAGAGGCGGCCGACCAAGGAAGGCGCGCCAAGGGGGGAGTCCTACTCCCACCGGGAGTAGGACTCCTCCTTTCCTTGTTGGAGTAGGAGATGGGAAGGAAGGGAGAGAGGAGGAGAAGAAAAAAGGGGGGGCGCCGCCCCCCTCCTTGTCCAATTCGGACTAGAGGGGGAGGGGGCGCGCGGCTGCCCTGGCCACCCCTCCTCTTCTCCCACTAAGGCCCAATAGGCCCAATATACTCCCCGGGGGGTTCCGGTAACCCCCTGGTACTCCAGTAAATGTCTGAAACCTCCCGAAACACTTCCGGTATCCCAACATAGTCATCCACTATATCGATCTTTACGTCTCGACCATTTCAAGACTCCTTGTCATGTCCGTGATCACATCAGGGACTCCGAACTACCTTCGGTACATCAAAACACAAAAACTCATAATATCGATCGTCACCAAACTTTAAGCGTGCGGACCCTACGGGTTCGAGAACTATGTAGACATGACCAAGACACGTCTTCGGTCAACAACCAATAGCGGAACCTAGATGCTCATATTGGCTCCCACATATTCTACGAAGATCTTTATCGGTCAAACCGCATAACAACATACGTTGTTCCCTTTGTCATCGGTATGTTACTTGCCCGAGATTCGATCGTCGGTATCTCAATACCTAGTTCAATCTAGTTACCGGCAAGTCTCTTTAATCGTTCCGTAATACATCATCCCGCAACTAACTCATTAGTTACAATGCTTGCAAGGCTTATAGTGATGTGTATTACCGAGTGGGTCCAAAGATACCTCTCCGACAATCGAAGTGACAACTCCTAATCCCGATATACGCCAACTCAACAAGTACCTTCGGAGACACCTGTAGAGCACCTTTATAATCACCCATTTACGTTGTGACGTTTGGTAGCACACAAAGTGTTCCTCCGGTTAACGGGAGTTGCATAATCTCATAGTCATAGGAACATGTATAAGTCATGAAGAAAGCAATAGCAACATACTAAACGGTCAAGTGCTAAGCTAACGGAATGGGTCAAGTCAATCACATCATTCTCATAATGATGTGATTCCCTTAATCAAATGACAACTCATGTCCATGGCTAGGAAACTCAATCATCTTTGATTAACGAGGTAGTCAAGTAGAGGCATACTAGTGACACTATGTTTGTCTATGTATTCACACATGTATTATGTTTCCAGTTAATACAATTCTAGCATGAATAATAAACATTTATCATGATACGAGGAAAGAAATAATAACTTTATTATTGCCTCTAGGGCATATTTCCTTCGGTCTCCCACTTGCAGTAGAGTCAATAATCTAGATTACACAGTAATGATTCTAACACCCATGGAGTTTTGGTGTTGATCATGTTTTGCTCGTGGAAGAGGCTTAGTCAATGGGTCTGCAATATTCAGATCCGTATGTATCTTGCAAATCTCTATGTCTCCCACCTGGACTTGATCCCAGATGGAATTGAAGTGTCTCTTGATGTGCTTGGTTCTCTTGTGAAATATGGATTCCTTTGCCAAGGCAATTGCACCAGTATTGTCACAAAAGATTTTCATTGGTCCCGATGCACTAGGTATGACACCTAGATCGGATATGAACTCCTTCATCCAGACTCCTTCATTTGCTGCTTTTGAAGCAACTATGTACTCCGCTTCACACGTAGATCCCGCCATGACGCTTTGTTTAGAACTACACCAACTGACAGCTCCACCGTTCAATGTAAACACGTATCCGGTTTGCGATTTAGAATCGTCCGGACCAGTGTCAAAGCTTGCATCGACGTAACCATTTACGACGAGCTCTTTGTCACCTCCATAAACGAGAAACATATCCTTAGTCCTTTTCAGGTATTTCAGGATGTTCTTGACCGCTGTCCAGTGATCCACTCCTGGATTACTTTGGTACCTCCCTGCTAAGCTAATAGCAAGGCACACATCAGGTCTAGTACACAGCATTGCATGCATGATAGAGCCTGAAGCATAGGGAACATCTTTCATTTTCTCTCTATCTTCTGCAGTGGTCGGGCGTTGAGTCTGACTCAACTTCACACCTTGTAACACAGGCAAGAACCCTTTCTTTGCTTGATCCATTTTGAACTTTTTCAAAACTTTGTCAAGGTATGTGCTTTGTGAAAGTCCTATCAAGCGTCTTGATCTATCTCTATAGATCTTGATGCCCAATATGTAAGCAGCTTCACCAAGGTCTTTCATTGAAAAACTCTTATTCAAGTATCCTTTTATGATATCCAGAAATTCTATATCATTTCCAATTAACAATATGTCATCCACATATAATATTAGAAATGCTCTGAGCTCCCACTCACTTTCTTGTAAATCTGAGGCTTCTCCAAAAGCTCAGATAAATCCATATGCTTTGATCACACTATCAAAACGTTTATTCCAACTCTGAGAGGCTTGCACCAGTCCATAAATGGATCGCTGGAGCTTGCACACTTTTTTAGCTCCCTTTGGATTGACAAAACCTTTCGGTTGCATCATATACAACTCTTCTTCTAGAAATCCATTCAGGAATGCAGTTTTGACATCCATTTGCCAAATTTCATAATCATAAAATGCGGCAATTGCTAACATGATTCGGACAGACTTAAGCATCGCTACGGGTGAGAAAGTCTCATCGTAGTCAACTCCTTGAACTTGTCAAAACCTTTCGCAACAAGTCGAGCTTTGTAGAGCGATAACATTACCGTCAGCGTCAGTCTTCTTCTTGAAGATCCATTTATTCTCTATGGCTTGCCGATCATCAGGCAAGTCAACCAAAGTCCACACTTTGTTCTCATACATGGATCCCATCTCAGATTTCATGGCTTCAAGCAATTTTGCGGAATCTGGGCTCACCGCCGCTTCTTCATAGTTCGTAGATTCGCCTTGGTCAAGTAACATGACCTCCAGAACAGGATTACCGTACCACTCTGGTGCGGATCTTACTCTGGTTAACCTACGAGGTTCGGAAGTAACTTGATCTGAAGTTTCATGATCAATATCATTAGCTTCCTCACTGATTGGTGTAGGTGTCATAGGAACCGGTTTCTGTGATGAACTACTTTCCAATAAGGGAGCAGGTACAGTTACCTCATCAAGTTCTACTTTCCTCCCACTCACTTCTTTCGAGAGAACTCCTTATCTAGAAAGGATCCATTTTTAGCAACGAATGTTTTGCCTTCGGATATGTGATAGAAGGTGTACCCAACAGTCTCTTTTGGGTATCCTATTAAGACACACTTCTCCGATTTGGGTTCGAGCTTATCAGGTTGAAGCTTTTTCACATAAGCATCGCAGGCCCAAACTTTAAGAAACGACAACTTTGGTTTCTTGCCAAACCACAGTTCACAAGGCATCATCTCAATGGATTTAGATGGTGCCCTATTTAACGTGAATGCATCCGTCTCTAAAGCATAACCCCAAAATGATAGCGGTAAATCAGTAAGAGACATCATATATCGCACCATATCTAGTAAAGTACGATTACGACGTTCGGACACACCATCACGCTGTGGTGTTCCAGGTGGCGTGAGTTGCGAAATTATTCCACATTGTTTCAAATGAAGACCAAACTCGTAACTCAAATATTCTCCTCCACGATCAGATCGTAGAAACTTTATTTTCTTGTTACGATGATTTTCCACTTCACTCTGAAATTCTTTGAACTTTTCAAATGTTTCAGACTTATGTTTCATTAAGTAGATATACCCATATCTGCTCAAATCATCTGTGAAGGTGAGAAAATAACGATACCCGCCGCAAGCCTCAATATTAATCGGACCACATACATCAGTATGTATGATCTCCAACAAATCTATTGCTCGCTCCATTGTTCCGAAGAACGGCGTTTTAGTCATCTTGCCCATGAGGCATGGTTCGCAAGTACCAAGTGATTCATAATCAAGTGATTCCAAAAGTCCATCAGTATGAAGTTTCTTCATGCGCTTTACACCAATATGACCTAAACGACAGTGCCACAAATAAGTTGCACTATCATTATCAACTCTGCATCTTTTGGCTTCAATATTATGAATATGTGTATCACTACTATCGAGATTTAATGAAAATAGACCACTCTTCAAGGGTGCATGACCGTAAAAGATAGTATTACTCATATAAATAGAACAACCATTATTCTCTGATTTAAATGAATAACCGCCTCGCATCAAAACAAGATCCAGATATAATGTTCATGCTTAACGCTGGCACCAAATAACAATTATTCAGGTCTAAAACTAATGCCGAAGGTAGATGTAGAGGTAGCCTGCCGACCGTGATCACATCGACTTTGGAACCATTTCCCACGTGCATCGTCACCTCGTCCTTAGCCAATCTTCGCTAATCCGTAGTCCCTGTTTGAGTTGCAAATATTAGCAATGTAACCAGTATCAAATACCAGTGCTACTACGAGCATTAGTAAGGTACACATCAATAACATGTACATCACATATACCTTTGTTCACCTTGCCATCCTTCTTATCCACCAAATACTTGGGAAGTTACGCTTCCGGTGAGGGTCTGTTTGCAGAGAAGCACTCGATCTCGGGCTTAGGTCCAGACTTGGGTTTCTTCTCCGAGCAGCAACTTGTTTGCCGCTCTTCTTGAAGTTCCCTTCTTCTTCCCTTTACCCTTTTTCTTGAAACTCGTGGTCTTGTTGGCCATCAACACTTGATGCTCCTTCTTGATTTCTACCTCCGCAGCCTTTAGCATTACGAAGAGCTCGGAATTGTATTATCCATCCCTTGCATATTATAGTTCATCACAAAGCTCTTGTAGCTTGGTGGCGTGATTGAAGAATTCATCAATGACACTATCATCCGGAAGATTAACCCAGTTGAATCAAGTGATTGTTATACCCAGACATTTTGAGTATATGTTCACTGACAAAACTATTCTCCTCCATCTTGCAGCTGTAGAACTTATTGGATACTTCATATCTTTCAATCTGGGCATTTGCTTGAAATATAGACTTCAACTCCTGGAACATCTCATATGCTCCATGACATTCAAAACGTCGTTGAAGTCCCGGTTCTAAGCCGTAAAGCATGGCACATTAAACTATCAAGTAGTCATCAGCTTTGCTCTGCCAGACGTTCTTAATGTCGTCGCCAGCATCTGCGCAGAGGTTCGCACCCAACGGTGCTTCCAGGACGTAATTCTTCTGTGCACCAATGAGGATAATCCTCAAGTTACGGACCCGGTCCGTGTAATTTCTACCATCATCTTTCAACTTTGCTTTCTCAAGGAACGCATTAAAATTCAATGGAACAACATCACGGGCCATCTATCTACAACAACATAGACAAGCAAAATACTATCAGGTACTAAGTTCATGATAAATTTAAGTTCAATTAATCATATTAATTAAGAACTCCCACCTAGATAGACATCCCTCGAATCATCTAAGTGATCACGTTATCCATCTCAACTAAACCATGTCCGATCATCACGTGAGATGGAGTAGTTTTCAATGGTGAACATCACTCTGTTGATCATATCTACTATATGATTCACGCTCGACCTTTAAGTCTCAGTGTTCCGAGGCCATATCTGCATATGCTAGGCTCATCAAGTTCAACCTGAGTATTCTACGTGTGCAAAACTGTCTTACACCCGTTGTATTTGAACGTAGAGCTTATCACACCCGATCATCACGTGGTGTCTCGGCACGACGAACTTTCGCAACGGTGCATACTCAGGGAGAACATTTATACCTTGAAATTTAGTGAGAGATCATCTTATAATACCACCGTCAATCAAAGCAGAATAAGATGCATAAAGGATAAACATCACATGCAATCAATATAAGTGATATGATATGGCCAGCATCATCTTGTGCCTTTGATCTCCATCTCCAAAGCACCGTCATGGTCACCATCATCACCGGCGCGACACCTTGATCTCCATCGTAGCATCGTTGTCGTCTCGCCAACTATTGCTTCTACGACTATCGCTACCGCTTAGTGATAAAGTAAAGCAATTATAGGGTGTTTGCATTTCATACAATAAAGCGACAACCATATGGCTCCCGCCAGTTGCCAATAACTCTGTTACAAAACATGATCATCTCATACAATAAAATATAGCATCATGTATTGACCATATCACATCACAACACCTGCAAAAACAAGTTAGACGTCCTCTACTTTGTTGTTGCAAGTTTTACGTGGCTGCTACGGGCTGAGCAAGAACCGTTCTTACCTATGCATCAAAACCACAACGATAGTTCGTCAAGTTAGTGATGTTTTAACCTTCTCAAGGACGGGCGTAGCTACTTTCGGTTCAACTAAAGTTGAGAAACCGACACCGCCAACCAATTGTGTGCAAAGCACGTCGGTAGAACCAGTCTCGCGTAAGCGTACGCGTAATGTCGGTCCGGGCCACTTCATCCAACAATACCACCGAACCAAAGTATGACATGCTGGTAAGCAGTATGACTTGTATCGCCCACAACTCACTTGTGTTCTACTCGTGCATATAACATCTACGCACAAACCTGGCCCGGATGCCACTGTTGGGGAACGTAGTAATTTCAAGAAAAATCCTACGCACACGCAAGATCATGGTGATGCATAGCAATGAGAGGGGAGAGTGTCACAGCCACAGAATTGTTTGTAGTTAGTGGCATCTGCATCCATGCATCATGTTTGATTTCAAAGGAATTTTGAAGTGGGGATGACCAAGCCCTAGCACCAAAGCAATTCAAATAGGTTCAACTAAGAAAATATTTTTCAATGAACCCAAATGGCCTTCAAAAATGTTCACCATTTTTGGGAAATGCTGGAAACAGTAACCAGAGATATTGCACATTTTTCCATGACATTTGGATTATTGAATAAATTCATATTGTATTTGAATTGGGGCATTTAAATCCTATAAATATTTTTAAATGCTCTAATAATTCTGAAACTAGTTTTGGGTTGTTAGGAATAATCCCAACAGAGCCCACAATTATTCTCAGGATTTTTGGAATCGTTTTAGTATTTTTAATAAAGCCCAACAGTTGCAGGAAAATTAGAAAACAGAAAACAATTTAGTAAGAGAGAGAGAGAAAGGCCAGAGGCCACTTACTGGCTGGCCCAGCCCATCCGCTGTGCAGGCCATCACCTACCTCTGCCAAGAGGCGAGAGGAGGGACACCTGCTGACGCCGCCCGCCGCCACGCCACCACCCAGCCTCGCCTGCTGTCGCGCCGCGCCCAACCTGACTCCTCAGCGCCTCTGCGGCACCGCCCCGACCCCTGGACACCACTCTCCCCTCCTCTGCTCTCCCCCTCGTCTTCTTCCCCTCATGCCCGAGCGGGTCCGCCGCCGCCGTTCGCCATAGCCGCGGCCACTGCCTCCCCCTCGACCCCTCGCCGTGTCTGCGAGCTCCGTCTCGACGTCCCCGACCTCCTCGATGACCCACGAGGCCCCGGACGCGCTGCAACGCCGCCACCGATGCTTTTCCCTCCTCAGCCACCGGAGATCGACCTCGCCGCCCCGCTCAGCTCCGGCCTTCCCCGAGCTCGCCGTCTGCTTCAACCGACTCCCCGTGAGCTCCTCTTCCTCCTCCCCCTTTCCGTTCCTGCTCTCAAGCACCACAGCAACCGCACCGAGCTCGACCGCGCTCGCCACCGCCACCGCACGTCGCCGTCGTGGCCACAACCACGTTGGCTTGATTCCGAGCATGTCACCGTGATCAGCACATCACTAGGAAGCCGTAGCACCCAGCCGTTCGCCCCGCCATGCCCCACGGCACCATTTCCAACCTCGCCCGAACTCCGGCCGCCGCGGGAGTGGCCGCCGCCGTTGTTCCAGGCCACCTCCGGCGAAACCGATGGCACCAGTCATGCGACCGGGCCTCCTCGTCACGTAGATGGCCTCCGCCGTTGGTTTGGTCGTCGAAGGTGCAATCCCGCAGCCCTCCGCCGTCTACGTAAATGCCGTCGGCGATGAGCCGTTGACTGGTCCGGCGGGTTTGACCCGCTGACCGGGTTTGACTTCCCCGACTCAGCGGCGTGTGGCCCTGACCACTAACTAAACCGGGTTAACACTAACTAATATTAGTTAGTTAAACTAACTCATCGACACGCAGGGCCCACAGGTCAGTTTGACCTGGACCGTGCCCCGTTGACTCGCTTACGTCATGCTGACGTGTTAAATCATTTACTGGATTTTGTTTAATTCTAAATAATCCAGGAAAATCCAGAAAATGATTTAAACTTCTAAAATTCATAGTAATTCAACCGTAACTCCAAATGAAATAAATTATATATGAAAAATTATCAGAAAAATTCAAGGAATCTGTTTATGGCATTTTCATGCATGTTTGAACAACCTAGGGTTGCTGTACAGGGCAATTTGCATAGTTGACATTTAAATAAACACATATGGAGTTTGAATTTGAACCTTGGTTCAAACCAGCTTCATTTAATATGCTTGCCAGTTGCAGTAGCTAAATCAACAGCATATTGCCATGACATTATCATGCATCATAATTGTTGCATTGCATTGATTGTGTTCCTCTTTGTTTGCCGGTAATTGTCCCCTCTCGATAGATGTGGTTCCGCCGATTGTTCGATGACACCGATGAAGAACTATAATATCTTCAGAAGTGCCGGGCAAGCAAAACCCTCTTGTTCATTCCGATACAATCCCACTCTCTCGCTCCTGCTCTCTTTTACTGCATTAGGACAACAACGATTCATCTGTTACTTGCTGCGGTAGTTGAACCCCTTTATCCTCTGCATGACCTGTCATTGCCACAGTAAATAGATGAAACCCACTAGCATGAGTAGGAGTTGTTTGAGCCCTGTTGTGCCTACTCATTCATGCTTGTTTGTCATGCCTGCTACTGCTTAGAGTTGAGTCAGGTCTGGTTCATCGGGAGTGAATTGGAATGGTGTGTGAACATGTCCTACTGTGTGTGAGCTAAGTGTGTGAACACGATTTGGTAAAGGTAGCGGTGAGAGGCCATGTAGGAGTACATGGTGGGTTGTCTCATTGCAGCCGTCCTCAGGAACTGAGTTCTGTGTTTGTGATCCATGAAACAGTTACTACCACGCATTGGGCCCAAAACCAATGGACCCTCTCGGCTTCTTAACCACCCTTGTTCCTGTCCGGGAGTTGCAACTAGTTTTCGTGTTTGTAGGATATGTGTTGGAGGTCGTATGAAGCGCTGACCCTAGGGGTGGGCTATGATGCGGTAGATACACCGTGGCCGGTGTGCGAATGCCCGCTTGGTATCTCAGAACCCTGCACACATCGCTCGGGGCCGTTAGTGGAAACCTCGGCGGACTCCTCGGATGGAACCCGAATAGGCGATAAAC
Organism: Aegilops longissima; assembly: GCA_021605205.1. Classification (NCBI taxonomy): domain Eukaryota; kingdom Viridiplantae; phylum Streptophyta; class Magnoliopsida; order Poales; family Poaceae; genus Aegilops; species Aegilops longissima. The sequence continues at coordinate 488,484,126 of CM038679.1, read as the reverse complement.
TGGACTAGGGACTTGAGTGTTTAGGTAGGCCGTGGCCGACACCCACGTTGGCCTTCCGCTTGAAGGTTGCCGAGTACATGTCGTGTAAACGGTGGTAAGTGGTGAGAGCGTGCGTGAAGAAGTACACCCCTGCAGGGTTATAAATGATCTATTCAATAGCCGTGTCCATGAAAAGGACTTCGGGTTGCCTATATCAGTTCATAGACAAGTGAAAGTGGATACTCTAAAATGCGCAAGATAAGCGTGAGTGCTATGGATGGCGTTCTCGTAGGGAGACAGGAGCGGGTCCATAGTGGTGTATTGATATGGTGAATATGTGGACTCGTGCGCCACCTCAAAAGAGTTACTTGCAATGTAGTTCAGATAGCCACCAAGTCAAAGCTGGCTTGCTGCGGTCAAACTCCACCACCCCTTTGTTGATAATGATGCATATGTAGTTAGTTCGATGTAAGTCTTGCTGAGTACGTTTGTACTCACGTTTGCCTATTTTATGTTTTGCGAGAGACGTCGGTCTCGCTAGTAGTTCCGCTTGGACTTGACGTTTAGCTTGTTACCTCAGCTACGATCTTGTGCCCTCGGCAGATGTGGTAGATAGTCGGGCTTCTCAGCCTTTTTCATTTGTAGATGTCGTACTCGGACATGTTAAGCTTCCTCTTGTGCTTTGACTTGTATGTTTCGAGTGTTGGGTCATGAGACCCATGTTTGTAATATCTCGCTCCTCGGAGCCTAATGAATAAATATTTGAGTCGAGAGTTATGTTGTGATGCCATGTTGTATTTACACATATTGAGCATATTGTGTGCATGTTTGAAATGCTTGGTATGTGTGGGATCCGACAATCTAGTTGTTTATACTTGGCAGCCTCTCATATGGGGAAATGTAGTCTAGTGCTTCTGAGCGATAGTAGTCCGCTACAGCCGGTTCACTGGAGTCCTGCTAGCCCAAAGACTACTGCTTGGACACTTGACTGGCGGCATGTGTTTCACCGTTCCTATATACGTCCTTCGGGAAATGTCACGCGGTGATATCCGAGTCTGCCTAGCCCGCTACAGCCCGGGTTACCGGAGTCCTGTTAGCCCAGTGCTACAGCTCGGATTCATACGTTGATGACCGACATGCTCGATGTGATTCATGTATGCCTGTCCCCATGGGTTAGCGCCGCTTTGGGTTCATGGCTAGCCATGTCGGCCCGGGTTCTCTGTCATGTGGATGCTAGCGACACGATCATATACGTGAGCCAAAAGGCGCAAACGGTCCCGGGCCATGGTAAGGCGACACCCGTGGGAATACCGTGCGTGAGGCCGCAAAGTGATATGAGGTGTTACCGGCTAGGTCAATGTGACTCGAAATCGGGGTCCTGACAGCGTTGGTATCCGAGCCTGACTGCTTGTAGGATTACCAAGCCAAACTGGTCGAAGTTGTGTCTAGAAATGCTTTAGTTATGTAAGGGAATTGATTGGGGAAGGGAACGTAAGGCTCTTTTTACTCCTTATACCTCATGGCCCTCTGATCTGAGTCAACCTCTTCTCTTCTACGGGGTTTAAGAACTAGGCTTCTCATCTATCTATCAGGATGACGTGTTACTAATCCATAGACTTTTAAGATTGTTGGTTTTAAGTCTCAGTTCAGTTTTTACTACTTCCGTATGTTCATAGCTGGTCTCAGAATCTTGATATTGTGATGTTGAGTGGTTATGCCACCATTTTGCATGATGTCTCAAATCTTTTTGAGCATTTACAGCCGTTATGCTGTCCGAGTTATCCCAGGTTTCCAAACAATCTGATGCATTTGCAAATTCCTTCTTCCCGTTTCCGATGTCTCTTTGGGCCAGGTTAATCACACTAATTGCTGAGTTGAGGTACTCTGTTGCCTCGACATATATATTGGAACTATTATTATGACCATAGGTGTCTTAGAAGACCACCTAGTAATCTAGCCATGTTTTGTGTCCCGGTGTGATAACTCTGGCCACCATTCTCGAAAGCATCCCGTGATGCCATTTAGTAGTAGGCATTCCACTCCTGGGTTTCTGAACCCGAGATTCACCCTACTTCATGTTGTTAGTATTTGCTAGTTCCTTTAGGATATTAGTAACCATGCGACAGTCCTCGAGGTCCGTGGTATCTCATTCTTCCACATACCATGAACCATCCTTGGCAGGAGTTCCTTTGAACCAAAAGGTCACAACAAGAGTGCTTTCGATGAGTTCCCATTCTATATTGTGACTCGCCAGTTCTACCTTCTCCGCATGGGTTATCCAGGAAGAAATGTTGAACTTTGCTCGACATACTAATCCATGCCTCCACAACTCGAAAAGTTATATGTCCCTTGAGTTGTCCCTCTTTAGTTGTATTCGACTCTCGCCTATCAATTGATAGTCAAGAGTATGTGTGCGATCGTGTTTATCGATGCCTATTATCCTTGTGGTCCGTCAAGCCATTCTATTTCGAATGACTAGGAGAAACAAACTCGATACCTCATCCATTTCTAGGATTGGGTCAAAGTAGTTGTATCCACAGATCAAAATGCCAATTCAGCTTTGTTCGTTCTACCTTGGAGTATTACCCCTTTATGTCGAATTGTCATGAGAACTGCACCAACTCTCATGAATTCTTGACGTAGTGAAACTTCTCACCATCATCATTCATTCCTCGGTCCTCGTGTTGTTGTAACCGGAATGCCGACAAGTGAATTGTGATGTGTGAAATCGATACTCCTAGCAACCTCGTTGCTTGGTAGCTAATGGACAATATCCTCATTCTTAGCGTGTTGGTTATTAAATCATCATCCTAAGATTGATCGTGCAACCTAGTCCTTATTTCTGGTGCACACTTCGATTGATGAGTTAGGATCTTGTCAAGTCCTCGCTCATTTGATCATATCGTCTTGCCTCAAAAGCAAGATTGTTCTCGAGCTTAGTAACATATCGGTGGTTCGTGACTTTCCAAATATCTTCTTGGAAGTGTTACCGGGTTGTTTCCTGACTGTTATGTTGAGCTCGTGATCATGTTGGTTTTCTTCTAAACCACCCATTCTCCAAGAATCTGTGTTGGATACCCCTGAGCTAGTTGGTTGAGCTAAACAATAACTTGGAGAGTTGGAAGATAAAAGCTTGTCCGACTTAGTTCATCACTAAGGGATATCCTTGTGTGTGTGTGTGTTGAAGAAAGATGATATCTTCGTTGGTTGATCCTCGTGATCAGTTGTCGGTGCTATTGACTTATCCAACCCTTGATTTGAGTATGGGCTATCGTCAAATCAAATCAGAACCAATGATATTCGTAATGTTGTCTTACTCGTGGTTGATCCCTCGAGCATACACCATTACATCTTTTGGTCTGACCAATGCTATCACCGTGTTCACATGATGGTGGAAGTCCAGTGATATGGAAATTCCGATGAGTTGCCGTTGAGCCCATTAGCAGCATTTTTGTCTCTCCCATGACTCATGTTGAACATCAACCTAGTGTTGTAAACTTTGTAAGCAATGCCTTCGTGTTCCGTTCATGAAGCCTATGCTTGGATGGAAGAAGTGACTTCCTCGAATTCATGTGCTTTAGGTAGAAGTTGCCGCCATGAATTTGAGAAAGGTTTGTTTTGTTTCCCTTGGAATCATCCCAAGTCAGTCATGCATGTGCGAAGTATTCTACGGTCTGATAGACTGATCATCTCCATTCCATATGAATTTCCTAGCACACCAAGCCACTAACTGATTTGTTCAAGGAAAAGAAGTTTCGTCATAAGAGCTAATCATATGACTTATGCAAGGACTTCGTTGTCCGTGATGATGGTTCCCCACCTGAACTCGGTAGTGTTTTATCATAAGACTACTAGGTGGTCATGCTTGTCTTGGACAGCGTGTTCACGGAGTTGTGGTAGAACCAGCTCATGTTTTGGAGCTTAATATCGTAGTTCATCCCCCGAGAATCTCGCAACGTCATCTCGTCGATTTGTGTTGCAAACCTTCATCTTTCTTTCAGACATGCTGAGTCTGAAGTATCCTATCACCAATCGGATCTGAATCTCAGGCAGATATGATGGTTGGAACACTTCCAACATTTGCATATTGTTCCCAACTTGCACCCCATCATGCCAAATTTTCCATGGGCTGTCCTTCTTAGCAGTTGCTGTCCAGGATCATCTTCAAAAGTGGTCCTGTTATGGGTCCCATCCATTTCCGGTGATAAGCAAAAAAAAATCATCCATTGCTTTGTCTTCAACAAGGTGGTCCACATCATCCATTCAAATCTGGATATGCCATTCCTTTGAACTCCGCCAAATGATTGATGGTGATTGCCTTAGGCTGGTATAAAGAGTTTCAATGATCTCTGAATCAAAAGTAATTCTTTTTGCCACTTAAGGGAATATTGCTGCGAGTCACCTTCCTTAAGATGTTCCGTTATGGTAGCATGGCAACTCAACTCCTTGCTACGTTGACAACCGTTCACCACCCTCCTAAGTGTGGAATTGTATCCACGTAGTGAACCTTCGTCATCTGTTACACTTCATCCCTCGGGATGTATGTTTCATGTCTCAGCTCGAGAAATGTTCAACGTCTCATTCCATGAGTTGATCGTCAGTGTCCGATCTTCGGGAAGATCGATCCTTCTAGAGTTATCCTTTTCCTCTTGTTGTCATGATAGTTGGAGTACTCAGAGCAAGACATCGAGACAAAGATGGTGATCGTGTCAACGTTCTTATGAAGTGCAACCTGGATCATGAAGTTTGTGATGCTTAGTGCCCTTTTGTCTTCTTACCTCATGTCTTGAATCTCGAGGCGAGATTCTTGTTTAGTGGGGGTGAGTTGTCACAGCCCCAGAATTGTTTGTAGTTAGTGGCATCTGCATCCATGCATCATGTTTGATTTCAAAGGAATTTTGAAGTGGGGATGACCAAGCCCTAGCACCAAAGCAATTCAAATAGGTTCAACTAAGAAAATATTTTTCAATGAACCCAAATGGCCTTCAAAATGTTCACCATTTTGGGAAATGCTTGAAAACAGATAACAGAGATACTGCACATTTTTCCATGACATTTGGATTATTGAATAAATTCATATTGTATTTGAATTGGGGCACTTAAATCCTATAAATATTTTTAAATGCTCTAATAATTCTGAAACTAGTTTCGGGTTGTTAGGAATAATCCCAACAGAGCCCACAATTATTCTCAGGATTTTTGGAATCGTTTTAGTATTTTTAATAAAGCCCAACAGTTGCAGGAAAATTAGAAAACAGAAAACAGTTTAGTAAGAGAGAGAGAGAGAAAGGCCAGAGGCCACTTACCTGGCTGGCCCGGCCCATCTGGCCTGTGCCAGTCATCACCTACCTCTGCCAATAGGCAGAGGAGGGACACCGCGACGCCGCCGCGCTCGCCACGCCACCACCCAGCCTGCCTGCCGTCGCCCGCGCCAGTGGGCGCCTCAAGCGCCTCTGGCACCGCCCGACCCCGACACCACTCTCCTCCTCTGCTCTCCCCTCGTCCTCTCCCCTCATGCCCGAAGGGTCCGCGCCGCCGTTCGCCATAGCCATGCCACTGCCTCCCCTCGACCCCTCGCCGTGTCTGCGAGCTCCGTCTCGACGTCCCCGACCTCCTCGATGACCCACGAGGCCCCGGATGCGCTGCAACGCCGCCACTGATGCTTTCCCCTCCTCAGCCACGGAGATCGACTCGCCGCCCGCTCAGCTCCGGCCTTCCCGAGCTCGCCGTCGCTTCAACCGACTTCGTGAGCTCCTCTTCCTCCTCCCCCTTTCCGTTCCTGCTCTCAAGCACCACAGCGACCGCACCGAGCTCGACCGCGCTCGCCGCCGCCATCGCACGTCGCCGTCGTGGCCACAGCCACGTTGGCTTGATTCCGAGCATGTCACCGTGCTCAGCACATCACTAGGAAGCCGTAGCACCCAGCCGTTCGCCCCGCCGTGCCCCACAGCACCATTTCCAACCTCGCTCGAACACCGGCCGCCGCGGGAGTGGACGCCGCCGTTGTTCCAGGCCACCTCCGGCGAAACCGATGGCACCAGTCGATGCGACCGCGCCTCCTCGTCACGTAGATGGCCTCCGCCGTTGGTTTGGTCATCGGAGGTGCAATCCCGCAGCCCTCCGCCGTCTCTGTCGTCGTCGGCGATGAGCCGTTGACTGGTCCGGCGGGTTTGACCTCGCTTGACCGGGTTTGACTTCCCGACTCATCGACGTGGGCCCCGCCACTAACTAAAGCGGGTTAACACTAACTAATATTAGTTAGTTAAACTAACTCATCGACACGCAGAGCCCACATGTCGGTTTGACCGGACCGTGCCCGTTGACTCGCTTACGTCATGCTGACGTTATGCTGACGCGTTAAATCATTTACTGGATTTTGTTTAATTCTAAATAATCCGGGAAATCCAGAAAATGATTTAAACTTCTAAAATTCATAGTAATTCAACCGTAACTCCAAATGAAATAAATTATATATGAAAAATTATCAGAAAAATTCAAGGAATCTGTTTATGGCATTTTCATGCATGTTTGAACAACCTAGGGTTGCTGTACAGGGCAATTTGCATAGTTGACATTTAAGTAAACACATATGGAGTTTGAATTTGAACCTTGGTTCAAACCAGCTTCATTTAATACGCTTGCCGGTTGCAGTAGCTAAATCAACAGCATATTGCCATGACATCATCATGCATCATAATTGTTGCATTGCATTGATTGTGTTCCTCTTTGTTTGCCGGTAATTGTCCCCTCTCGATAGACGTGGTTCCGGCGATTGTTCGATGACACCGATGAAGAACTATAATATCTTCAGAAGTGCCAAGCAAGCAAACCCTCTTGTTTATTCCGATACAATTCCACTCTCTCATTCCTGCTCTCTTTTACTGCATTAAGACAACAACGATTCATCTGTTACTTGCTGCGGTAGTTGAACCCCTTTATCCTCTGCATGACCTATCATTGCCACAGTAGATAGATGAAACCCACTAGCATGAGTAAGAGTTGTTTGAGCCCTGTTGTGCCTACTCATTCATGCTTGTCTGTCATGCCTGCTACTGCTTAGAGTTGAGTCAGGTCTGATTCATCGGGAATGAATTGGAATGGTGTGTGAACATGTCCTACTGTGTGTGAGCTAAGTGTGTGAACACGATTTGGTAAAGGTAGCGGTGAGAGGCCATGTAGGAGTACATGGTGGGTTGTCTCATTGCAGCCATCCTCGTGAACTGAGTTACGTGTTTGTGATCCATGAAACAGTTACTACCACACATTGGGCCCAAAACCAATGGACCCTCTCGCTTCTTAACCACCCTTGTTCCTGTCCGGGAGTTGCAACTAGTTTCGTGTTTTTAGGATATGTGTTGGAGGCCGTGCGAAGCGCTGACCCTAGGGGTGGGCTATGATGCGGTAGATACACCGTGGCCTGTGTCATCAATGCCCGTTTGGTATCTCGGGAACCCTGCACACATCGTTCAGGGCCGTTAGTGGAAACCTCGGCGGACTCCCTGCGGATGGAACCCGAATAGGCGATAAACCTGGACTAGGGACTTGAGTGTTTAGGTAGGCCGTGGCCGACACCCACGTTGGGCTTCCGCTTGAAGATTGCCGAGTACATGTCGTGTAAACGGCGGTAAGTGGTGAGAGTGTGTGTGAAGAAGTACAGCCCTGCAGGGTTATAAATGATCTATTCGAATAGTCGTGTCCGCGGAAAAGGACTTCTGGGTTGCCTATATCAGTTCATAGACAAGTGAAAGTTGATACTCTAAAATGCGCAAGATAAGCGTGAGTGCTATGGATGGCGTTCTCGTTGGGAGACGGGAGCGGGTCCATAGTGGTGTATTGATATGGTGAATATGTGGACTGGTGTGCGCCACCTCAAAAGAGTTACTTGCAGTCGTAGTTCAGGATAGCCACCCAGTCAAAGCTGGCTTGCTGCAGTCAAACTCCACCACCCCCTTTGTTGATAATGATGCATATGTAGTTAGTTCTGATGTAAGTCTTGCTGAGTACGTTTGTACTCACGTTTGCCTATTTTATGTTTTGCGAGAGACGTCGGCCTCGCTAGTAGTTCCGCTTGGACTTGACGTTTAGCTTGTTACCTCAGCTACGATCTTGTGCCCTCGGCAGATGTGGTAGATAGTCGGCTTCTCAGCCTTTTTCATTTGTAGATGTCGTACTCGGACATGTTAAGCTTCCGCTTGTGCTTTGACTTGTATGTTTCGAGTGTTGGGTCATGAGACCCATGTTTGTAATATCTCGCTCCTCGGAGCCTAATGAATAAATATTTGAGTCGAGAGTTATGTTGTGATGCCATGTTGTATTTACACATATTGAGCATATTGTGTGCATGTTTGAAATGCTTGGTATGTGTGGGATCCGACAATCTAGTTGTTTATCCTTGGCAGCCTCTCATATGGGGAAATGTAGTCTAGTGCTTCCGAGCGATAGTAGTCCGCTATGCCGGTTCACGGAGTCCTGCTAGCCCAAAGACTACCGCTTGGACACTTGACTGGCGGCATGTGTTTCACTTCGTTCCTATGTCCGTCCTTCGGGAAATGTCACGCGGTGATATCCGAGTCCGCCTAGCCCGCTTCTGGCCGGGTTACCGAGTCCTGTTAGCCAGTGCTACAGCCCGGATTCATACGTTGATGACCGACATGCTCGATGTGATTCATGTATGCCTGTCCCCATGGGTTAGCGCCGCTTTGGGTTCACGGCTAGCCATGTCGGCCTGGGTTCTCTGTCATGTGGATGCTAGCGACACGATCATATACGTGAGCCAAAAGGCGCAAACGGTCCCGGGCCATGGTAAGGCGATTCCCGTGGGAATACCGTGCGTGAGGCCGCAAAGTGATATGAGGTGTTACCGGCTAGGTCAATGTGACTCGGAATCGGGGTCCTGACAGAGAGTGTTGTCCACGTACCCTCGTAGACTAAAAGCGGAAGCATTAGCACAACGCGGTTGATGTAGTCGTACGTCTTCACGATCCGACCGATCCAAGTACCGAACGCCTGGCACCTCCGAGTTCAGCACACGTTCAAATCGATGACGTCCCGCGAACTCCGATCCAGCAAAGCTTCACGGGAGAGTTCCGTGAGCACGACGGTGTGATGACGGTGATGATGTTGCTACTGACGCAGGGCTTCGCCTAAGAACCACTACGATATGACCGAGGTGAAATATGGTGGAGGGGGGCACCGCACACGGCTGGGAGAGATCAACATATCCACTTGTGTGTCTAGAGGTGCCCCTGCCCCCGTATATAAAGGAGCAAGGGGGGAGAGGCAGCTGGCCAAGGAGGGCGCGCCAAAGGGGGAGTCCTACTCCCACCGGGAGTAGGACCCCTCCTTTCCTTGTTGGAGTAGGAGAAGGGAAGGAAGGGAGAGAGGAGAGAAGGAAAAAAGGGGCGTCGCCCCCCTCCATGTCCAATTCGGACTAGAGGGGGAGGGGGCGCGCGGCTGCCCTGGCCGCCCCTCCTCTTCTCCCACTAAGGCCCAATAGGCCCAATATACTCCCCGGGGGGTTCCGGTAACCCCCCGGTACTCCGGTAAATGTCCGAAACCTTCCGAAACACTTCCGGTGTCCGAACATAGTCATCCAATATATCGATCTTTACGTCTCGACCATTTCGAGACTCCTCGTCATGTCCGTGATCATATCTGGGACTCCGAACTACCTTCGGTACATCAAAACACAAAAACTCATAATACCGACCGTCACCAAACTTTAAGCGTGCGGACCCTACGGGTTCGAGAACTATGTAGTATGACCAAGACACGTCTCCGGTCAATAACCAATAGTGGAACCTGGATGCTCATATTGGCTCCCACATATTCTACGAAGACCTTTATCGGTCAAACCGCATAACAACATACGTTGTTCCTTTTGTCATTGGTATGTTACTTGCCCGAGATTCGATCGTCAGTATCTCAATACCTAGTTCAATCTCGTTACCGGCAAGTCTCTTTACTCGTACCGTAATACATCATCCTGCAACTAACTCATTAGTTACAATGCTTGCAAGGCTTATAGTGATGTGTATTACAGAGTGGGCCCAGAGATACCTCTCCGACAATCGGAGTGACAAATCCTAATCTCGATATACGCCAACTCAACAAGTACCTTCGGAGACACCTGTAGAACACCTTTATAATCACCCATTTACGTTGTGACGTTTGGTAGCACACAAAGTGTTCCTCCTATTGGGGAACGTAGTAATTTCAAAATTTTCCTGCGCACACGCAAGATCATGGTGATGCGTAGAAACGAGAGGGGAGAGTGTTGTCCATGTACCATCGTAGACCGAAAGCGGAAGCGTTAGCACAATGCGGTTGATGTAGCCGTACGTCTTCACGATCCGACCGATCCAAGTACCGAACGCACGGCACCTCCGAGTTCAGCACACGTTCAGCTCGATGACGTCCCGCGAACTCCGATCCAGCAGAGCTTCACAGAAGAGTTCCGTCAGCATGACAGCGTGATGACGGTGATGATGTTGCTACCGACACAGGGCTTCGCCTAAGCACCGCTATGATATGATCGAGGTGGAATATGGTGGAGGGGGGCACCGCACATGGCTTGGAGAGATCAATAGATCAACTTGTGTGTCTAGAGGTGCCCCTGCCCTCGTATATAAAGGAGCAAGGGGGGAGAGGCAGCCGGCCAAGGAGGGCGCACCAAGGGGGGAGTCCTACTCCCACCGGGAGTAGGACTCCTCCTTTCCTTGTTGGAGTAGGAGAAGGGAAGGAAGGAGAGAGGAGAAGGAAAGGGGCGCCTCCTTGTCCAATTCGTACTAGAGGGGAGGCGGCGGCTGCCCAGCCGCCCCTCCTCTTCTCCCACTAAGGCCCAATAGGCCCAATATACTCCCCGGGGGGTTCCGGTAACCCCCCGGTACTCCGGTAAATGTCCGAAACCTTCCGAAACACTTCCGGTGTCTGAACATAGTCATCCAATTATCGATCTTTACGTCTCGACCATTTCGAGACTCCTCGTCATGTCCATGATCATGTCCGGGACTCCGAACTACCTTCGGTACATCAAAACACAAAAACTCATAATACCGATTGTCACCAAACTTTAAGCGTGCGGACCCTACGGGTTCGAGAACTATGTAGACATGACCAAGACACGTCTCCGGTCAATAACCAATAGCGGAACCTGGATGCTCATATTGGCTCCCATATATTCTATGAAGATCTTTATCGGTCAAACCGCATAACAACATGCGTTGTTCCCTTTGTCATCGGTATGTTATTTGCCCGAGATTCGATCGTCGATATCTCAATACCTAGTTCAATCTCATTACCGTCAAGTCTCTTTACTCGTTCCGTAATACATCATCCCGCAACTAACTCATTAGTTACAATGCTTGCAAGGCTTATAATGATGTCTATTGCCGAGTGGGCCCAGAGATACCTCTTCGACAATCGGAGTGACAAATCCTAATCTCGATATACGCCAACTCAACAAGTACCTTCGGAGACACCTATAGAGCACCTTTATAATCACCCATTTACGTTGTGACGTTTGGTAGCACACAAAGTGTTCCTCCGGTAAACGGGAGTTGCATAATCTCATAGTCATAGGAACATGTATAAGTCATGAAGAAAGCAATAGCAACATACTAAACGATCAAGTGATAAGCTAACGGAATGGGTCAAGTCAATCACATCATTCTCCTAATGATGTGATCCCGCTAATCAAATGACAACTCATGTCCATGGCTAGGAAACTCAACCATCTTCGATTAACGAGCTAGTCAAGTAGAGGCATACTAGTGACACTATGTTTGTTTATGTATTCACACATGTATTATGTTTCCGGTTAATACAATTCTAGCATGAATAATAAACATTTATCATGATATGACGAAATAAATAATAACTTTATTATTGCCTCTAGGGCATATTTCCTTCAAAATTGTCACACTTATTTCTTATCATTTAATGCATTATTTAATATTTTATTGGACTAACCAAGTAATTATATCATGCTTGTGTTTGTGGATATAGGAACCTTATTGAACTCTGACAAATCTGAGAAAATTCAAGCGTGAATGTTTCAACAAAGGAGGACACCTACCAAAAGATGGGCTCGGGGGCTACATGACCACACGCCTTAGGCCTAGGGCATGTGGGCCCATAGGTGCCCCCTAGACTTAGGTTTCGCAAATTATCGTGCCATTTTCCGTCACAGCTACGTACTTTGCTACCTGAGCCAAAATTCATCTACAATCATGTGTTGGTAGTCTGACAGAGGGGCAATTCACTGCCACATTCACCAATAGTTCATCCTCCATTGTTTCTCGATGTGGTGTGAGTAGTCCACTTTCTGGACTACAGGTTTGTAGAAGTAGCTATGTAGCAACATCTCTCTACTGGTATGTGATAAATAATTACTTTATGATCAAATCATGTTGTTTGATTGGATAATTTATAGATGTATATTAATCTCAGGTTCATAATTCTTTTCATTAGTCAATCTAGATGAAAGAACAATAGAGTTATGTTAGTGGTGTCCATTTGGTGGAGTGAGTGAATCCCTATTTGTAAAGTACACTCAATGTCAAAGAGAGAAAAAGCTTAGATGGATCTTCCTCTCTAAGGATAAATGATTGCTTGAATTGTTATATTGTACCACGAGCGATGAGAGGAAGGGCCAGTTCTTTTGGGCGGCTTAAAAATAAGTTGGCTCTTCCCAACTTAAAAAATAAGCTGTCTCCTAAATATTTTGAGACTTATAAATTAGTTTTCTCATAACTAGTTTAGAAGCTCCAATGAATAAGAGAGGCAACTTATAGAAAAAAAAATGAGGAGAAGGCGGCTTATTTTTTAAGATGCCAAAAGAACTGGTTCGAATTGCTTTCAAACGCATGGCATCTTGCTTATGCAATGCTCTATTTTAGTATTTAATATTTGAAGTGAGTTCACGAGTGTTTCAGGTGCATTGAGTGGAGTATTAGCTATTAGATATGGTATGTGTTGGCCTGGTAGAACTATGGATATACAGTGGATACATAACATGATCCAAATCTATAATGATATTTGTCATGAATGTTTGGTTGATCATTACACATACATATGCTTATACATGTGTCGTCGCTATTATGAGAGACGCTATCACTGAACATATGAACCGTGTTCCAACTCTCTACATGAAAAAAATCCCCAAAAGTAATTTAGATGCATTTTTGGTTTCCGTATTTAGTATTCCAAAAATACAAAACATTTTGAGCTACATTATGTTTAAAAAACTTGTTGCAACTATCAAGGCCAGTAAGATTGACAACCTCACTACAATTATTCGGGGCACAAACAATTTTGTAATATGTATTGCATGTTACTTGATTCATAGAGTCTATGGGTGTTGCCTTTAGGGAATCATACCTTGGTTTCTCAGTTGAAGGAAAAAGGTTACCACTTGCTACAAACCTTTGCTTTTATTGTCCCAACAACTACTGCCTAGCACTAACATGAGAGTAACAAGCACCAAGCCCTTTTCTGACGTTGGTGTCGAGGAGGTAACATTAAGTCTTCTAGGTTCTGCATTACAAATTTTATCTTCCTTATTATGTAGTTTGTTAGTTGCATTTTATTCACCTTAGTTAATTTATTAAAAAAACCTAAAAACAACAACACAATATTCCAGTTGGTAGTTACTTTCTTTTATCTAGTTACTAATAGTTATAAATGAAAAATGTCATAAAACCGATATGACAAGGTAGTCGGGCATGCATCCATGTATCAATATCGTGCAAGAAAGTCCAAGCCACAACGAACCCAAAACATTTTCATCATCTCCTTCCACAAGAGAGTCAAGCTAGGGTTTCTCTGCCTCTCACCGGCCCCGTCCCCTATCTTCCTCGTCTCCTGTGGCCTTAGGGTCATGGAGGCGTGGTGGATCCTGACCCTGCCGGTGGGAGGGCTCATGCTCGGTTTTTAGGTGTTTTTTTAGATTGTTTAGGGTTTATGTCCTTCTTAGGAAGACGAGGCGACAACAGCTCCCTGAAGATGGAATAAGGTTCTCCCCGCCTAGCCCCCACTCCGGCGGTGTGTCTAGCATCGTCGGAGGGCGTGTGGAGGTGTGTCTCTGACGGATCTCGCTGGATTCGGTTGGCGTCAGTCTTTGGTGGATCTGCTTGAATCCGGTCTTTGTCTATGTTCATGTGTTTTCAGGTTGGATCCTTTCGATTTACACTTTCCTTCATCAGCGACAGACTGTTCTAGTGTGCTGGTCCTTAGGGCCCTTAGCACGACGCCTTATAGACTGTCTACTATAACAAGTTTTGCACGGCTTCGGTGAGGGAGGGGCGATGACGGCGGCGCCTTCGGCTCGCTCCAGTACTTGTAATTGTCGTTAGGTGGTCTACGTACATAGATGTAATTTCTATTGCTTCTTGTGTTCTTTGTATTGCCATGATGTTTGATGAATAGATCGGAAGTTATTCTTGCAAAAAAATATCATGAATATCTCACCCTACATCATCATGGCAGCAAAGATTCCACACCTCTGCTCCCGCTAACGTGCGTCACTCAACAAAATTCCGATTGATCCATCTTAGTACCTCCAAAGTTTTCAGAGATGCTCTACACATATCGATGACTAAAGTCACAAAACAGTATGCTTTAGCCATGCAACTGCTGCAAAACAGTAAACGGAAGAGATGAAAATCCTGAAATATTGTCCATCCTTTCTGGGTTGTGGCACAGGAACCGCCGTCGGTGTATGTGTATTTGTATCCATATCTTATACAGTACTCCTACAGAACTTGGTCATATAACGCAGCAAAAAAAAAAAAAAAACATACAGTGAAACTCTCTCAGGCTACCAGAAACTCCCTGAAAAACAGCCGGCAAACTGCATTTGGAAGAGCACTTTGGCTGTGGTCTAGAATTTACGGAGATATGTTTCTTATACATGCCACAATTCAATACTTTCGAAATGTCATTATGAAAACACAATAAAACTGTGGGGTTAATTAATTATGGTACTCTAAAACTAGGCTGTTCGTGCGATCAGCGATTTTGGTGAACACTACCAGCGATGCTCCTCCAATGAAAATACATGTGCACGCATCTTGAACTGGGTCCAACTCTCACGGTAGGATTATCATATGCGTCTCCACCTCAAAGAAGTCATCCCTGTGGCGCTGTCATATGTGCATCGCTCCACTACTTGATTTTCTAGCTTTAAGATGATGCAGTGTCAAATTCCCAGTCCTCATGTGGAGTCTTTATTTGGAGCTGGACCCGTTGGTGGGCGAGCCAAATCTAAGTTTTGCATCTCACTTGCGAGCATTGCCCTTCTTTCTTTCAAGAAGTTGAGCCGGTTTGTCAGCTTAGCTAATGCAGTTGGTGGTCCACCCCCAGGTTCCTGAAAGAAATAACATGCATATATAGTTGCATAAATTCAGTAAAATGAAAAAGAGAGGCAGTAGTAGCACCCACAAACTTATATCAAACAAGGGCTTAAGAAACGAGGGTTTATGGAGGCAAAAAAACAGCATATATATGTCCCAAGGCATACAGATTACCTCTGTTCTATTACTTGAAAAGGCATTCAGTCCTTGAAGCCTGTGTAGGCTATTTGAGTTTTGCCTCAACAATCTTTGAGCACCTGGGCAAAACAAATCATTTTGAACTACTAAGATTGTTGCTGTTAAATTTTGCTTCCTTGGGCACAGTTACTCTAATGATATCAAGTATAATTACTGATATTACCAACTGGACCTGTATTGTATTGATAGTTAGTACTCAGTTGCAGCTTCTGGTGAGCTGGCTTACCTGTTGAAGAAGACGAATTCTGTGCGGCTTGCCTTCTCAATTGTTCAACAATATCCGCCTGAAATGAATCAATTCTTTTATTGAATAATGGAACTAAAATGGAAGAACTTAAAAGCACAACCAGGTTGTGTTTCCATCTAGTCATCCTTAACTTCAATGAGCCTGGGCCCTTTGCCACTTAATGTACTATTTGTAAAGTATTGAAATATGCAAGATAACAAGGGCATTCTTTTGGCATAATTGTTACTGACATTTTAGGTTCTTATTGTATATCAGGAAAATTCTAGCTCACATGACTAGCTTGCTTATACAGTTTGAACAGCATATATTATGTTTACCATTCCAGTATAGTGTCAGGAATAACATTAGACCATTCAGAGCAAGGTAACAGCAGAGTAGCAGTCCCGGTCCCAGACAGGACATTTCTAGCAAAGCGGAAGGAAAAGCCTCAGACTTCCATACTCGTATGGTCTTACCATGCCTGCATTGGGTAACATTCGAGATAAGGAATTGGGCCCAATAGCTGATGATGCTTCGGTTGATGAGCTGATTTCATTTTGTTTCTCTCTGGAGAAAAGTAGCCACTTCAGTACAAGTCTATTTCAAGTATATTCCTTTCCATGATTAAGAACTCTAAATAGACAGAACAAAATCCTAAGAAAGGATCTAGCAAGCCTTACTACTCCAACTAAAAAAAAAAGCCTTACTCGGCAAGCTTGTCTTGGAGCCGTTTGTTGCATGATTCACATAGTGAGATGGAGCTCAGCTGGGCCTGGCTGCTGAGTTGTCCGCGTAGATCACAAGCCTTTTGCTTCAAATTCACAACATCAGCTTCAGCAGCAGCAACTTCCTCAAGATTAGCTTTAGTCTGTTTTTAACAGAAGAAAATTTTCAAAACGGTGAAAAGAATTTAAGATTTAACGAAATATAAACACCGAGAACCTTGCTGTCTATTGACGACGGGAGGGACACCTGCCCTCTTCGCATATTCATCAGCCCAGACTCCAATGAGGCCCTCAAACTTCTCTCCTTATGCAGCTGATCTCGCAAAGTTTCCACCTGTTGAATGCACAAGCTATTCATGTCGAATAGAAAATGCAAAACTTACTCTAAAAACGTACCAAAACAACTCCATGAGCTCAAGAGTACCATATAGTCGTGAGTTATAATTTGCTGTATCAAACAATCGCCTACCTTGAGGGCTCATAGACTGGTGGTCAGTGGTCACCATTAACTGAAAGTCCCAGTAAGGTACCCATTGTATAATAAGTTGTATCATCCAATTTGTGATGAATAAATGAGAACGACAGTGGCACTTAAAGGTTTTAGTAGAATTATCCAGTTTGGGCTGCCATGGCTAGTGGAGTTCAGGTCATAATATATCATTGTTACAAGAAAGATAATTGCTTAGCATTACTTGACATTATTTAAATGGATAAAAAAAAAGCTAAAATCATGTGTATTGTCACATCAACTGATGCTTCATCGTGGCTAATGGTTCAAATTGTAGCCTAAATCAAGTATGAAAATTACATGGCCACATGGGGCTGTCCGGGTAAGTGCTCTTAGCTTGTAGAGAGTTACTAAAACATCTTAAGATAGAACCAGTCAAATATAATCCACAAAACAAAATGCAGCAGAAACTCGTATGTTTCGACAAAATCTCAAGGAGTTTTTTCTGATACCTAATAAAGTTTGACTGTCAAATAGAGCCAGAACTGGTAGCTTGGTTGCCTTTGCTATGATATAGGATAGTGTCTTAAAGCTAAAGAACATTTCTGAGATAGAGAAGTATGATTAGCAAGGCACGCAAATCCTGTTTTCTGTAACAGCTAATGAAGCATTTAAAAGGGGAAAAGGTGAAGGAACATGAGTTTGTAGTGCTGCATGTCAGATGCTTCAGCAGCAAGAATTAATGGCCCATCTGAAGAAATGACACAATCAAACCCTGAGTAAAGTGCAGAAAATCCATTTGTTGACTCCAAAATGTGAGTACCATCCCCAAACTTAATGTGGCTTTCGTGATGTGGTCACATTTCTTGGCTTAAGATGTTTGGATAGTACTTGTGCTTATAACTGCTAGCGTAATATTCCTGTTGCACATAGCTTCTGATGCTTTTCCACATCTATTGCAAGTTTCCTTTCGTTGATGGTATCATAATCCCTTAATGAGACAAGCGACCTAGGGGTTCTCTTTCTGGAAAGAAAATAAAAACCTTGAGTCTGAGCTCTTACTTCTTTTTCAAGTGCTAAACGGCGTTCATGTAATGTTCCTTTCCGCTTTTCTAGACTTGTCTGGAGGTTTTTATTTTCTTTGACCTGAAAAATACAAGCATCATTTCAGATGAAAGAATTCGATGTTACATAACTTTGTGTGGTCCTAGGGGAAAGGGATGCACCTCCTTTGAAACTTTAGATTGGAGATCGGCCTTGTTGTTCTCAAGCTTCTCAATAAGAGCCCTAATACAGAAGCTCAATTAGAATATCAATAACTCAAAAATATCAACAGTGTAAATTATAAATATTATGGGAAAATAATACTCAAGAAAGTATGTGCATGCACGGGTGAGTGCATATATTCCAGAAAGTACTTGTTCATCTCGGAAGAATCTAAAAAGGAATCATACCAACATGTATAACTTGTGCGCCTACAAAAATATGTGTTATGCAAAGAAGATGAAAGATGCAATTTTTCTTT
Organism: Aegilops longissima; assembly: GCA_021605205.1. Taxonomy (NCBI): domain Eukaryota; kingdom Viridiplantae; phylum Streptophyta; class Magnoliopsida; order Poales; family Poaceae; genus Aegilops; species Aegilops longissima. The sequence goes on along the minus strand of CM038679.1, from coordinate 488,465,672 downwards.
TGGACTTTTGCGGCTACAACCTTTTGTTTTTGTTGTACTGTGCACGTTGGTCATATTTTTGCACAATATTTACAGGTTTACATCTTGTAACATGTTAGCCCATCTACAATTTGGGGATCTTTTCTAGTGTGCAAGTATGCAATTCAAAACCATGTGCACTCTCTGACTCACCCATACAAACAAAAAATTCCACACCATTATGCAAACCTCAATCTCTATGGCAATTTTTAGAAGGTACAACTATTGCAGAGGCAAATGATAAATGCTCCACCTATTATGCAATGACGTTCCAGGACTGACCATGGAAAATGTGCAAATACCTTTTGCAGTTTACAAATCGTCATATTTGTGCATCAGCTTTTCAAGTGCACATATTACAGCATGTTATATGCCTTTTGCAGTTCACAAATGCTCATATTTGCGCTTTCAAGTTCTCGCATTACAGCGCGTTTGTTCGTCCTTCACTGTTTCACATATTTTTTTAAAGCAGGTACATGTTTTCAAAAAGAGTTGCTCAAAATCTGCACTTGACATGCTATATTTTGTTTACTTGATGACATGCACTAGTGCATTTTGAAAAGAAATGTGGAAAATCCAAGGATGTACAACATGTGATATAATGTGTGCATTTTAAATATTCATGCACAAATATAACCATTTAAGAGCTACGTAAAGATACAAGACCTGGAGGATGAATATAACAATTATGAGCCTCTTTGATTTGAAGGGAAACAAAGAATTAGAACTCCTATGGATCTCGTCATTGTAGCATCGTTTATTCGTAGGAATGAGGCAAAGGAAATCATAGGGAAATTTACTTTTGACGCCATTCCAAATGAAAAACATAGGAAATTTAGCATCCATTATGACCTCATGTTTTATTCCTACGCATAGGATCAAGGTAAAGCACAGTGATGGGATCAATCAAGTTAGCGTTGGAACATCATTAGTAGGACTCCTGTATTTTTACGATTCAAACAAGTCATGTAAAACTTTTCCAGTGTTCTACAATCCTCTGTTCTACACATGCATTCCTGTATTTTTTTCCTATTTCCTTGTTATAATCCTATGAATAAAGAGTCCCATATGTATAGATGTTTTTACAGTTAATATATGGTCGTGTTTTGCATGAACATTTGAAAACTTCTTTTACAGCTGCATTTTGGAATTATTTTATGTCTCCAATAAATGCACATTCAAATGAGAAGCATATAGCCATCTACTTACTCATCATCACTGCAGCCCTCAACGTCCAGGTCCTTTCTTGCCTGTAAATACATTACTCGTCAAACTTTATGATTATCGTGGTAGCATTGAAATGCAGAACTATGCAGATAACAACTGAACTTACTGAAGTACGGCCCCATAATGTCTTTTTGTCCCTATTAGCTGAGCTGCTTGACTTCATAAATTTCGCTTTCGAAGATGATGAATGGGATTTTGCTATATGATCTGTGGATGCATTTGATCCTTTGTCCTCCCTTGACAAACCACGCTCTGTTTTTCCCACTTTCATCTGAGGTTGAACAACCTATCATTGTCAGTACATGCAGTGCCAGAGATATTGTTTTAAATAAATTGAGCAAGATGAATTGTAAGGGAGACAAAGAAGTTTACAAGTGCATTAAGTCAGAGCATAAGGCCGTTTTGGCCAATCTGTGTGTTTGAAGCACATGAGTTAGTTATTTGAGGCTTCATGCAAGGGGGCCCTAAAGTGTAGTCTTTTTTTTCTTGAACACACCCAAATGCGTGTCATTTTGTATTAGAAGTAGTCTTCTTCAATATCATATCTCAGACCATTAAGCTACTGAGAGTGTGACCAAGGTTTTTTCATACAAGAATGAAATACAAGCTTCAAGAATATATTTGAAATATGTAGCAATAAGCAGTCCCTGTTTTCTTCGAGAAAATGCAAAAGCCTTGCATTTTAATGCATTGATAGAAAGAAGAGTTTTTACAAGCCCTCAGAAGGGCACTTTAAGTTCTAAGCTTTAAGCTATGTAAGAAATTCACACTAAGTTTTAAGCTATGTTGGAAACGCTGAATCAACTGTTGACTTCTTATCAGCATGCACCTGATGAAACCGTGGGCAAGTCAAATATGAAAGCATAATTTATTCATCTTTATGACTACTTGGTTCGACCAGCAAAATATTAGCCTTTAAACAGAATACTCATTTACCAGATTTAGAAAGAAACTTCAGTGACAAGTTGCACATTGAGAAGACACTATTGGATGAGCGAACATGTTCAATGTATGATTTCATCATAAAATTTTACTGGCAAAAGTGAAATTAATTTTGATAAAGAGATCAACTATCACATTTTCAAGGGAAGATCATCCATAGTCTCTTTCATTGAATATAAGCTGACTTATCTTCTCTCTCTCTCTTTTTTGCAAGGAAAAATGGTTTTTGCAGGAAATTCTGGCACCAGCACTTGGAATGCCCCATCTATAATGTTTGAAATTTGTACTATTGCTGTCAGTTAGCATACCTTGTCACGTTTGGCATTGATTCTACTATTGCCATCACATTCACTGCCGCCAGAAGAGTGTTCGGTATTATCATCCAAGTCTTCTTCAATGTCATCTTCACCAGAATCATAAGAACCATCCTCATCATGGTTGTCATTATCCGTGGAATATTCCTTGTCAACATCACCGTCGTCAGACTCGGTATAAGCGTCCGAAGAACCTTCTTCTATGTCCTATATAGGTTACTGTTGAATTAGTATTCATGACATAACTTCAAGGAGAACCTAATATAAAAAGAAAAGAAATAAAAAAGAACATGACAAGGGAAGAAAGAGCATACATCAAATATCTGATCATATTCCTCAAGCATAATGATAACAATAGCTTGAGCATGGTTGGCTGCAGCGGCAGCTTGAAGCAGCTGGAATGAACCATCCCCAGCCATACTGAAGTCTTTATCAATTTCACATTCACCAAGAAGAAGAGGACGAAGAAGGAGTGGTGCCATACAAGCCGCCAAAGCGGAATTAGACATCCTGTTCACAGCTTTGTGTGATCCAACGATCATCATCATCTTAAGGATCCTAAAAGAAAACCGATGAGTCTGGTATTCATTGGTGGAATTTGATGTTGTTATTGCTGTGCAGGCTAAATTTAACTCATCATCAAACCATTAGATAATGTAAACAGATGAGGATATATTCTTACAGAATGACAATCCAAGACATAACACTTTTGGTGATAAAATTTGAAACAAAAGCATCCTAGGTAAATACCTCTGCAGTAATTGCCGATTTGGTTCCGGGAAAACTTCATATACAACTTTATTTAAAGCATCAAGTCTTTTTGTCTTGTCAGTTCCTGCACCATCACTTGTCTTTATCAGTTTATGGTTCCAAACAAATAAAAATGTTCCGAGGGCATACTGGTGCTGATTTTTTGGTACATACTTCATGAAAAATAGTTATTGGGATTATACATCAGTTTTTTTAGGCTCAGGAATGCATTATTGTTCTTCAATTATAAATAAAGTTCTGAGCCAGTCTTACGGTAAGCTGTAACCAGCGCGGTGCAACATGCTGCAGGAACTGGCGAAGCTGGCATCTCTCGAAGAATAGTCTGTAGTTTGGAGCAAACAAATGTTACAAAAAATGTAGAAACATAGTATATTCCTTGTGACATCAGAGTTAGCGTTGCCAAATAAACACCTTAATACAGTCACCAATAACATGCCCATCCTCATCTGGGGAGAACTCTTTCTTTCCTACAAAAATCAGTTAAAGTGAACTAGCAGACATAAAATTCTCAGTGGTTATGCAAAATAGTTGTATCTTCAAAAGAAAATCTTTGTGAAAGTGCAGGGAAAAGAAAAAAAAAGTCTTCTAAAGATTCAATTAAACAATAGTAAAACTCCTGCGACACTAAATTGCCAAACATCTTAAACAAGAACAAAAAAGTTAGAACAGAGGAAATCACCCTTTTCATAATCACGAAATCTGCGTTTGACTTCTTCAACATCAGCAGATTGACGGAGGATTCCTTCTCCCTTGCAACCTACAAACACAGTGTTTTTCTGCTCGTTACTGAACGGCAAGATTTTTAAATGTCATGTTTCCGCATGATTGCTTTCAATGCACACCAGGTAAATATGAGCATAAAACTAAACCTAAGGAAGGGTCGGTCTGGATAGTGTACTGATATTACAGGGAAAAACACTTACCATGATCTTCAATGAACCTCAAGGCCTTCTCCAGGAAAGCTGGACTACCATCAGCCTCTACAAGTGCAAACTGTGCAGGTCTCCCAATAACAGATGATTTATCCTCCGCTGCAAATGAAACAACAGAATTTGCTTATTTAGTGCAACATAAGCACACACAGATGTGGGAAAGAATAATAAATTAGACATTATACATTTGACTCAACAAATAAATGGCAATAAATACTATGGCATCTGACACTGGCATACAAAATAAACCTACTCAGATCCGCATAATGCAGTTTTTTCTGTAACAGCAGAATCCAGCGGAATTAAATATTAATGAATAATAGAAGGAATAAGGATCTTCATGTAAGTAGTGATTTCCCATGCCCTGATCAAGTGCATGGAGGAACGAAGCAAGAAAATAAATCCCTACAGGGTCATCATCTCTACGCTGTGTCTACTACATTGGGCTGCAGTGTTAGTGTAGGACTAGAGACATGACATCCAAACTGGAATTTATCCTACAAACTTCATTTTTTGAGTGCCCCGAAGTTTCTCAACCATTAGCACGTTTAGGAAGTGATTAAGATTTTTTTTTCAAGTAGTGAACGATGAAGTTGAACACCAAACTGGAAGTCTGGAACATACTTTGCCAGATATATGAAATGAAACAAAAACAGGTGTGATCAAACAATAAGAATGAAGTTTGAAAAAATTGACAAGAAGAAATTTCATAAATACAGCCCACAATGTGACTTGTCTATTTTTATATAAATACCATTAGCCCACAATAAAACAAAAGCTTAGATGTTAGTCCAGCTTGTGCAGGTTTGGTGAAAGTTAACATAGCTTACACTGTTCAGTTGAAGCTTCAGAAGATTCTGTTCCATCAGCGTTAAATATTGGATTTTGGCCCACTGTACTCGCTACACTTGGTGCCTGCGCTAAAGCACTCTCTAATGCATTTCTCCACTCGTTGAGTTCTTCCGTAGTTTCTGCCTGCTTGGAGATAAATCACACCATTAAATTCCTAAACAGTGCCACACAGGTATGATAGTAGTATTGAATATTAATCGAACAATTGCCCCTCCCAAACACAACCAGGGTTGCCACATTCCACTGCTCCAGTCCCACAGCCACCCCTGTTGCCCCGCTATTTACTTATCCTCAAGAACCATACTAAGAAATGCCAATCGTCCCAATGGGAACACAAAGATCAGTACGACAGGAATTCTGAAAGATATGAAACCAACCTTCAGAGTAAAAGTACGCCCTTCGCGGCCATCAGGAAATAACACTGTTAAAAGTTTCCTGTCTTCTTTGACTACAACACTGAAACATTTATCAAAATTATATGTTTATTGGATAGCATTAACGGAAATCCCCCTTTCAGCAAAATTTCAATTATGCATACCTTCCGGAGTTATTCAAGTCGATTCCACCAAGTGTAACAACTGGTTCATTTCCTCTGGGAGGTGCATTCTGAAAATAAAGCAGAACATAGGAGCAATTGGCATGTTTAGAGGCCTAATACTAATATTTATAGTTGCCCATAAATGTCACGAAGAATCCTAAAAGAACTATGTATGCTTCAGCAGTAGTACTTGTTCTGTAATCATGTTCACCCCCTAAAAAATGGTGACACTAACAGTCAACAATATCCTTGCCTTTACTATTTGCTTTCTGTCACTTCCGGTATCCAATTAATAGTATGAAATGAGAATTATATCCCGCTTCACATTCAGGTTCACTCCTTAAATTGTGCAAGTATCACTATTTGTATTAGGATTATGACCTAGACCAAAGTAGGCACTAATTTGGTGGGATATCTGAGCAATAAGATGCCATTAGCTGATATAACTTGCCTTTCACCTTTCATGTATTTTACATGGTGTCGGCTAGCATACTATCATGTGTACTTTAATTATGCCCTTACTCAACCTTAACAAGCAGATCAGATAACAAGGTATACAGAATGATATCTAGACATCTGATTCTTTCCTCAAAGCATTTTGCTAAAGACTTCAGGTTATATACTCCCTCCGTCCCAAAATTCTTGTCTTAGATTAGTCTAGATATGGATGTATCTAATACTAAAACGTGACTTGATACATCCGTATTTAGATAAATCTAAGACAAGAATTTTGGGATGGAGGGAGTATAAAGTTTTCGTCAGCTGCACTCATGTACTCCATTAAAATGAATTTGCAGCAAACTTACTACATTATAGTTTATAGTACTAATACAACATCAGCACAGAAAAAGACTCGCGCGAACTTACATGTGCTAGTAATCAATATGTAGTACCACACCCATCAGTTCTACAACAAGAAATGGCAGATTGGTAGCTTCCCTAGGGCCGCACACATTTTCTAGTGGTATCGATTAACCGATGGTACAAACCGGAAGTTGCATATAACTGGTGTTGTAAACAATGAGATGTATACTTGATGCTCTATTTTCAATCACTGTTGGAAACTTGGGATCATGATCTTGGAGGTACTGTGGAACAAGGCTGACAACTCCAGGGGGGGCAATAGCGTAGCGGACAGCTAGGAGAAGCGAGTGAGAGAATAGAGAAATAGATGTGAGACTATTTCATTGCTTAATAAACGTAACACCACTGGGTCCTCTACATATAAATATAACACAATTCCAGTGTAAGGAACAAACCATATCGTATTTCCAATTGGCTATGGCTCAGATTAAAAGAACCCATTTACTTATAGATACTATAGGGATCTTGTCCTTAATTGGTTGCACTGGCTGGAGCTAGCGCCAGTTGCTGGCCTTCTTGGGCCATGCGGCACACATAGGGAATTCCCCACATAGCAATCATGGTAATAGAAATTTCATGGAAAATAAATAAGATTCAAGCATTTGCTACAAGAATTAGATAACCCAATTGAGCAGTGAACTAGCAGATTTACAATCTAATGCCGTGCAGACCTTTAGTCTGCTTTGTTACAATAAAGTTTGTGTTAAGCTTGGAGAACAAAGCAAGTTAATCATAGAATCTTTACGAGTGAATAGCTGATGGAAAGAAACACAGCAAAGTACTGCAATGTATCTTACAGGGTCACTTCTGAAGAACACTAATGATGCCCTTGTAAGAACAAACCAGCGCTTTTTCCATGTTGTCCAACCAATCCCTGTTATGTATCACAAATAATCAAATATGAACAATAGCGTGGCTACAAATATTTAGAATTTAAATTAAAGCAAAGGTGATCAAATGTAAGAAAATGACAGTTTGGGTAGCAACAAAATTCCACATGCAAAATATGGAGTTATAAGTAGAAACATTCTGATCCACTTAATTAAACCGCAACAGAATTTCCTTGACAATTTCAGTAAAAATCATCAACCATGTCTGTTGGCTTGACTTTGTTCTTCATTGGGCTTAAAGGTATCATGATTGTGAAGCAATTAGATTAGCCTACAGACCAAGCATTTTACAGAAGTACACGTTACTCTATGCCCAAACTTTTAAGCATATGACTTTATGGGGAAGCAAGCCCTATAATGCCCCCATGCCATCAGAGAAATAAACAGATAGTATGTTGTAGATTTTTAGTATTCAGTACAAGAGCGACTAGGTTGAACCATAGCGAGTTCTAAGTTAATGTGAATGATTATACTTTGCAATATATAGTCCAGCAAACTGGCTAATATTCTACCTGCTAGAATATGATACAGTAATACAAGTAACGTCTAATGGACATCATGTTTATAAAAGCTCCATGACAAATGATATGATTAACATTGGCATAATTGTGACTTCAGGCAACATGTTTTGCTGTTATTCTGTGCTTCAATCATACTTTTTTTTTTTGTTCAATCATACTATTAATTTAGTATCCCATTGGAAGGACAAAAAATTCCTATTAATAGATATATGAACTGGAGGGATTCTGACCGTAGTCCTTACCACAAACATCTTGTTTAGATGTAACGTCTAGCAGGTAAAAGAGAGGGAGAAATATATATCTAGCCATGCTAAACCACAATTTAGCCATCCGAACATACCTTTAGATGAAAGCAGTAAATGTCCACTCTTAAGAACCTGCAAACAGATATACAAAATTGACACCATCATTCGGAGTTAATAGCATGATTTTGAAATAGCAGTTTAAAGACTCCCATTCTGATCATAAACATAGACTTATAGTAAATCTGAAGTTGCAGCTATGTGTAGCAGTTACATGGCTTATGAAAACATATATAGAGAGACATTCTACCAAAGCATAAGGTCATTTGGAGAACAGTGTGACATAAACTTTGAGTGCAAGTTGATCCGACAAACCTGGCAGTTAGGACATGAAGTTTGTGGACTATCACCGGTTTCACCAGTCTGGGAGTTCGGGTCTCCCTCTCCACATCGGCATATCTTGAACTGACCTGCATTCTCCGAAGGCTGAGAAGATGATGCCTATCAAAAGGATGAAACGAAGTGGAGTAAGTACTTAGCATAAAGCAACAAACAAGTGATAACATGGCAGGCAGAACTTGAGATTAACTAAAACTAGCAAACTTTACATGCGCAGATTTATGTGCACATAGTATCAACTGAATCAACAATAGAGGATCTTAACAACAGAACATTTGTCTTTTGTTATTGTGCTATGGAAGCACTATATATTCATATCGATGGTTACCATTCCTTGACAAAATTTAGAAATCTCCCTTGGTCTCTTTCTTATCTTTATCGCCTACTCTTGTACTAAAATACCACTTCACCTTAAGTCATAAGTACTAAGTTTCATGCACCAACCAGCAGAATCAAAAGTCCAAACTGATGGAGAAGGTCAGGTGATCCACATATGCTTCAACACCCCCTCACACATGTGGTTTGAGAAGGCCTAAACGTGGACAAAAGGAGGGCAGGGCAAGCAAATTTTTTTATTCAAAAGCCGAGACTTGAACCCAAGACCTCTTGTGCCTAATACCATATTAAGTTTCATGCACAAACTAGTAGAACCAAAAGCCCGAACTGATGGAGAAGTTTGGCCAATCCCCATATACTTGAACAAATATGCAGGTCAGCCAGCCACCATATTGTCCAAGTGACATAAAGGTAATTATTTTATTTTAGAAAATAACAACACATATTTTTCTTTGAGGTAGTCAAAAGGTAGTCCCTGCATAAAATTCATTAAAAACACAAGATAGGGTTTAACTTGATTTCTGCAATCCAGGCAACCCATTTTGTCTATAAATGATAATATTTTATGCTTATCAGCTGCCTAGTGACTCTTAACAACAAAAGTACAGTGAGACTAAATCATAGAATCTACGCATTAGAAACACATCTATAAAGAACTACACAAACTAAAATAAAGAATAATTGTTCTTTTGCCAGTAAAGGAGAAGCAAAGAAGCGGCACGGTGGAGCCACATCAACTCCTCAAAAGTCTACAATACCAGCACAAAAACGTTTGAAAATTTTAGTAAGTCTGCTTGTACAGCCCCACTCTGTAAATGTTTCTTGTTTTAATAGAATTTTACTGTTAGAGGCCCCCTTATATATTGTCAGCCTGCTTACTTTATTCACAACCCAAATGTCATGAACCATAATTTCATTTCATTTACCATGTCTATCACTGGAATGCATATTGAAGATCTTTTTTTTGTTAGTCAAGTACACCACTTGATAAAGATAGAAGGCACTCCCTCATCGATCAACCAAAGTGAGCTCTTTGTCTCACATTTTATTGCAAAACATTAATTATATTGGTCTAGTATCTTCTGAAAGAAAATTAAAATCAACTGAAAAAGTGACTAAACAGTGGGTTCCAATGAATACTTTGCTGAAATGCTAGAACGGATAAGGAACATGGAGAATATATCAAAAATAATAATGCTATACTTGAATCATATGACAATCTTACTGGCTGGTAAGGAATCCTGAACTCTGAAGCTGACATTGTCTTCTCAAAATAGCTGACTTATGAACAACTCAGGATGATCTGTCCCACCAACGAGTTGATGTTTCTTAAGCGGCTGATGCAATGTACAGTGTTACTCGTAATAAATCCATGAGACTTGTTAATGATAATTACAAAATAAATAGCATGATATAGCACCATAATTTGGAAGGAATCACTAATTTGTCGAGTTTTTGGATAAAGATATCTCTCTATCAGAACTACAGTTAAATGTTTTCTGATTGTATTCATCCTATATACCTTTTTTTAAGATAAACTCATCCTATATACCTAAATAATTCATTCCCACTACCTCTAATATCTTAACATGCACACATGCCAGCTCATCAAAGGCCCACCACAACATGTATGGGAAAAAATATTCCATTATTGGTTGATCCCATGCACACATCCCACCTCAACACACATGTCACCTCATCAAAGGTCCACTCAACATGCATGAGAAAAAAAATTCATTGTATTATGCTACTTATATTCAATATATGCTTCGACTACACAGTAATCAAATACAATATATAAGATGTGTTTTAGTTTTAGTTGATATGTTCTTAATTCAGCTACTCATGTTTCATAAAATTAAATCACTCAAAATATGTTGCAATCGATTCCTGCAGTAACGTGCAGGGTATTATCTAGTTAACTTAACTTTGTGCATGCCGATTACATTGTATCCCCGCCGCCGCCCCCTCCTTCTCCTTCCTCCCTTGCCGCCGCCCAAGGGCGCGACCAGGCAAAGCCCTGCCGTCGCTGGCAGCGGCGAGGCCCTGTGTCTTCTCGCTCGGGTGGTGCTGGTGCGGGCCGGCGTCCCGGGCCGGAACGTGGCACTGCAGCCGGGCTCCACGGCGGCATGACGGGCAGATGCGGCGCCCGGGCGCCCCTGCCTCCCTGCAGCGGGTGGCGCACTTCGGGTGCTAGAGACGGCGGCGGCATGGTCCGGCGCGGCCCAGGCTGCTGGTGGCCGCCTTTGCCGTGGCCGTGGCGGATGGTGGTGGCGCAACGGCAGTGGGTGGTGGTGGTGCGGGCCGAGGTTGGGGACGGCGGCCGCGACGGCTCGGCCAAATCTGACCTCGCGGTGCCGCGGGCGGCTGCCTTGACCGGGGCCCTCTCGGTTGGTCGGGGTGGCGGCGTAGTGGCGGTGGTTCGACCCCTTCCTCCTGATTCATGGGGCGTTTGGCTCTGCGGTTGGCAGCGCATTCGACGGGTGGAGCACGGCGGCTCAGTGCTTCTCACCTTTGGCTGGCCTCGGTGACAGGGGCGCTCTAGGGGATTTGCAGGGGTGCCTCCGGGTCTTGCTGTTGCCAGAGGTGGCGACGTGACCTGGACCCGGTTCGAGAAATGGCGTGGCGGCTGCGGCGTGGCCGACAGCTACCGGTGGCCTCCCCCTGCACGGCTCCGGCCGGCGGGGTTCCGGACTTACCAAAAAGGCCTGCTTTTCCGGCCTCAGCGTCGGTGGTCCATGTTGATGGGAGTGGGGTGGTCTTCGCTGCCGAGATGTCGGCTTTGGTGGTGGGAGCGCGGGGCTCGTGGGCAGAGCTCGTGCTCAGGTACCCAATTGCCATGACCATGTGGGCAGCGTGGCGGCCGGGGGGTGACGATCGGTGGAGGTGGTGCGGCATTTGTACTACCAAGGGCAATAAGTGTGGGCCGGGGTGAAAATATGTTCTATCTTCTGGCAAGCCGGAGGCAGCGATGTTTGTTCCCTTCTTGAAGGCGTCGCCGTAGTCCTCATTGCCCGTCGTGTTGCTCCAGGGGAAACCCTGATCCTCGGTTTGGGCAGTGGGGCACTCTAGTGTCGTATCCTTCCTGAAGGCACCGCTTTGGAGCTCACAGGTCGTCGCATGCAGTTTCGTCTCTTCGCGATGGCGTGTTCACGGTTAAGGACCCTGGTAGCTCTTGTAGTGGTAGGGGTGGTGTTGCTGTGCTCAGCGCCGATGTATCCGCCTTGGGTGTGTGCGTGTGTTGGGGTGGCGTGAGTTTGTATCGAGTTGTTGATGGTTGATGGTTAATATATAAAGCGGGGCAAAAGCCTTTTTCGGTAATACTAGTTCAATCTATGTACAAGTCATAAAGTCATAATAATCGTCAGCTAAGTCAAGAGAAAATGTGATAGATATTCCGAAATACGGTGTGTGCCCAGGACCCTGAAGGCAGTGGTTGGCAAGAATATGGATGTACCAGTAGAAAGTGAAGCACGGGAACTTTCAATTTCTCTTCAAGAGTTGGAGTTGGTTTCCACATCCACCATAAGTATCAGCTTGAGATATCTAAGCCATCGGCTGGACCTGGGGAATTATACAGCACAGGCAAAATCACGAGACATAAGTAAGATTTGATATAGCATGGAGACAATCATACAATGTATAGAAGTTTGATGCTGCTAAATAAGATGAATACTACTATTACTGCCGGCAGGTATCCTGCAAGCAGATGCAAGATTATTCAGACAAAGATGCACATGCACCGATGGCAGGAGCTACATGCCAATGAGTTATGGCCGAAAGCAGAAGACATGCGGGAAAAAGGCATGCAATGCAAGGCCAGGCCAATTGACAGGACTGAAACCTGAAACCAAACCTCCCCCATGCACCGGGACCAGAGAAACGAAGGCGCATTGTCGAAACAAGAACAAAAAAGGAGGCAGAATCAGGCCGATTTTATTGGCGAGCATCGTACGCACATCAAATGTGCGGATTCAGGTAGAACAAAGACCAATTCGGATGAACAAATCGATTTGAACATTTGCATTTTTCACAAGTCAGACATCTGAAATCACAGGAGGGAGGGAGATATAATCATCCTAGCACGGCGCAGCTGCGAAAGCAAACGGGGAACGGATCTAGAGGGGTCGCGAATCGGGGCAATGCGGCTCCTCTGTCTAGCTAGAAAAATGGGGGCAACGCAACAGGGGAAAAAACTGAGCATTCGCCCAGACAGAAAAATGCACCGATGAAGGAGGAGCGTCGACGGAGGCGGCAAGGCAATGCGGGGCTCACCTGCGGCCGGGACGCGATCGGGAAGTCAATCTCACAGCGGCGGGCAGGCCATCGATCCCACCTCCTCCTCCCCCTTATCTCCCTCCCCCTTCCCCTTGTCTCTCTCCCCCTCCCGTTCTATTTTTCTCCCGTCTCTTCCCTCTCGCCCGCACTTTCTCCGGGGACTTGTTTTGGAACGGGAGCGCCCAGCGAAATAGACGTGTCACTGCAGGGTGGGGCCTTATCCCGCCGGGCCCACATGCCAGAGCATCGCCCCGGTCCCATTCCTTTCCGCCGTTCCTTTCCCCGAGCGAGACGGGGGCTCGCGGACGGGGTCAAGCGATCCGGGCCGTCCGCCCGGCGCCCGTGGACACGTGGCGGAGGATGACAGTACACCGAGAGGGAGAGGATGCTTCTGCTCTGCGCGGTGAGGGCGGGCGGGCGGAGTGGTGGGAAGCATGTCGTTAACGGGAGGACAGGCTCTGCGGCGGGGCCCACGGGCAGCAGTATCTAGTACTAGTAGGCCCTTGTGCTTGGAGATTTTGTTTTCTTGTCCCTTTTGTCCTTGGGCGTGGAGCCCACCCGACCCGGATGCCACGCCCTTTCCGCCCGTGTTCACGTGTCCTCTGCGCTTACCCCTCAAAAAAAAAAAAAACCGTGTCCTCTGCGCTTGTCATCGATCACCAATGATCAATTTACTAGGATTCTCGTGTGGTTTCATTTCAGAGCGAAAGAGCATCATGATAAGTTGGGGAACGAACGAGCCACCCCAGCCAACCTGACACAGTTGTATGCTAGTATTATTACTGCCCCATCAACGTGAGATTGTAAAGGACTAATGGCGTCTGATGGCCTTGGGATATTGGCGCCGATACGTAGTAGTACATGGCAACGATACTCTACAGGATCCAATGCAATGGCAGAGATACTGATCGTGGAGTCCTAGATAAGCCAACTCCTGATATCTCCATACATACGAGCCATGTGCGAGAGAACCCGGACCCCCTTCACGGTCGCACAGTACTCCAAGACCCTTTTGATCTTGCCAAAAAAACCCACGTACAGACAGTCACCCGTGAGGAAACAGGCAATGCAAGATATCTGCTCGTACAACCAAGGGTGTATAATTCCCTCATCAAGACCATGCCAGATGCAGCAACAGCAAACACACATTCCGTTAAGAGACTTGCTACAAAGCGCACCGCATCAAGTGCAGAAACAGAAGCGCTGATTTGTCGCATAAAACTCATGCTGTGGTAAAAGTGACACACGGTCCTGCTTTGTCGACGGCATTGATGAGGCAGAGAAACCGTCGCAGCGAACACACTGACAACGTGTTTCTGCTCTCAGCTGTCGCCGCTTGGTTCATCGTCCTCGTCGAGGTTGATGCCAGAGATGCTCATCTTCCCCGTGTTCACTGCAGTGCAAAGCCAGAACCAATGAGCTAACAGGACAGACAACAGGAATCCACACACACTTGTTATATGTCAGACTAGCTAGCAGATGGAAATACTGGGCCAGCCTATTGGTGCTCAGTACAGTAACTCACTATCCATGCTTACTAATGTCATCCACTACAGATAGATTCGTGATCAAGGTTTATTGTTTTAACACGCAGAAATTTTAGTAACTCCATGCTTACCAACTGCATCCAGTCCACAAAGATTTGGCATATACTTGCTAATATGCTCCTCGGCGGCTTTATCGGCCTTCAGCGTCTCGCATTCGAAAGAGACCAAGACTTTCTTATTCCCATGTTTCTTTTGAACCAACCCAACAACGTCATCTTCCCATCTGCAAAAGACAGTGTTTGCATAAGGAGAACAGCACAAAACAACATTATAAACAGTAACTAATACTACTTCACAGCATCAGCAGCACTATCCTTCACCCACTAGTGGAAGTAATCTTTTATCAAGCAACACAGAAAATACTAAACAATCCAGAACCAATTCCAACCATATGTGTTATGTACATATAGTTCATAACCCATGCAGCACGAATTTAAAAAGAGGATCCACATAATCTCTCAAGTAGCTAGTTTTATCCTTTAAACTTGGAAGCGTCCAGCAATTAGGTAGTTTATCCTTTAAACTATGATGAGTCCATATACGGTAAGATTGAGAGTTCAAGTCTAGATCTGACTTGTGGATCAAGTCATCTAAATAATAGGACTGTAATGTACTCTCGGATGTAAGCAAGAAAATAGACGAATAGTTCATCTACTTTGCCTCCCGTCCCGGGGCGACAGCCCCTCCTGTACCTCTCCTCAAAACCCAAATTCATAACAATACACTTGAGAGTTGAACATGAAATCACTAACACAATGAAACATCATATCTAAGAGCCTGAGGCTACTTTGTTCAAAGAAAAGAACATTGAACACCTCAAAAGTTGGCCTTCACAGAAAAAAAGGGGAGGGACTTGAATTTTTTTATACAGTATATAGAGACTAAATAGTTTAGTTTGTGTCTATTCATGCAGGTAACGCTTGATTTATGGCTGCTTAGTCGCATGATGAAGAAGTAAACTTGTCGCCATGCCGGTCATGACTCATGATACATTTGACAATACCAAACCATCTACATTGCACCAAAATTTTGGATACCCAAATTTTTGGTCGGGCAAACCTAGGGTCAAACCAAACACATCCTGAAGGCCAGAACATTTATAGATCATGGCAAAGAGATACTACAGAGGTATGCAACTCCGTGCCAGTGAGGAAAGGTAATTTTCAGAGTATCACAAAATAAGACAATGATAATTAAATTGTGTTTTGGCCTTAATTAATTACTTGAGAATAGAGATACACAAAATAGCCTACAAGGACCAATAATCCAATATACCCTGTTTCATCGGATTATTCCCATTTATTTAATAAATGCACTTCTTGAAAACGATAATCCATTACAACAACTTCAGATAGTATAATGCTTTCAAAAACACAATTATGGTACAGTATTTTGACATAGCCTGAGAAAAGATATGACGTACATGCATCTATATTCAGATTTCACATATATCAACAGCACTTCCCACCCGCAAAAAAAAACAGCACTTCCAGAAAAAATTGATGGGCATGAGCATCAGCACATCACACCACACCGTTTTTGCAAACAGTAAATTCAACAACATTAAATTTAGTTCTGAGGAAATCCACCCATGAGAGAAGACTTACCCATGCAAATGGTCAATGTTTTGTAATCGAGCAGCATCATGTCCCCTGCATTCCACCACAACCACCTTCTCTGTCTTCCTCTGTCGCATGAGCATAAGTTAACCTCTACCACACAAACTACAAGTTATAAGAATAAGAGATAACTGAGTTTTTAGGATATCTGTACGTAACTTCTGATAGACCCAAGATAAGCCGAGATAGTATCATTTTAAAAAGGAAGGTAAGCTAAGATAGTAAATTAGAAAGATAATCTGTCAGTAGAATACATACTTGGTGGAGAAGAACATAGTAGATGTCTGACCTTAAAATTAATGATGGAGAGCTTTATAAGGCGGTAATCATCTCCTCGGCTACACTCCCTCTCACATGGTATGGCTTACATGATACAAAAGAAAAGGAACACGGCAATATAAGCTAAAGTTATCTTCTCTTCTGTGTAATAAATAGTAAAGAGCTCTGATGGAAAAGGCAGTGCCTAGGAGACGCTTAGGCACGCCTAGGTCCTAGGCGCTAGGCAATGGCCAAACGCCTCGCCTAGGGCATAAGCTAAAGTCTAGGCAGAGCAAGTAAGAAATTCTCTACCCAAGCGAGAAATCATGCCATATTGCACTGATATGCCAAAAGGGCCACATTCCAATCGTAGCTGGTAGTTAACATACTTATATGGCCTAAATTAATAAAATACACGTATAATAACCACATATACACCCTGATAGTAAACATTATATAACCGCCTAGGCACTAGGCGAAGGCCAACCGCCTCGCTTACGCCTACCGCTTTTTCCAACCTTGGTAAAGAGTAAACACAAATACGGTGCACAGTTGCAAAAGGCAATGGAAGCCAAGTAGAAGCACAGAAATTAACTTGTATAATTAAGAACAATATCATATCAACTATGCATCATTCTTCAGACAGAGAAAAGAACAAAAATACCGACTTCCTAATGTAACAGGTTATGGCATATTACACTGCACTGGAATACTGTTATGCTAGAAATCTAGCAGAACTCAGAATTCACTTCGAAATAAAGACAAACTTCTACACAGATAAACCCTAATAATATATCGCTATCACTTGTGCTGAACAAAGGGGGGTTGTTTGGTGGCAACACAAACGATTGAAGCGAGATGCGGTTGGAGCCCAGCCACACAATGCCCGCGTATAGAAATTAGGGGTCAATCGATAAACAAGTACAAGAAGGGTGAACGAAGAGAGTTGTGTACGGGTGCCCTGGAGGCCGTAGCAGGCGGAGTCCGGGAGGCGGATGAAGTGGCCGGAGATGGCGCCAGAGGGCAGCAGCGCGATGGACGCGACGCCCTCCATCTTCTCGCCGGTATCTCCCTCCTCGACCTGCGCCCCAGCATCCTCCGCCTCCGCCGGCGGCGGCTGACGGTCGCCATTCGCCTGCGAGTCCGACAGAGAGCCCATTGTTCACACCGCGCCAAAGAGCGGAGTACGCCGCTTAGGAGCGAAAGCGGAAAATAACTGATGTTTCGCACATAACCCCCTCCAACCGTAGATTTCTTCGGAGCAGATCCAGGCTTTACTGGGCTAAGGGGTATAGTACACAATAAGCTTCATAGAAAGGGGTGTATTTGCTAATTTACCATAGCAAACATCGACTTGTGCTACGCGGCTCTCCCAAAATCCCCAAAGCCCTCGTTCCCCAAAGCCAGATTTCTTCTCCAGCCTTTCATCGCACGAAAGGCATCAATGGCGGCGGCGGGCCCAGCCAAGACGGAGGTGCTGTCCCTCTTCCGCGCCTTCCTCCGCACGGCGAGGCAGTTCTCCGACTACAACATCCGCGAGTACACTCGGCGCCGCGCGGCGGACGCCTTCCGCGAGAACCGCGCCCTCGCCGACGCGCCGGCCGCGGCGGCGGCCTTCGCGGACGGGAAGCAGCAGCTGGAGGTGGCCAAGAGGCAGGTGCTGGTGTACTCTCTGTACGCGCCCAAGGCCAAGAGCGTTGTGGAGATGAAGATTCAGTGAGCGACACGAGAGAGAAGAGGTTTCACGCCCTCCTTTTTCCCCTTCAGGGTCTGTGCTCTTTTATGTACTGTTAGTAGGATTATGGCGATCTGACGCTAATGGAATTCTGCCGTTACTAATGTTTGCTGGATAATTGCCATGATACGGTGGTTACTATTCAATAAAATTAAAAAGATCATGATGTTGTATGTTTCACATACCAATTTTACATTTAAAACAGCCTGATTGTGGCTTTAGAGTTATCGTGTAGCCTTGCCTGGGTGTTCTTGCAGCGGTGCTAGCTTTGGCTATTACTACATCCCACTAGCATTTGTGCGCTACTCCATACTTGTCGTGCTGGCCATGATCAAATTTGTGGAAGAAATATTAAGGGTGTATTGAACTCAATCGTGTTACCCATCAACTGTTTGATGAAATGTTGAAATGGCGCATCCTCAGTTACAAAGCCAAAATCAGATTAGGTTTTGCACGACGTAAGTTGTTGTGAGAAACGAAATAGACTGGCTATGCGCGAGTAGTGTTTACCAGAATGTCCTGATCCGTACAAGAAAAGGATAACAATGCAAGACACGAGTCATAATGTATAGAACTTATTACTTATTTAGTTCAATAACACAAACTGCATATGGCAAATAGCCAGTAATAAAACTACAAAAGAAAAATCATGGATATATTCTTGGCTAGCTGAAGACAAGCAAGGTACTATAAAACTTAGTATCGAAAGCAGAGGATGTCTTCTCATACTGTCACAATATGGTGAAGCATTGCCACACTGATACTATACGGGGTAAATATGAATCTTACTAAGAATGCGGAGAGCTCACATTGAAGCATTCTGTATTGATTTAATGGTTGCTTCTTGCTTGCCGATCAGGATGCCAGCTTCCAAGTAGCTGTGTTGGCCCTGCAGGACCAGCACCTTGCTGAGGCTGGTGGTTTCAGTGTCTAAACCATCTGTTATTCTTTTATGTACTCTGCACAAACCATCAACAGCTGGAGGAACCAGTTCATCTGACTCATCCATTGCTGGAATCATTACCTTTAAACAGGAAAATAGTGTCTAATACAGGAAACTTAAGTAGTAGCAATATGCATGAGCACTGAGGAGACAATACGGCATTGCAAGTATAGAACATATATTTACACCCTACACTAGTTTGGTGAAATGACTGCAATGCTTACAACTACTACTACTGCCCCAAGGCCAATAATTATCGAAATGCTGCATGCTGGTAAACAAACAGAAAGGCATCCATATGGTACACCCACCACACCGGATTCGGCCTAGGCAAGAACAACTTATGTTCAGCTGGGCAGGTTTCAGAATATAAGTACTTTACTATTTTAGCACAATTTATCCAAGATGTGTTAATTAGGGCATATTTGGTTCATTCCTGTGCTGCACTCTGGAATGTGATACTCTCTGGTAATCTTTATGTTACATCTCAAGTAAATACAATAAAACTGATGATTAAGGTCAGCATAATGCCAAACTATGTGCTTATTGTGATTGCACTACTTCAGAGTTGTAAATAATACCATTATATCTGATATAAGCTATAGAACTCTAAAATATAAATATTACAGAAAGTGTTATATATGCGATCTTTACTTGCTGTTGAAGGGCGTGCAGTTGTATATTTGATTTTAAAGATATCATCATTTTCTAAAAGAACCATCTAGGGTTTGATGAAAAGGTCAGGATTATGCCTTTTCACACTATTTTAGCCCCGTTAGAACTTTGCTAAACTCATTTCCTTTTGGCCAAAAAATCAAACGAGTCATGGAATAACCAACTTCTTGACAGGCATCTTCATCCAATACTCAAAAGACTTAAAATCGTATTTGCATCAAAGGAGCACAAAAGCAAACTCTGTTAACCATGACTGTTCATCTATTTTGGATACAAAAAGGGATTTGACTTGAGGCCTTAGACTGCAGTGAGAGCTTGGAAATATTAGTTTCTTATGGTTATCATCACCATTGTGTTTTCGACAAATGTCATTCCACGGATAGCTTGCACTTCTTTAGTTTTACAGGTTCTATACTTGTGCAGAAACTTCTGTGAATAGTGGCATGAATATCAATCTATCGAACGTTGCCCTGTTGTTGTATACAATTGCGTATGCCGACATATTTGATTTTGATTTGCATTTGCACAGCAGCTACCGAACTGACCAAATATCAGTATTCACGCTGGTAACTGATCAGCTCCTTTTGTAGCAAGAAAATCCAAAATCACCCACAAGGAAATCCAAATGCGGGCCTTGCAGGGCTTTTTCTTGCCATGATCTTTGCAGCGCACCTTCACTGGCTTATTTCCCCTTCCATGTCTTCGCCCCTGTGCATTTTTGTTGGGCCAAGTTTGACCATGTTTGGTTCAACTGATCTTGTCGAGTAAATATTTGTTGGTTTGCTAGCTATTATACTTGGTTCACATAATGTTTACAAAAATAGTTGCACAACATAACATTAAGGATAAGTTGGATAACGTAGTGGTATGGTGGTTACTGTGAAGCAACATACAGGTGTCCATGAGGTCCATGATTGTTAAGCACTGTGGTTTTATTGTAGCATTGACCGGGGTTGGCCATGGGATACAACTGACTTGACATTTCTTTTTAGACGATACAGTTTGCTGGACTAGTTGGATATTGACATACTGTTAGATAGTCTGAAAGTACAGATGTGTGTATTCATGTCTATTCACAATTTGGTGGGTGTACATGTACAAATGGCATTGTACTGCCCATGTCATTACATTTTTGTTAGCTGGATGCGGAGGAAGGTCATCTTCTCGATTCTCATGCGCACCCAAGGCGCCACCACCTTCGGTTACGCCGGCCTGTAACCTCGTCGTCCGATCCAATTTCAGAGTTGGTAGCGATGTGCACATTCTCGTCACTCTCCAGCCCGGGCGTATTTGTTCCATGTGAGCGAGGATGGTCATTGTCCGACTCTGAACTTTCATGGCATGGCATTTCGCCGAGGAGCTCCTGACTGTCTGGGACATTGTTGTTGCCTTCCTCGGTTGCTTCTTGGAGCTCAAAGAAGTCGACCAAGATATCGTTGCCATCCTCCGTTGCTTCCGGGAGCTCGGAGAAGTCTGCCAAGATGTTGTTCTCCGCGGCGATCTCTTTCGTCACTTTCTTCCTCAGCTCCATGCTTGCTGTGTTTCCGGACAGCTTCCAGACCAACTGCGATGGCAACACGAACAACGCCTGTGAATTCCCGCCCGCAGTTCCTCTCTCCATTTTACACTGCGAATCAATGAGGCCTGCTAGAAATGATCAAATGTACTAAGAGTTCTTACGATGGGGTCGACGATGCCAGTGCCCTCCTTGGCCGCGACAGCAAAGTCGCCGCCGAACTTGTCTGCGAGGATGGTACGGGCAAACAGCAGCTCCTGCAGGTCGCCGCACCACCCGGCGGCGAACATGATGCTGGCCGCCGCTTCCCGTAGCTCCTCGCCGCACTCCCTACAGCCCAAACAGAACACCAATGTATGTTCATTGTCCAATGAACATAGAGAAGCAAAGATGAGAATAGGCGTGATGAGGCAGCCAGCAACATACTGCGGCTTGTCTAACTGCTCAGCCTGCTCGATGAGGCGCTTGCAGTAGAGCTCTATGATGCCGAACGCCTCCAGCATGTTGTCCTCCTGGATGACCTGCTCTGCCTGCGCGCAGAAACACCAGCATCAGTAAGCCTGCATCGAAGGGTAGCACCACGTCTCGCTTCATGTCGTTGGTACGCACGCGGCGGAGGGCGCGGTCGAGGTGGCCGAGGACGAGGAGCTGGCTGACATCGCTGCAGGCGATGGACTTGCGGGCAAGGCGCGGCCGGCGGGCGACGGCGATGCGGGAGACGGCCAGCCCGAGGAGGGACTTGAGCTTCGCTGTCTGCTTGGAGGTCTTCTGGAGGAGCCCCATGGCCGGACGATGCTTTGCACGTTGGCCCGGCGGCGGGTGTTGGCTTTGCTGTTCTGTTATATTCGGTTGCATTGCTAATTGCCTAGAGCAGACGGCGTTGGGATGCTGATCTTGGTTGCATTGCTGATCCTTTGCGTGGAGAGGAGGGAGATGGTCAGATGGGTTGCTTGTGGACTCATGCTGAAGTCCGCCTTGGAGGGACAAGAACTTGTAGGCTCGTGTGTTCTCAATCCTTGTACGTAGGATTTAACATGCCATGACATCCAATTTATATGTCTTTCGCTAATGCTACGGATGTTTTTAAAATATTGCGAGCAAATGAGACCCTCGTTGGTTACCCCTTAGGTGAGTGTATTTTGTACACGCAAGAGTGAGTAGTACTTGATTTCGGCCCCGGCTCCATTGCATCTTTTTTTTTTTGCGGGTGGCTCCATTGCATCTACTATATCACTAAATCTAGTGCTAAGCTCGCTAGGGGTAAAAGGCCTCACAATCAATCGAGGTGTCCAATTAAAATTGGGTCACCCGATTTTGACCAAGTCAACAATTTCTCAAAGCTCTTGTTCAATTCTTTTATACTATACACTATGCTTCCTAATTTTCAAGTCCTCACAATTAATTAAGGTCTTCAGTTTTGAACTTGGTCACCTGATTTTGACCGGGTCAATAATTCCTCAAGGATCTCTCCCGTTTAATTATTTTAATTCACCATACTCCCTAATTTTGAAGTTCTTTTATTCAATTGAGATATTCAAATTTGAATTTGGTTTACGATTTTGATCGGGCCAGCGATTTTTCAAATCAATCAACACCAAGCGGCTAGAAAAACATATCAACTCCCTGCATCCTCTTACCACCTAGAAATAAGAAGCACCACCATGTGATGATACTATAACACCAATATAGTACATGTAGCCACCGGCGTAGAAATTTACCCACAAAAGTATTAGTTGATTAGTGCATAACACAAAATCACGTCATGAAAGGCCCACCAAATAACGTCATTATCAGTAAACATAAAACACACTCCATTGTCTCCCCCATCCGCCAAACTAAATACCCCATCAGTTCCAAAATACAAGGGGTATTTGTTCTTTGAAAAAGTCAAATTTCTTTTAACTTTGACCAAGTTTAGAGCCAAGAATATCGACATCCTCAATATTAAGCCAAAAAATTATGAAAATTCATTTCATGATGAATCTAATAACAACAATTTGAGATTACAATTTTTGATATATGTTTTCATAAATTTGATCACACTTAAAGAGGTTGGATTTTTCAAAAAAGTAATACACCTTATATTTTAAAACGAAATGAGTAATTTTTTTTAGAATCTCAACAACACCAAGGGCGCAGCAAAAAGCGCCCAAACCTTGTAGTAAAGATGAGTGTGTGCATCGCTCGATGCAGAGCCAGGGGGTATCCTCCTTTTGGAGGGGAAAAATTCATCCGATCACATTCCGTTGTCTTTCCTTGATTAGTATATGTACATTGTTGTGTTAAATGTCCAAAGACTAACTGAAGCTGATATATAACGCGTTATATTGTTTCTTCGGAATGGGGGTTCATTGCAGCCTTTGCATCATTATTGTACACGCAAGTATTTTGCCTTATATTATTATGTTGGCTTTCACAAGTACACAAAATATGCATTAGATGAAACTCGGTAGAATTAGTCATACTTTATGTACACCATTCAAATTTATATAAACATTAAAATATAGGACAAGTTAATCACATACAAGGATGTTACATGCCTCTATTAATGAATTGATGTAGCGTATATACAAGAACCGGATAAAATTAATGTAATTGAACACCACCACACAAATAAATTAAATTCAACAATATTGCTACAATGTACCTATGGTACATTCATGAACCAATCATATTCTAAATTGATCACCAGAGAATGATCACTTGAACTATTGTTTGCTTGCAAATGTTTGCCCGAACTTCCACCCACCAGGTACAATATTGTTGAACTCAATTGTCTGCCCATCCATGTCAGTCAACCTGAGCGAGAGCATTTTTCCAGTAAGATTTGCTAGAGAGTGCCAGTTGGCACCCCAGTTACGGGACATTGGCATCCAATCGTTTGATCCAGAGCTCTTGATATCCATGGATTTGATCGAGCCGGCAGCTGCGACATTCATCACAGTAACTAGGTTAAAGTAATCGTGACCATCGATCTTGAACCGCACCCCACTCTTCTTCATGCAGGGGACCCTACAAAAAAATCAATTTTCTACCAACTTTCAGCAATTTTAACTTTTGAGGAAAAACTACAATTTGTTTAAGAAAACTCATGCGTGCGTACCTCTGGTACATGACGGGGATGATGCCACCCTTATAAACGCCGATCTTCTCCCAAGCCGGTTGCGCCATGTCAAAGTGTGGCCTCGGTGGGTTGCACCAGCCGCCATTGTCACTCGGGAGCGCGTTGTTAGGCGGGCAGAAGTTCGTGGCCGTCACCGTCACTGAGACACCTGGTTTGCACCACATCGGATCTGCCAGCTTGCGGTCACACGCGATCTTGTAACACTGACCACATGCCGCACCATCATTGAACAACACCGTGCTCAGCGCCGCCGTCCGCGTACCGTACCCCGCCGAGTACAGATTACCATACCCGCATGCTCCACCCATAGTGTCAGAGGCATCGGCGCCGCCGTAGAAGGTCGCGTGCGCCCTCAGCCATTTGATCGGTGCTTTGTCCGCGGCCATGGCACACCCACAGCAAACGAACGTGAGTAGCACCACCGCAATACCTCGAGCTGGAGCCGGCGCCATGTCGATATCTATCGATGGATGCAGGATGCCGCTTCAAACTTAACTGTATGGAGCCGATCTTGGAACTGTGTGTTCTTTGCCTATCTGTTTGTTCGTGTGCTTCAGGGGGTTTGCCTCGGATGGCTAGATGCGTGATGATGTTGTGATGATTATGTGTGTTTATATAGCCTTTGCTTGTGATTGATCCATAGCTTGAGAGTGTCAGCAAGGTCATCACGAATTAATGATGCCGTAGCGTGCACATATGCAGCCGCACCATGGCTTCTGGACTAATCCGCAGACACGTATTGTTTTTTCCAAATAATATCATCGTTAGTTTATATTTTAGCATTAGATCACTGCTTCTTTATCGTTCTTTGCTTCACACAGTGTCTAAGACTGACATCTAGAGATGATTTTTGCTCGACGCTTTCAGAGGAAATAGGGGGCGTTTTGCGATTTTCTGACGTGTATGCTTGACGTTTTCATTTTTAAGGGAGGATATTTGATTGACTTTCTTGACGGCTACCTTGGGATGTCTATGTTCGGCTGCGCCCCTTGTCTACAAAAAGATGTCTCGTATGTTCCTCCAATCATACGGCTGATCTTGCACTAAACCTGGTCCACAACATCAACGGCGCCCATTGTCAGGTAATGATTAGTTCAAAAACACTTCTATTAAATTTAAGTCGACTGATTTTGATTTGGCTTGAGGTCGAATTTTTAGACTGTCCGATTTCTTTGCGGTTCTCAGCGTGCACGTGGATCAAATCAGTTGATTGTTCGGCCTTTTCCCTTTACTCCGTTTTCGGGTCACAAGTCTTGTACGTCACGCGGTATCGCTCGACCCGTTCTTCTTCAATGCAGGGGTGGAGTAGTGACGGAGGTTGTCGCTTCTTCGTCGCGGCAGCGTAACAAGAAGAGGAGGAGTAGGCGGTGGTGGAAGCAGAGCTACCGGCGAGCTGCAGTAGGAAGCGAGCTGTGCGGAGGTGCGGGGCCATGCTGTGGAGGGAGGAGTGTCAGACCCGAGTTGGTATGAAGTTCAAGATTCAGATAGAGTAACTGAACCACACAAATCTTAGCTACTTTGCTGGATGCATTTTTGAGTTCGAGTGCAATACAAGAGGCACCTATTGCCAGCCAGGAACACTGACAGCTAAGGAGGAACCCTAATGAAGGAAATATGCCCTAGAGGCAATAATAAAGTTATTATTTATTTCCTTATTTCATGATAAATGTTTATTATTCATGCTAGAATTGTATTAACCGGAAACATAATACATGTGTGAATACATAGACAAACATAGTGTCACTAGTATGCTCTGCTTGACTAGCTCGTGAATCAAAGATGGTTAAGTTTCCTAGCCATGGACAAAAGAGTTGTCATTTGATTAACGAGATCACATCATTAGGAGAATGATGTGATTGACTTGACCCATTCCGTTAGCTTAGCACTTGATCATTTAGTATGTTGCTATTGCTTTCTTCATGACTTATACATGTTCCTACAACTATGAGATTATGCAACTCCGTTTACGGAGGAACACTTTGTGTGCTACCAAACGTCCACAACGAATCTGGGTGATTATAAAGGTGCTCTCAGGTGTCTCGAAGGTACATGTTGGGTTGGCGATTTGAGATTAGGTTTTGTCACTCCGATTGTCGGAGAGGTATCTCTGGACCCTCTCGGTAATACACATCACTTAAGCCTTGCAAGCATTGCAACTAATGAGTTAGTTGTGGGATGATGTATTACGGAACGAGTAAAGAGACTTGCCGGTAACGAGATTAAACTAGGTATTGGATACCGACGATCGAATCTTGGGCAAGTAACATACCGATGACAAAATGAACAACGTATGTTGTTATGCGGTTTGACCGATAAAGATCTTCGTAGAATATGTAGGAGCCAATATGAACATCCAGGTTCCACTATTGGTTATTGACCGGAAACAGTTCTAGGTCATGTCTACATAGTTCTCGAACCCGTAGGGTCCGCACGCTTAACGTTACGATGACAGTTTTATTATGAGTTTATGAGTTTTGATGTACCGAAGGAGTTCGGAGTCCCGGATGAGATCGGGGACATGACGAGGAGTCTCGAAATGGTCGAGACGTAAAGATCGATATATTGGACGACTATATTCGGACATCGGAAAGGTTCGAGTAATTCGGTATTTTTGAGTCTGGGAGAGTTACGGAAATACGTATTGGGCCTTATTGGGCCATACGGGAAAGAAGGAAAAGGGCCTCAAGGGTGGCCGCACCCTCCCTTGGTCTGGTCCGATTGGACTAGGGAAGGGGCGCCCTTCCTTCCTTCTCCTTTTCCTTCCTCTTTCCTATTCCATATGGGAGGTGGAATCCTACTAGGACTAGGGAGTCCTAGTAGGACTCCACACTGGTGCGCCCTCCTAGGGCCGGCCTCCTCCTCCTTGCTCCTTTATATACGGGGGCAGGGGGCACCCCATAGATACACAAGTTGATCTACGGATCGTTCCTTAGCCGTGTGCGGTGCCCCCCTCCACCATATTCCACCTCGATCATATCGTCGCGGAGTTTAGGCGAAGCCCTGTGCAGTAGAGCATCATCATCGTCACCACGCCGTTGTCTTGTGGAACTCATCCCCGCACCCTGCTGGATCGAGTCCGGGATCGTCATCGAGCTGAGCGTGTGCAGAACACGGAGGTGCCGTGACGTTCGGTACTTGGATCGGTCGGATCGTGAAGGCGACGACTACATCAACAGCGTTGTCATAACGCTTCCGCTTCGGTCTATGAGGGTGCGTGGACACACTCTCCCTCTCGTTGCTATGCATCACCATGATCTTGCGTGTGCGTAGGAATTTTTGAAATTACTACGTTCCCCAACGATGGTATCCGAGCTAGGTTTTATGCGTTGATGTTATATGCACGAGTAGAACACAAGTGAGTTGTGGGCGATACAAGTCATCTGCTTACCAAAGCATGTCATACTTTGGTTGGCGGTATTGTTGGATGAAGCGGCCGGACCGACATTACGCAGACGCTTACGCGAGACTGGTTCTACCGACGTGCTTTGCACACGGTGGCTGGCGGTGTCTGTTTCTCCAACTTTAGTTGAACCGAGTGTGGCTACGCCCGGTCCTTGCGAAGGTTAAAACAACACTAACTTGACGAACTATCGTTGTGGTTTTGATGCGTAGGTAAGAACGGTTCTTGCTCAGCCCGTAGCAGCCACGTAAAACTTGCAACAACAAAGTAGAGGACGTCTAACTTGTTTTTGCAGGGCATGTTGTGATGTGATATGATCAAGACGTGATGCTATATTTTATTGTATGAGATGATCATGTTTTGTAACCGAGTTATCGGCAACTGGCAGGAGCCATATGGTTGTCGCTTTATTGTATGAAATGCAAACGCCCTGTAATTGCTTTACTTTATCACTAAGTGGTAGCGATAGTCGTAGAAGCAATAGTTGGTGAGACGACAACTATGCTACGATGGAGATCAAGGTGTCGCGCTGTAACACCCCGGATGTAACTCTCCATATTTGTAACTCCAACTCTTGCCATTTTCGGCATTGTGATATGATATTCCCTCCGTGGTTGGGTTTTTCTTCATTTTTGCATTTTGTCCATGTCATGCATTTCATATCATGTCATCATGTGCATCGCATTTGCATACGTGTTCATCTCATGATTCCGAGCATTTTTCCCGTTGTCCGTTTTGCAATCCGGCACTCCTATGTTCCCCGGCGTCCCCTTTTACATTTTTTCGTGAGCGGGTACTAAACTTTCTCGGAATGGACCGAGCCTTGCCAAGTGGCCTTGGTACACCACCGGTAGACCACCTGTCAAGTTTCGGGTCAGTTGGAGCTCGTTTGGTACTCCAACGGTTAACCGCACTCTCGCAAAGGCCTCTTTTAAGTTGCAGCCCAACACCCCTTCAAAACAGCCCAATAACCCATCTAAGTCACTTCCATGCTCTCCGTCATCGGATCACGATCGTGTGGGCGAAAACTACACCCCATTTGGACACTCCTAGCTCCCTCTACCTATAAATATGCATCTCCCCCTCCAAATCCGGGCAAAACCCTTGCAAAAATCCCTCTCCGCGCCGCCGGACGCATCCGGACCGGGCCGGACACGTCCGCCGCCGCCGCCCGGCCAACCGGAGCCACCACGTGGCGCCCGGCCACCCGCCGCCGCCCGCCGCCTTGACCGGCCGCCCGTCGCCGCTGCCGCCGTCCAGCGCCGGTGCCGCCCGGCGGGCCGCTTCCGCCGCCGCGCCGCCCGGCCTCCTCCGCGAGCTCCGTCGCCCGGCGGCCTCTCCCTCCCCAGCCTCTCCTTCCTCCCAGCTCCGTCTAGAGGCCGCCGGCCGCTTCGGCGTCCGCGCCCGGACCTCGATCCGATCTAGATCCGAGAAGGGTTGACTTCTCCTTCTCCCCGAATCAGTCTTTTTCTGTGATTATTTTTCTTGCATTTTCATCATGCCATAACTCTGCATCCGTAGCTCTGTTTCGTGCGTGTAATATGTCAAAATGTTTGCCTCGAAGAGTAGATCATTTCATCCCATTGCATCATTTTCATTTGAGCTCATCTTGATGCCCGAAATGCTATTGGAAGAGGGCTATGTGATGTTAGTTTCTGTTTCTTAACAGAACATGCACTTTTGTCATTTTTGCCATGATTGATGTGTGCATCCTATGATCTTGAGTCCTACATGTGTTTTGTAATATGCCATGCCATCTTTACAGGGGTGTATGCCATGTATTTTTGTGAGCTCTGTGGTGACTAGCACAAGCATGCAAACTAGGCTTCATGATGTTGCTGATTTCAGCCCCTGTTTTGCTGATATTTTTATGCCATGTTAACTTGATGCTACAGAGAGTTCCATGCATATTTTGAGATACTTCAGTAAGGATGTTTTGAACATATGGTTATGCTCTATCCATCCATGTATTTTTTTGCAATTATGGAGTGCCATAGCTTGAGTCAATCGAGCTCTACTTTTGCTATAAAATGTTTCCTGGCAGATTGTTTACATGTTATTCAATTTTGCCAAGGTTGTTGTAGTTGATCCGTGTATGCTATGATGTTGTTCTTGCCATGTGTAGCTTCTATGCCATGTCTTCTTGATGGATGTATGCTTAGTTTATCATGTAATGCTCTGTAGTGAGTTCATCGAGCTCCTAAACATGCCTACTTGTTATCTGTTTTTGTCATGCCCTGTTGCTGAATCTGTTAATGAAACTTGCTATATTGACATGGGTGCTATTGTATCTTCTGATCCTTTTTGGCTCATGGTCAGTAAGGGACTTTTGTTCTATGCTTTGAGTAGATTCATGCCATGTCTTGTTTTGCTATTATAAGTTCCTGTAGCATGCTGTTTGCTTGCTCTGAACATTGCTTCCTGATGCTGATTTTGCCATGTTCAGTAATTTCACCAAGTCTGTGAAGCTGATATGTTTTGCACTTTTGCCATGCTTGTTTGGACCTGTTATGATGTGATTTAGCCGTATCTCAGTGTTCATCTTTTGTCAAGCATCTTGAGTAGATCACTGCCATATGCTTTGTTGGCACGTTTGGGTGCAGTAGCTTAGTTTCTTGTTGCTTGATTTGTGGCATCATGCTGTTAATGGCAGATTTGTGCCATTCTTGTTTTGCTTGTCATTTGCAAACCGTGCATCCGATTCCGGTGATCTTTATATCGATTTCAACCGAAATCATCTCACCTTTCCAGAGGCATACTTGGTTTGCCAAGTTGATGCCTGGTTCATCATTTTCCTTCCGGAGCACGCATACGCATTGCATATCACATCTCTCATATCATGCCATGTTTTGCATCATGTTGCTTGTGCATTGCCCCGTGATTTATTGTGGTTCCATTCTTTGTTTCTTGCTTTGGGTAGAGCCGGGAGACGAGTACGTGAACGAGGAACCTGTTGAGAACGCTTACGAGGATCAAGCTTTCGACAACTCTGAGAACCTTGCAGGCAAGATGACCATACCCTCGAAATCACTTCTATCTTTGCTTGCTAGATGCTCGCTCTTTTGCTATGCCTATGCTACGTTACCTACCACTTGCTATATCATGCCACCCATATTGCCATGTCAAACCTCTAACCATCCTTTCCTAGCAAACCATTGATTGGCTATGTTACCGCTTTGCTCAGCCCCTCTTATAGCGTTGCTAGTTGCAGGTGAAGATGAAGTTTGTTCCTTGTTGGAACATGGAGATGTTGTTCCTTGTTGGGACATGTTTACTTGTTGGGGATATCACAATATATCTGCTATAATTAATGCATCTATATACTTGGTAAAGGGTGGAAGGATCGGCCTTATGCCTGGTGTTCTGTTCCACCCTTGCCACCCTAGTTTCCGTCATACCGGTGTTATGTTCCTTGTTTTCGCGTTCCTTACACGGTTGGGTGATTTATGGGACCCCCCTGACAGTTCTCTTTGAATAAGACTCCTCCAGCAAGGCCCAACATTGGTTTTACCATTTGCCACCTAAGCCTTTTTCCCCGGGTTTCGCGAGCCCGAGGGTCATCTTTATTTAACCCCCAGGCCAATGCTCCTCGGCGTTGGTCCAAACTAAACCACTTGCGGTGCCACCCGAGGCAACTTGGGGCATCTTCGGTTGCCGTCGTAGTGTTCATCCGGATGTGCCACGAGAACGAGATATGTGCAGCTCCTATCGGGATTTGTCGGCTGTCAGGCGGCTTTGCTAGTCTTGTTTTATTGCTGTCGAAATGTCTTGTAGTCCGGGATTCCGAGATCGATCGGGTCTTCCAGTAGAAGGAATATCCTTCGTTGACCGTGAGAGCTTATAATGGGCTAAGTTGGGACACCCTGCAGGTATTATCTTTCAAAGCCGTGCCCGCGGTTATGAGGCAGATGGGAATTTGTTAATGTCGGTTGTAGAAAACCCGAAGTTGACCTTATTTAAAACACATCAACGCGTGTGTAACCGTGATGGTCTCTTCTCGGCGGAGTCCGGAAGTGAACACGTGTTGGAGTTATGTTTGGCGTAAGTAGTTCAGGATCACTTCTTGATCGCTACTAGCTTCACGACGCGCCTTGCTTCTCTTCTCGCTCTCTTTTGCGAATGTAGCCACCATATATGCTAGTCGCTGCTGCAGCTCCACCTCACAACTCTGTCCTTCCTATAAGCTTAAATAGTCTTGATCTCGCGGGTGTGAGATTGCTGAGTCCCCATGACTCACAGATTCTACCAAAACAGTTGCGGTGCCGGCGATGCAGTCTTTGGTGACGCAACCGAGCTCAAGTGGGAGTTCGACGAGGCGTGGTCGTTACTATGTGTCTTTTCACGATGATCGATGAGTGGAGCCAGTTGGGACGATCGGGATCTGTGTAGCATTTGGGGTAGTCTTCTTTTATTTTGGCACCGTAGTCGGACCTTGAGTGTAATCTGAATGATGGATGTTTATTTATGTATTGTGTGAAGTGGCGACTGTAAGCCAACTATGTATCTCTTTCCCTTATGTATTACATGGGTTGTGTGAAGATTATCTCACTTGCGACATTGCTTTCAATGCGGTTATGCCTCTAAGTCGTGCTTCGACACGTGGGAGATATAGCCGCATCGAGGGCGTTACACGCGCCGGTGACGATGGTGATCATGACGGTGCTCTGGAGATGGAGATCACAAGCACAAGATGATGATGGCCATATCATATCACTTATATTGATTGCATGTGATGTTTATCCTTTATGCATCTTATCTTGCTTTGATTGACGGCAGCATTTTAAGATGATCTCTCACTAATTATCAAGAAGTGTTCTCCCTGAGTATGCACCGTTGCCAAAGTTCGTCGTGCCCAGACACCACGTGATGATCGGGTGTGATAAGCTCTACGTCCATCTACAACGGGTGCAAGCCAGTTTTGCACACGCGAATACTCAAGTTAAACTTGACGAGCCTAGCATATGCAGATATGGCCTCGGAACACGGAGACCGAAAGGTCGGCGTGAATCATATAGTAGATATGATCAACACAGTGATGTTCACCATTGAAAACTACTCCATCTCACGTGATGATCGGTTATGGTTTAGTTGATTTGGATCACGTGATCACTTAGATGACTAGAGAGATGTCCATCGAGTGGGAGTTCTTTAGTAATATGATTAATTTAACTTAAATTTATCATGAACTTAGTCTGGTAGTATTTTTCAAATTATGTTGTAGATCAATAGCTTGCGTTGTTGCTTTCATATGTTTATTTTGATATGTTCCTAGAGAAAATTATGTTGAAAATGTTAGTAGCAATGATGCGGATTGGATCCGTGATCGAGGTTTATCCTCATTGCTGCACGAAGAATTATGTCCTTGATGCACCGCTAGGTGACGGACCTATTGCAGGAGCGGATGCGGCGTTATGAGCGTTTGGCTAGCTCAATATGATGACTACTTGATAGTTTAGTGCACCATGCTTAACAGCTTAGAATCGGGACTTCAAAGACGTTTTGAATGTCATGGACCATATGAGATGTTCCAGGAATTGAAGTTAATATTTCAAGCAAATACCCGAGTTGAGAGATATGAAGTCTCCAACAAGTTCTATAGCTAAAAGATGGAGGAGAATCGCTCAACTAGTGAGCATGTGCTCAGATTGTCTGGGTACTTCAATCGCTTGAATCAAGTGGGAGTTAATCTTCCAGATAAGATAGTGATTGACAGAATTCTCTAGTCACCATCACTAAGTTACTAGAACTTTGTGATGAACTATAATATGCAAGGGATAACGGAAATGATTCCCAAGCACTTCGTGATGCTGAAATCGATGAAGGTAGAAATCAAGAAAAACATCAAGTGTTGATGGTTGACAAGACCACTAGTTTCAAGAAAACGGCAAAGGGAAGAAGGGGAACTTCAAGAAGAACGGCAAGCAAGTTGCTGCTCAAGTGAAGAAGCCCAAGTCTGGTCTTAAGCACGAGACTAAGTGCTTCTCCGCAAAGGGACTGGTCTTTGGAAGTGGAACTGCCCCAAGTATTTGGCGGATAAGAAGGATGGCAAAGTGAACAAAGATATATTGGATATACATGTTATTGATGTGTGCTTTACTAGTGTTTATAGCAACCCCTCGGCATTTGATCTTGGTTCGGTTGCTAAGAGTAGTAACTCAAAGCGGTAGTTGCAGAATAAGCGAGAAACTAGTTAAGGCGAGGTGACGATGTGTGTTGGAAATAGTTCCAAGATTGATATGATCATCATCGCACACTCCCTATACTTTCGGGATTAGTGTTGAACCTAAATAAGTGTTATTTGGTGTTTGCGTTGAGCATGAATATGATTTGATCATGTTTATTGCAATACGGTTATTCATTTAAGTTAGAGAACAATTGTTGTTCTGTTTACATGAGTAAAACCTTCTATGGTCATACACACCAACGAAAATGGTTTGTTGGATCTCGATCGTAGTGATACACATATTCATAATATTGAAGCCAAAAGATGCAAAGTTAATAATGATAGTGCAACTTGTTTGTGGTAATCGCCGTTTAAGTCATATTGGTATAAAGCGCATGAAGAAACTCCATGCTGATGGGATTTTGGAAACACTTGATTATGAATCGCTTGATGCTTGCGAACCATGTCTCTTGGGCAAGATGACTAAAACGCGGTTCTCCGGAACAATGGAGCAAGCAACAGATTTGTTGGAAATCATACATACTGATGTATGTGGTCCGATGAATATTAAGGCTTGCAGCGGGTATCATTACTTTCTGACTTTCACAGATGATTTGAGCAGATATGAGTATATCTACTTAATGAAATAGAAGTCTGAAACATTTGAAAAGTTCATATAATTTCAGAGTGAAGTGAAAAATCATCGTAACAAAGTTTCTACGATCTGATCATGGAGGAGAATATTTGAGTTACGAGTTTGGTCTACATTTGAAACAATGCGGAATAGTTTCGCAACTCACGCCACCTGGAACACCACAGCGTAATGGTGTGTCCGAACGTCGTAATCGTACTTTACTAGATATGGTGCGATCTATGATGTCTCTTACCGATTTACCGCTATCATTTTGGGGTTATGCTTTAGAGACGGCCGCATTCACGTTAAATAGGGCACCATCAAAATCCGTTGAGACGACACCTTATGAACTGTGGTTTGGCAAGAAACCAAAGTTGTCGTTTCTGAAAGTTTGGGGTTGCGATGCTTATGTGAAAAAGCTTCAACCTGATAAGCTTGAACCAAAATCGGAAAAATGTGTCTTCATAGGATACCCAAAAGAAAATATTGGGTACACCTTCTATCATAGATCCGAAGGCAAGACATTCGTTGCTAAGAATGGATCCTTCCTAGAGAAGGAGTTTCTCTCGAAAGAAGTGAGTGGGAGGAAAGTAGAACTTGATAAGGTAATTGGAAAATAGTTCATCACAGAAATCTGTTCCTGTGACTACTACACCAATTAGTGAGGAAGCTAATGATGATGATCATGTAACTTCAGATCAAGTTACTACCGAATCTCGTAGGTAAACCAGAGTGAAATCCGCACCAGAGTGGTACGGTAATCTTGTTCTGGAGGTCATGCTACTTGACCATGACGAACCTACGAACTATGAGGAAGCGATGATGAGCCCAGATTCTGCAAAATGGCTTGAGTCATGAAATCTGAGATGGGATCCATGTATGAGAACAAAGTATGGACTTTGGTTGACTTGCCCGATGATCGGCAAGCCATAGAAAATAAATGGATCTTCAAGAGGAAGATGGACGCTGATAGTAGTGTTACTATCTACAAAGCTAGAATTGTCGCAAAAGGTTTTCGACAAGTTCAAGGTGTTGACTACGATTAGAGTTTCTCACTCGTATCTATGCTTAAGCCTGTCCGAATCATGTTAGCAATTGCCGCATTTTATGAAATCTGGTAAATGGATAAACAAAACTGCATTCCTTAATGGATTTATTAAAGAAGAGTTGTATATGATGCAACCAGAAGGTTTTGTAAATCCTAAAGGTGCTAACAAAATGTGCAAGCTCCAATGATCCATCGTGGATTTGGTGCAAGCATCTCGGAGTTGGAATATACGCTTTGATAAGTTGATCAAAGCATATAGTTTTATACGGACTTGCAGTGAAGCCTGTATTTACAATAAAGTGAGTGGGAGCACTACAGCCATTCTGATAAGTATATGTATGACATATTGTTGATCGGAAATAATGTAGAATTATTCTGCAAAGCACAAAGGAGTGTTTGAAAGGAGTTTTTTCAAAGAAAGACCTCGGTGAAGCTGCTTACATATTGAGCATCAAGATCTATAGAGATAGATCAAGACGCTTGATAAGTTTTTTCAATAAGTACATACCTTGATAAGATTTTGAAGTAAGTTCAAAATGGAGCAGTCAAAGAAAGAGTTCTTGCCTGTGTTACAAAGTGTGAAATTGAGTAAGACTCAAAGCCCGACCACGGCAGAAGATAGAAAAAGAATGGAAGTCATTCCCTATGCCTCAACCATAGGTTCTATAAAGTATGCCATGCTGTGTACCAGATCTATTGTATACCCTATACTGAGTTTGACAAGGGAGTACAATAGTGATCTAGGAGTAAGATTACTGGACAACGGTCAATATTATCCTTAGTGGAATAAGGATATGTTTCTCGATTATGGAGGTGAAAAAAGGTTCGTCGTAAAGAGTTACGTCGATGCAAGTTTTGACAGCGATCTGGATGACTCTAAGTCTCGATCCAGATACATATTGAAAAGTGGGAGCAATTAGCTAGAATAGCTCCTTGCAGAGCATTGTTGACATAGAAAGTCGCAAAATACTTACGGATCTGAATGTGACAGACCCGTTGACTAAAAATTATCTCACAATCAAAACATGATCACACCTTAGTACTCTTTGGGTGTTAATCACATAGCGATGTGAACTAGATTACTGACTCTAGTAAACCCTTTGGGTGTTGATCACATATCGATGTGAACTATGGGTGTTAATCACATGGTGATGTGAACTACTGCTGTTAAATCACATGGCGATGTGAACTAGATTATTGACTCTAGTGCAAGTGGGAGACTGAAGGAAATATGCCCTAGAGGCAATAATAAAGTTATTATTTATTTCCTTATTTCATGATAAATGTTTATTATTCATGCTAGAATTGTATTAACCGGAAACATAATACATGTGTGAATACATAGACAAACATAGTGTCACTAGTATGCCTCTACTTGACTAGCTCGTGAATCAAAGATGGTTAAGTTTCCTAGCCATGGACAAAAGAGTTGTCATTTGATTAACGGGATCACATCATTAGGAGAATGATGTTATTGAATTGACCCATTCCGTTAGCTTAGCACTTGATCATTTAGTATGTTGCTATTGCTTTCTTCATGACTTATACATGTTCCTACAACTATGAGATTATGCAACTCCCGTTTACCGGAGGAACACTTTGTGTGCTACTAAACGTCACAACGTAACTGGGTGATTATAAAGGTGCTCTACAGGTGTCTCCGAAGGTACATGTTGGGTTGGCGATTTGAGATTAGGTTTTGTCCTCCGATTGTCGGAGAGGTATCTCTGGGCCCTCTCGGTAATACACATCAATTAAGCCTTGCAAGCATTGCAACTAATGAGTTAGTTGTGGGATGATGTATTACGGAACGAGTAAAGAGACTTGCCGGTAACGAGATTAAACTAGGTATTGGATACCGACGATCGAATCTCGGGCAAGTAACATACCGATGACAAAAGGGAACAACGTATGTTGTTATGCGGTTTGACCGATAAAGATCTTCGTAGAATATGTAGGAGCCAATATGAACATCCAGGTTCCACTATTGGTTATTGACCGAAAACAGTTCTAGGTCATGTCTACATAGTTCTCGAACCCGTAGGGTCCGCACGCTTAACGTTACGATGACAGTTTTATTATGAGTTTATGAGTTTTGATGTACCGAAGGAGTTCGGAGTCCCGGATGAGATCGGGGACATGACAAGGAGTCTCGAAATGGTCGAGACGTAAAGATCGATATATTGAACGACTATATTCGGACATCGGAAAGGTTCCGAGTGATTCGGGTATTTTTCGGAGTACTGGAGAGTTACGGGAATACGTATTGGGCCTTATTGGGCCATACGGGAAAGAAGGAAAAGGGCCTCAAGGGTGGCCGCACCCTCCCCTTGGTCTGGTCCGAATTGACTAGGAAGGGGCGCCTTCCTTCCTTCTCCTTTTCCTTCCTCTTTCCTATTCCATATGGGAGGTGGAATCCTACTAGGACTAGGGAGTCCTAGTAGGACTCCACACTGGTGCGCCCTCCTAGGGCCGGCCTCCACCTCCCTTGCTCCTTTATATACGGGGGCCGGGGCACCCCATAGATACACAAGTTGATCTACGGATCGTTCCTTAGCCGTGTGCGGTGCCCCCTCCACCATATTCCACCTCGGTCATATTGTCGCGGAGTTTAGGCGAAGCCTGCGCGGTAGAGCATCATCATCGCCACCACGCCGTCGTCTCGTGGAACTCATCCCCGCACCCTGCTGGATCGGAGTCCGGGATCGTCATCGAGCTGAGCGTGTGCGTAACACGGAGGTGCCGTGACGCTCGGTACTTGGATCGGTCGGATCGTGAAGACGTACGACTACATCAACCGCGTTGTCATAACGCTTCCGCTTTCGGTCTACGAGGGTACGTGGACACACTCTCCCCTCTCGTTGCTATGCATCACCATGATCTTGCGTGTGCGTAGGAATTTTTTTGAAATTACTACGTTCCCCAACAGTGGTATCCGAGCCAGGTTTTATGCGTTGATGTTATATGCACGAGTAGAACACAAGTGAGTTGTGGGTGATACAAGTCATACTGCTTACTAGCATGTCATACTTTGGTTCGGCGGTATTGTTGGATGAAGCTGCCCGGACCGACATTACGCGTACGCTTACGCGAGACTGGTTCTACCGACGTGCTTTGCACACAGGTGGCTGGCGGGTGTCTGTTTCTCCAACTTTAGTTGAACCGAGTGTGGCTACGCCTGGTCCTTGCGAAGGTTAAAACAACACTAACTTGACGAACTATCGTTGTGGTTTTGATGCGTAGGTAAGAACGGTTCTTGCTCAGCCCGTAGCAGCCACGTAAAACTTGCAACAACAAAGTAGAGGACGTCTAACTTGTTTTTGCAGGGCATGTTGTGATGTGATATGGTCAAGACGTGATGCTATATTTTATTATATGAGATGATCATGTTTTGTAACCGAAGTTTCGGCAACTGGCAGGAGCCATATGGTTGTCGCTTTGTTGTATGAAATGCAACGCATCTGTAATTGCTTTACTTTATCACTAAGCGGTAGCGATAGTCGAGAAGCAATAGTTGGCGAGACGACAACGATGCTACGATGGAGATCAAGGTGTCGCGCCGGTGACGATGGTGATCATGACGGTGCTCTGGAGATGGAGATCACAAGCACAAGATGATGATGGCCATATCATATCACTTATATTGATTACAGAGAACACATAATTGCGTCCTGACAACTCCCCCCAATTCAGACCAAACTTGTCCTCGGGGCTGAAAATTAGGGAATGCTTTCTGAATAAATGTTGCATCTTCCCAAGCAGCCATCTAACAACATGTATGTTGATGTTGCCTTGAGCTCTAGTAATGAGTGTGCGCTCAAGTAGGAGTTCAGGTTCCGTAAGAATAGCGCCATCAGGGTTTAGCAGGGTAGCTTCGGATTAAGAATAGCCTCAGATACAACATGCTTTTTCAACTGACTGAAAAGTGTCATGAAGCTTGCAGTCATCACGGAGTAGAAGTTTGTCAGGGACATTTCCTGCCCTCTGAAGAATCCTAAAAGGGTTATAAAATATGGAGTGTTGTTTCAAACACTTGTGTATACTGAATGTTGTATGCCTGTAAGGCTGCATTTTGAGGTATACCATGTCACCAACAGCTAAAGTCCTCTCGGTTCTTTTCTTATCAGCATAGTGCTTCATTCTGGCATGTGCTCTTGTAAGTTCTCTTTGATATGGGTTGATGTTTGTTCTGCAGTCATGACAGAAGGAAAATCAGTAGTTTGGTCCATAGGGTAGAGAGCAGCTTCGCCAGAAGAGTAGGAGGCATGTTGTACAAAACTTGGAAAGGAGTGATTTGAGGGATGTATGGTAACTTGTGTTGTACCACCACTCAACCAAGGACAACTAGTGCAAGCATTTCTTGGGTTGGATGAAAGCCATGCGCCAATA
Organism: Aegilops longissima; assembly: GCA_021605205.1. Taxonomy (NCBI): domain Eukaryota; kingdom Viridiplantae; phylum Streptophyta; class Magnoliopsida; order Poales; family Poaceae; genus Aegilops; species Aegilops longissima. The sequence continues at coordinate 488,425,497 of CM038679.1, read as the reverse complement.
ATTTTCCAAGCATTGATTTACCCTTTTAGTTAGGCCATCAGACTGTGGGTCATATGAAGTATTCATGTAAACCTTAATGCACAATTTCTTGAAAAGATCTTTCCACAAATGACTTGTGAATATCATGTCCCTATCAGTAACAATCATAGAAGGGAGGCCAGGCAATCTGAAGATGTTGTCAGTAAAAGCCCTAGCAACTATGCTGACAATGATTGCTCCCTGACTATAGCGCCAGAAAGCTCCTGTCTGCTAGGACTACGTCGGTATTTCCTCAAAGAGGAAGGGATGATGTAGCACAGCGAAGGTAGGTATTTCCCTCAGTGATGAAACCAAGGTTATCGAACCAGTAGGAGAACCAAGCAACGCAACGTAAACAACACCTGCACACAAATAACAACACCTCGCAACCTGAAATGTTAAAGGGGTTGTCAATCCCTTTCGGGTAACGATGCCAGAAATTTGTAATAGATTTAAATAATAGATCGCAAATAAAATAAAGTGCAACAAAGTATTTTTGTATTTTTTTAATAGATCTGAATAAAAATGCAAAGGAAAAGTAGATCGCAAGCAAATATATGAGAAAGAAGACCCGGGGGCCATAGGTTTCACTAGTGGCTTCTCTCTAGAAAAATAGCAAACGGTGGGTAAACAAATTACTATTGGGCAATTGATAGAACCTCAAATAATTATGATGATATCCAGGCAATGATCATTACATAGGCATCACGTCCAAGATTAGTAGACCGACTCCTGCCTGCATCTACTACTATTACTCCACACATCGACCGCTATCCAGCATGCATCTAGTGTATTAAGTTCATGGAAAAACGGAGTAATGGAATAAGAACGATGACATGATGCAGACAAGATCCGTTTATCTATTGCATAGATATAGATCTCAGCTTTTCATCCTTAGTAGCAACGATACACACGTGTCGTTTCCCTTTCTGTCACTAGGATCAAGCACCGTAAGATCGAACCCACTACCATGCACCTCTTCCCATTGCAAGATAAATAGATTAAGTTGGCCAAACAAAACCCAAATATCGGAGAAGAAATAAGAGGCTATAAGAGATCATGCATATAAGAGATCATGCATATAAAAGATCAAAGAAACTCAAATAACTTTCATGGATATAAAAAGATATAACTGATCATAAACTCGAAGTTCATCAGATCTCAACAAACACACCGCAAAAAGAGTTACATCATATGGGTCTCCAAGAGACAATTGTATTGAGAATTCAGCGAGAGAGAGAAAGCCATCTAGCTACTAACTACGGACCCGAAGGTCTACAAAGAACTACTCGCGCATCATCGGAAAGGCACCAATAGAGGTGGTGTCTAGATTAGATTTGGTGGTTCTGGACTCTGCGGCGGCTGGATGAATATTTCGTCGACTCCCCTAGGGTTTCTGGATTTTTGGGGTATTTATAGAGCAAAGAGGCGGTCCGGGGGGCACCCGAGGTGGGCACAACCCACCAGGGCGCGCCTGGGCCTCCTGGCGCGCCCTGGTGGGTTGTCCCCTCCTCAGGACTCCCCCCAGGTGCAACCAGGGCCCAACTTCTTCCTTTTGGTCCATAAAAAATCATCGTAAAGTTTCGTGGCATTTGAACTCTGTTTGATATTGATTCCTGCGATGTAAAAAACATGCAAAAAACAACAACTGACACTTGGCACTATGTCAATAGGTTAGTACCAAAAAATGATATAAAATGACTATAAGATGATTATAAACATCCAAGATTGATAATAAAACAACATGAAACAATCAAAAATTATAGATACGTTGGAGACGTATTAGCATCCCCAAGCTTAACCAAACAGAAATTTATGTGATTCATAGGCATCAAACAGAATTTTTGATGTGGAGTGTTGTTTATCATGTCATATCATATTCTTTTCTTTATAGCATGGACATTTGGACTTTTATGTGATTCAAAGCAATAGTCTAGTTTTGACATAATAATTTAGATAATCAAGCATATCAACAAGCAACCATGTCTTTCAAAATATCAACGCTAAAATAAGTTATCCCTAGCCCATCATCCTCAAACATTGATCTATTCATGAAACACACTCGAATATTAGCTACACCCAATACTTAAGCATGATCATATTGCCTCTTAATTGGTGCTTTTATAAGAGAAGATGGAGACTCAAAAAATTTTGCATAAAGTAAAAGAAAGGCCCTTCGCAGAGGGAAGTAGGGATTTGTAGAGGTGCCAGAGCTTAAAGCGAAAAATTAGAGATGAAAACATTTTGGGAGGTGTATCCATGCCACCAACGAAAACGACGTAGAGCTACGAACACTTTCCATGCTAGATATGCCATAGGCGGTTCCCAAACAGAAAATAAAGTTTATTCCTTTTTCCACCATACTTTCACTTTCCATGGCTAACCATATCCACGGGTGCCTTCCATACCAACACTTTCCAAGGAATTTATTGTTTGACAACATAAAGTAAATTCATTTTTGCCTTTCGGGACTAGGAATCCCTAAAATCTTTGCCTTACTCTCGTGCAATGACAAGTGAATAAATACTCATCGTGAGAATAACACATCCAGCATGGAAAATATTAGCCATCCGTTACCGTTCTGCGAGCGAGACAAACACACAAAAGATAAGTTTATTTTGAAAATTAAATACGACACATGCAAATTTGCTTAGAACGGCAAAATAATACCGCATATAGGTAGATATAGTGGACTCATGTGGCAAAACTGCTTTAAAGGATTTTGGATGCACAAGTAGAGATCATACTTAGTGCAAAATGAAGGCTAGCAAAAAGATTGACAAGCGACCAACCAAGAAACGAATAATCTCATAAGCAAGCATTAAGCATAATTAACACCGAATAATGCACCACAAGTAGGATATAATTTTCATTGCATTATTATCGACTTTCGTGCATGCATAGGGAATCACAAACCTTAACACCAATATTCTACTAGAGCACAATTACTCATCAACATAACTCACATATCACATCATCATATCTCAAAACTATTACTAAGAATCAAGTTTATTTTGTCCAATGATCTTCATGACAATTTTTTTCTTTATCCTTCTTGGATATCTATCACTTTGGGACTAATTTTCATGTGTTGCTTTTCATAAGCTCAAACAAATATAAGTGAAGATCATGAGCATAACAAATTTTCTTTCTCTCAAAACAATTTAAGTGAAGCAAGAGAGAATTTCTTCAAAATTTTACTAACTCTCAAATAAATCTAAGTGAAGAAAGAGAGCATTTCTTCAAAAATACTAACAAACCGTGCTAAAAAAGATATAAGTAAAGCACTAGAGCAAGTCCTAGCTCATAAAAGATTTAAGTGAAGCACAGAGAGCAATTCTAACAAGTCATGATATAATTTTGGCTCTCTCAAATAGGTGTGTCCAGAAAGGATTGATGACTTAAAACACAAAATAAAACAAGCAAAGGCACATATCATACAAGACGCTCCAAGCAAAACACATATCATGTGACGAATAAAAATATAGCCTCGAGTAAAATACCGATGGTCGTTAGAAGAAAGAGGGGATGCCACTTGGGGGCATCCCCAAGCTTAGTTGGTTGCACATTCTTGGATAATAGCTTGGGATGCCAGGGCATCCCCAAGCTTAGGCTCTTCTATCCTTCTTTCATCCATCGTAAGATAACCCAAAACTTAAAAACTTCATTCAATCACACAAAACTCAACAAAACCTTTGTGAGATCCGTTAGTAAAAGAAAGTTAACCACTACTATAAGTGATGTATCAAACCAATTCATGTTTTGTTTTTGTATTATATCTATTGTATTCCAACTTTTCTATGGCAAAAACTCATCAAAGAAAACCACAGAGCCATCAAAATAAGCACACAACACAAAGAAAACAGATTCTGTCAAAACAGAACAGTCTGTAGTAATCTGATACTTTCGAATACTTCTGTAACTCCAAAAATTATAAAAAATTAGGAAGACCAGTCTAATTTGTATATTGATCTTCTTCAAAAAGAATTGTCATTTTATCACGTTATTTTGATTTTTAACAATTGTTTTCGTGAGCACCAAAGTTTCTGTTTTTCAGCAAGATCAAACAACTATCTCCCAAGAAGATCCTAAAGGCTTTACTTGGCACAAACACTAACTAAAACACCAAAAACACAATCATACCAGAGGCATAATTATGCAAACACACAAGAACATAAAGTAAAAAGCAAAAATAAATTTTATTCATTGGGTTGCTTCCCAACCAGTGTTATAGTTTTACGCCCTTAGCTAGGCATAAGGCAAGGATCTAAGTTTTGTCATCTTTGGTTCGAGATCCATAAGATGCCCTCATGATTGATTCATAAGGTTGCCTGATTTTTGTTGTAGGGAAGTGTTCCATACCCTTCCTCAAAGGAAATTGGAACTTGATATTGCCTTCTTCCATATCAATCACAGCACCAATAGTGCGTAAAAACGGTTTACCAAGAATAATTGGACAAGACGGATTGCAATCAATATCAAGAATAATAAAATCTATGGGCACATAGTTCCTATTTGCAAGAATAAGAACATCATTAATTCTTCCCATAGGCCTTTTAATAGTAGAATCCGCCAAGTTCAAATTCAAGGAACATTCTTCAAGATTGGTAAGACCAAGCACCTCACATAAAGATTCCAGAATTGTAGAAACACTAGCACCCAAGTCACACAAAGCAAAACACTCATAATTTTTAATCTTGAATTTGATAGTAGGTTCCCATTCATCATGCAATTTTCTAGGAATTGAAACTTCTAGTTCCAATTTTTCTTCCAAAGCTTTCATCATAGCATCAACAATATGTTTAGTAAAAGCTTTGTTTTGTTCATAAGCATGGGGTGAATTTAGCATGGATTGCAACAAAGAAATACAATCAATCAAAGAGCAACTATCATAATTAAAGTCTTCGTCATCCAAAAGAGTGGGTGCATCACTATCTAAAATTTTGACCTCTCCAAACCCACGTTTATCAATTTTCTCAACAAAAATTTCACCCTCCGAAATATTGGGACACCTTCTACCTAAATTTGAATCTTCTCCAATCCCTTTTTCATCAATATTATCTTTACTAAACAAGGAATCAATAGAAGAAACACTAATCATTTTAATATCTTCATCATTTTTGCAAGAATAATCACTAGAAAAAGCTTTCTCTAAAAATTCTCTTTTAGCTCTAAGCATAATAGTTCTTTTCTTACTTTCATCCATAGAAACATAAAGAGACTTAATTGATTCATTAAATTTAGGCACAAAAATTTTCAACTTGAGATTTTCCACATCATGAGCAATTCTATCAACACTTCTAGACAAATCATCAATCTTATTCAACTTTTCTTCTATGGAAGTGTTGAAAACTTTTTATGTTGATAAATTATTTAATATTATTCTCAAGATCATAGGTATTCCTATTATTTTGTAAGATTGATTTCCATAGGAATTACCATAATTATTATAGGAATTACTAGGAAAAGGCCTAGGATTAAAATTTCCTCTGTAAGTAGTGTTGTTGAAATTATTGTGAGAAATAAAATTCACATCAATGGCATCACTATTTTGCTCAATCAAAGTAGACAAAGGCATATCATTAAAATCAATAGGAGCACTTTTACTAGCAACCAATTTCATAAGAGCATCACCTTTATCACTCAAAGAAGAAATTTCTTCAACTGAGTTAACTTTTTTACTAGTAGGAGCTCTTTCGGTATGCCATTGTGAATAATTTGCCATGATATTATCAAGAAATTTGGTGGCTTCATCCAACGTAATTTCCATAAAAGTACCACCCGCGGCGGAATCTAAAAGATTATGAGAAACAAAATTCAACCCCGCATAAAAAATTTGTATGATCATCCAAAGATTTAACCCATGAGTTGGGCAATTCCTTAGCATCATTTTCATCCTTTCCCAAGATTGTGCAACATGCTCATGTTCAAGTTGCTTGAAATTCATGATCTGGGTTCTAAGGAAAATAATTTTTGCGGTCGGAAAATACTTAGTGATAAAAGCATCTTTGCATTTATTCCAAGAATCGATACTATTACGAGGCAAAGAAGAGAACCAAATTTTTGCCGAATCACGCAAAGGAAACGGAAATAATTTCATCTTGACCACATCATTGTCCACATCTTTTTTCTTTTTCATATCGCATAATTCCATGAGAGTATTAAGATGGGCCGCGGCATCCTCATTAGGAGTACCGGAAAATTGGTCTTTCATAACAAGATTCAGCAAAGCAGTATTAATATCACAAGACTCCGCACTAGTGGCGGGAGGAGCAATCGGAGTGCCAATAAAATCATTGTTGTTGGTATTTGAGAAATCACATAACTTGGTGTTCTCTTGAGTCATGATGACCACACAACAAGATTGCACTCAAAAACAGATATGTCAAGGAAACGACGAACGGAAAAAGAGAGGCGAATAAAACGACAAATTTTTGTGAAGTGGGGGAGAGGAAAACAAGAGGCAAATGGAAAATAATGTAAATTGCGAGGAGATGAGATTTGTGATTAGGAACCTGGTATATGTTGAAGATCCTTCCCGGCAACGGCGCCAAAATTCCTTTTGATTGCTCCCTGACTATAGCGCCAGAAAGCTCCTGCCTGCTAGGACAACGTCGGTATTTTCCCAAAGAGGAAGGGATGATGTAGCACAACGAAGGTAGGTATTTCCCTCAGTGATGAAACCAAGGTTATCGAACCAGTAGGAGAACCAAGCAACACAACGTAAACAACACCTGCACAGAAATAACAACACCTCGCAACCCGACGTGTTAAAGGGGTTGTCAATCCCTTCCGGGTAACGTTGCCAAAAATTTGTAATAGATTGAAATAATAGATCACAAATAAAATAAAGTGAAGCAAAGTATTTTTGCATTTTTGGTTTAATAGATCTGAATAAAAATGCAAAGGAAAAGTAGATCGCAAGCAAATATATGAGAAAGAAGGCCCGGGGGCCGTAGGCTTCACTAGTGGCTTCTCTCGAGAAAAATAGCAAACGGTGGGTAAACAAATTACTGCAATTGATAGAACCTCAAATAATTATGACAATATCCAGGCAATGATCATTACATAGGCATCACGTCCAAGATTAGTAGACCGACTCCTGCCTGCATCTACTACTATTACTCCACACATCGACCACTATCCAGCATGCATCTAGTGTATTAAGTTCATTGAAAAACAGAGTAATGCAATAAGAACGATGACATGATGTAGACAAGATCCGTTTATCTATTGCGTAGTTATAGATCCCATCTTTTTATCCTTAGTAGCAACGATACGTATGTGTCGTTTCCCGTTCTGTCACTGGGATCAAGCACCGTAAGATCGAACCCACTACCGGGCACCTCTTCCCATTGCAAGATAAATAGATCAAGTTGGCCAAACAAAAACCAAATATCGGAGAAGAAATACGAGGCTATAGGAGATCAAAGAAACTCAAATAACTTCCATGGATATAAAAAGATATAACTGATCATAAAATCAAAGTTCATCAGATCCCAACAAACACACCGCATAAAGAGTTGCATCATATGGATCTCCAAGAGACCATTGTATTGAGAATTTGGCGAGAGAGAGAGAAAGCCATCTAGCTACTAACTACGGACCCGAAGGTCTACAAAGAACTACTCACGCATCATCGGAGAGGCACCAATGGAGGTGGTGAACCCCATCCGAGATGTGTCTAGATTGGATTGTTTGGGAACGCTGTTGGGGATATTACCACTGGGCGTAAACCGGTCAGGAAAGGCCGGGTTAACCCCGTGAGTAGTTCAATATATTTGAAGCCCATGAAGACAGATGGTGACACTTTATGAAGGCCCAGGGCCCAAAACCGGTTTAAGTCCTGTAGACATAAACCGATATTTATATGTGGACTTGTGTTGTAAGGTAGAAAGAATAGAGACCGAGCCGGTCACGTTTATGAGCCGGCCTCGGGATTCTGTAAACTGGCGGGCGTCAACCCATGTATATAAGGGGACGACCCGACGGTGGTTCAAGGACAACAGACAACAACTCTAGACTCAGGCAAAGCGTATTCGCTCCCTAGTCATCGAAACCCCAGCAATTCCATCACAACTAGACGTAGGCTTTTACCTTCATCGTAAGGGGCCGAACTAGTATAAAACTCTCTTGCATCCCTTGTCCATTTTAACCCCTTTAAGCTAACCCGTAGCGACGGCTCCATGACTAAGTCCTTTAATGAGGAGATCTGCCATGACAAAACCATGGCAGTTGGCGCCCAATCATTACTGTAGATCTTATTCAAATTTAGTTCATATTGAAGCGGTAGTATATACGTTTGGAATGCACTGAAACGTTCATTTGAGTAGTAGGTTGCATGCATTATACACGTAGCAAAATATTTTAATTGAACATAACATGAATTCAAAGTTTTGAATGACATTTGTAGTGCACATTGATTTGGTACAGTACACGTTAGGCTTGTCCGGAAATTTCAACCCGCGCCTTGTTAGCCCGAAATATTTAAGATATATCTTTGTCTCGTTGTGCTCCGACAACTCCCTCCATCTCAACCCGCGCCTTGCTATTCCAAAATTACAACACGCGCGAAAATTCCCACCTCCTGTGAAATCTCGAGACGCGAAATGCCCGTGGTACCCCTGAACCGAAAGAACCGCCTCAAATCGGTGGGGGGGGGGTACTTTCGTAACTTACCCCACATTTTGGACAAGCGCGTCTCTAAGCCATGGTTCCCCACTGCCATCCCATCCGCCCACCCATTCATACACCGAGGCCGTGAAAACCCGCGAAGAAACCCCACACCCTGCTACGTCCGCCACCCAGCCGGAGCCTCTTCCTCGACGACGTCGTCCACAGCAACACCTCGACGTCCCTCATCCACCATACCGGATGAGGATCCGTCGTCGATCTCATCGTCCCGCCGGTTCAGCCACCCCGTCCTCCACCTCCAAGGAGCTTCCCCGACGTTCTCCTTGTCTTTCGCGCCACCTCCATTCCCACACCACCGTCTTCACCTGCACCACCGGAAGTGCATCATCATCACCGTTTCCTCGGATGAAGCTGCGGCCTAATCGGCGCCACCAAAGAGGTTGTACACTAATCGCCGCATTTTCTTCTTGATTCGATCTCACGGTGCTGCCGGCGCTCGGTCCCGAGCCGACACGGCGCGGCTCCATCCACGACGGCGTCGCCGGCCACTTCCTCCACGGCGTCGCTCCCTCGGCGGCGACGTCCAAATCAGTAGGAGCTGCTGCTGCTTTAGCTCTCGCTCGCGCTGCTGCTCTGCTCTTGCTCTCGGTCCCCTGCTTGGTCTGCTCTTGCTATTGCTCTTGCTCTTGCTCCTGCTCTCGCTCTTGCTCTTGCTTGCGATGCTGCTCCGATTTGGCACACTTCAGTCGACTGAATCGACTTTTGGGCTAGTCGATTTTCAAGGGGTGGGCTCGCCGGGGTGAAGGAAGAACCAGCCGCAGCAGGGGAGGGAGGCTCGCCGGAGATGTACCCCACTATATATCTTAGGGTTCAGGATGGGGGCGGTGATCGCCGGCGGTGGCGGGGCGTTGGCGGGGCGGTGGCGTGGGGATCGCCGGAGAAAAAGCTTGGCACGTGGGGGCCTAGAGGGATGGCCGGGGCGGCGGCGGACCGACGGTGGGGAGTGTTTTCAGGGCAGGCGGGGCGGCGCACCGCCGGCCGCGGGCGGCGGGGGGCTGCTGTTTGGCCGGTGGTGCTGGCGGCTCAGGGGGGTGGAGGTTGAAGATGAACCGCATGCCCTTGATTTCGTATCCAACGGCTGCAAAATCGATTAACCAGAGATGAAAAAGTCAGTCGACCGACGTGTAGCCTCACCTTGCTAGTGCGTACAGTTTCGACAGCAAAATTCAGTTTCGACAGCAAAATTCAGTTTCGACAGTTAGGTTCAGTTTCGATAGTTAAGTTCAGTTTCGACAGTTAAGATCAGAGATGAGCGGCTGATGTATTTTACATCTAGCACTTTGTGGTTATGTATTTTACTTCATGTATTGGAGATGCTATTAGAATTCCACTCAGGTTAACGTTGTTCGTTGTCTCTCTTGTCCTGCTTCAGCCTCGGTGTCGTACAACTCACGAGCTGCTCCAACGATTTAAACCCTCCATCACAGCGGAGCAGTACCTCTGGCTCCATCTCCGGGACGCCTAAGATCTTCTTCCCTCCTCCAACAGCAAAGTCACGGAGCATCCTCACCGCCAACCCAATCACGCTGAGATCGACATGGCTTCGCCAAAGAGGTTGTACACTTGTTGCATCTCTTTTTACTCTACATGTTATATATATTGTCCATCGAGCACACGGATTTGTTCCTATAGTGTCTCCTTGAAAGAAAAAACGTAGGAATTTTAATTTTCACTTGTCCTCCTTTTCAAATTCCTATTCATGAAGCACAAGACTAAGAGATAGTAGCATAATAGCATTATAACCGTACATTTTCTTGTGGGTTGACTTAATCTCACCATGCTTCTTTGCATCCTGTGATCTTCCAATTGTTGTGAATCAAACACCCAGATTGGCAGAAATCCTGTGTTTTTAAATTCTCTGTTTTGCACATGCATTCCTATCCTATTCCTGTCTATTTCCTATCCCTGCATTGCTTGGAATCCTCCAATTCAAACGAGCCCTTACAGAATTACTTCTCTTACAGATAGTTGTCAAAGAAAATCTTGCGTGGTTTGTCCCGCTCTGCTCTTGCCGTCGTCCACCCTAGCTCAGCTGCTCCAACGATGAAGGGTCCAGACAGCAGGATCCGCCTCGGACTGTCTTTTGCCGCCTCAGATCTTCTTCCCCGCTGCTGGCAGCCATGAAAACTGCATTACCATCATCAACCGAGCCGATGACCTCGAGGACTACACGGTTCCGCAAGAGAGGTCGCACTCTTTCGTGTCTGGTTACGCCACGTTATGCATCGCTTAGTATTACATGCTACTTTATCGTCCTGTTCACCGATTAGACTCGAGTCACTCCAAACTAATGGTCAAACTTGAGTTTTAAATGGTTGTGGGGTACATATCGGGCCGCTATCAATAGTATCTATCTACTATCCGTTAATCTCCGGTGTCTACTATGAGTTTCATGTTGGGTGGGAAACAAACAAGAAAAAGCCATTATCTGTATTTATTAATTGAAGCCATTATCTGCCTGCTATTATTGGTTTTGGGTCTATCCACAGGTTGCTACCATCACTCTGGATTTCTGCATGCACTCCTTACATAATCTCACTATGTTTTATTCCTATGCATGATGCTTATTGTAAACAATGGAACTGAACATGTAGAGCAAAAGAGACGAGCCTTGCGTGGCAATATAATTTCATGCGACGTCGCTCCATGGTAGGCGCAAAGGCAGCCCCCTCCACGCATTTCGGATTGTAATCAAGAGGAAGATATCTGCTTTGAGGGGGATTCAGAAGGAGAAGATAACTCCTATTTACCCCCGAGGTCTTCGCCTAACTTGGCATCTTGATGTTGGTTATATCATGCATATGGTGTCTTGCATTGCTTACTTTATACATCAAATATGTCATCTGCATAGTTTAGACATCCTTTGTGCGAATGCCATCTGCTTAGTTTATTCATCGCTTATGTGAATTATGCAACACCTTGTTTAGCCAGGCATCATATATGTGAATTTTGCAATACCATCCTGCTTAGCCAGCCATCTTATATGTAAATTATATCAGGCCATCCTTTTTTTCGTTACATATTACATTTGTCAACAATGTTAGTACATTCAACTACTCTTCATGTGCATCAGCCATTTGACACGGTGATGGCAAATTCTGGAGTGAAAACAAGGTCTTCTGAGCAGACAATGCTATCTGACGAGGCGCATATCTCGCTGGTTACGGATAGCTCCTCAGAGGAGGATTCAAAGACAGATGACCAGTCCTATCCCCCGAGGTGTATGCTCTAACTTGGCAGGGTTATGTTGCTCATATCATGCATATGGTGTCTTGCATTGCTATGCCATTTGATTAGTTTAGACATGCTTTGTGTGAATGCCACTTGTTCAGTGTCTAATTACCATATATGTGAATTATGCATTGCCATCTTGTCGCAAGACATTATATATGTGAATTATACAATGCTATCTTGTTGCAAAGGCATTATATATGTGAATTATGCAATGCCATGATGTTTAGCCAATCATAATGTATGTGAATTATATCATGCTATCATTTTTTAGTATTACGTGTTCCATTTGTCGACAACGTTTGTATATTCAACTACTCTTCCTGTGCATCAGCCATTTGAAGCGGTGATGGAAGTATCTCGAGTGAAAACAAGGTATTGAGCAGATAATGCTACTTGTCAAGCAGACATCTTGTCTGGTTACTGAGAGCTCCTCGAGGAGGATTGAGAGACCGATGACCAGTCCTATTTCCCCGAGGTCTATGCTCAAACTTGGCAGGGTTATATTACCCATGTCATGCATGTTGTCTTGCATTGCTTAGTTTTTACATCATATATAGATTGCCATCTGCTTACTTGCTTACTATATAAATCATATATTTTAATTATATCATGCCATCATGTTTACATAGTACATACACATCATCTATCTGAATTATGGCATGGCAACCCATTTAATAAAGACATCATATAGTTATATCATCTCATCCTGTTTAGTGTTTACAGTCATCATATTTAGAATTATGGCATTCTATCCATGAAGGTATGTGAATTATGGCATGCCAACCTATTTAATAAACACATTATATAGTTATGTCATGTCATCCTATTTACATAGTCTCATATTTTGATCTATGTCTTTCCATCTTTTTTAGTTAGCCATCATAATGTGAAATTGTGTCATGCTATCCTGTTTAGTTAGCCATCATATATGTGAAATTGTGTCATGCTATCCTGTTTGGTTAGACAACATAAATATGAATTATTTCATGCCCTCTTTTACTCCCCACTATCCATTGCACCTGTCTATCATACAATGTCTATACTTTCAATTACTTTTCTTGTTTATCAGCCATTTGAATTGGAGAGCGTGATGGCAGTATCTAAGGGAGTAACAACACGGTCTTCAGAAAAGATAGTGCTACCAGTTGATGCAGATAGAACCACGGTTGTACTTGCCCAAGGACCAGATCCACCACACATAACCCAGACTCTCGCAGATTGTACCCCTACCCAGTTGGACAGAGAACCAGCTACACCCCTTCTAACCCCAACCCTGGCAGGTAGTAACCCAGTTCCAGTTGACACAGCAGCGTCTCCACCACAGAGCACCCAAACACGAGCGGTTAGTAAGGGAACGGCAGTGCCCAAAGCACGAGGACCACCACTCTGAATCCCAACTCAACGCTTAAAGGAGAAGAAGATTTGTTCTTAGGTTAGGTTCTGTAGCTATGGTTCATACTCCTTTGCTCTTGCATTACTGTATTTACTCATACCAACTATTTTCAAATTTGAAGGATGGAATTGAAACTCCAATGGCGCAACAGGTATGTTTTAAACCAGTTTCTTTAACTGGTTTGCTGTCGTAACCTGCTCTATGTTGATTTCAGTTTCAATTGAATAAACAGTTATGTTCTCATGTCATGCACATTACAAGTGTTGTTATTGCTCTATAGTTACCCACACTTATATTCTGTCTATTCTGCTTTGTCTTGAACAAATATTATTTGAACTGTGTCTCTATCTTGATTTGGCAACAAAAACTAGAATGATATAGACCATAAAGTGACCATGGTACATAGATATATCTTTGTTTCATGTTGTTATCCTGTCCACTTTACTACTGAACTCATTTACCAAAATGAGTTTCATATACAACATGGTGTGTCTGCTTGTTTCTCTTTTAGAATGCGGACAAAATATTGGAGAACAGTACCGCGTTATCCAATGGTAAAGGAAGTAATGCAGATAAGGTTCAAGATAGTGAGACATCCCTGTTGGTCTCCAAGAAAGCTGATAAAAACTATCTTGACGACAGTGAGGGAACCCAAAAGTCCTGTCTTGATGTAGTGTTCGAAGTTATCGCCACTACTGCTGGCACAAGCTCTTGAACTCGCTGCCTGAATCAGTTCGTCTTCTTGAGTCTCAACTTCAAGTTGAAAGACATCGATCGAGAAAGTGCGACAGAAGTCAAGGACCGAGGAAGTCCCTATAGAATTCAGATGCATATTTTTTCGGTGCAACAACAAGCTACTGGAGGATTTAAGCGCCAAACAAGAGAAAGTTAATAAGCTTGCTAAGCATCTTGCCAGCATTATGGGTACCAGGATATTGCTTCTTGAGATCTTTCAAGTGGTTTCAGCCTGGATTTGTTTTGTTGCGGCGTTTATTTGCGCTGGTCGCCAACTTTGACAACCAAATGTATATGATATGCTGCTTTGTTCCCTATATTTGCACCGGTGGTGAACTTTGATGCCCAATGGATGTAATATGTGTAACAGCCGTGATAGCCTAGCATAAGTTGCTTGCTTATTTATTTCCTTGTTGTCTTGTTTATTTGTTTGCTTGTAGTCGATGCAGTTCTTTTTAAAACTAGGCCATAATAACCATGGGCTAATATTTATGTAGTGACTTTGGGCCTCCCACGGGTCAGAGAAAGCAATGGGCCTTCTACGGGTCAGAGAAACAAGAGACCTTCTACGGGCCGTAGAAACAATGGGCCTTCTACGGACCGTAAAACAATGGGCCTTCTACGGGCCGTAGAAACAATGGGGCTTCTACGGGCCGTATCATCAATGGGCCTTATACGGGTCGTATGACCATAACGGGCCATCGTTAATAGGCCGTATTTGATGACGCTATGAAAACGGCCCAACGATTAACGGACCACAAACGAGCCGATGTAACCACGGGCTGAATTTGGCCCAAGCGTAAAATGACAAGAACGGGCCGTAAGTAAATGAATCTTTGAAATGAGCCCAAGAATAAATGGGCTCTGAGAAGGCCGAAAGATAACATTTGCTGGAAATGGCCCAACTGAATAACGGGCCCTTAATGGGTATAAAGTGATATACTGTTCATTACGGGCCAGTTTCACCACGGGCCGTTAATGGGTGTAAAGTGATACACTGTTCATTGCGGGCCAGTTTCACCACGGGCCGTTAATAGGCCAAGAGTTACATAGGGCCTCATATGGGCCGAAAGACGTCATGGGCCGGCGAAAACGGGCTGGAATCATATTGGATGGCCCAGATGACGCTACTGGGCCTAATTCGGATAGGGCGTAACGGGCCTTGGGTTAGCGGGCCGTAAATGGGCTATATGCGAACAGGCCGTTAACAGGCTTTCCATGGGCCGGCCCGCCACCTTTTGACCAAGTCAAACGGGCCGGCCTTTTCACAGGAATGGGCCTCTGTTGGGCCTGCCACGTGTCGACGATCGAGGCGCCTTCGTCCAATGAGTGGATGACATCTGTCCCAACGATGAGTCGACACGTGTTTCCTCCGACCAATGATGATTTTACGTGGAAAATCCCCATTGGTCGGGCTGTTAACGGGTTATCGGATCCAAAACCCGATAGCTTAACGGCGTTCGTTACGGTGGATGCCACGTGTCGGTCACCCTTGATGAAAGCACTTTGACGCCGCCATTTATCGTCATGGAAGTGGACACTTCGTGATGATAATTTTGGTAATGTCATGGAACACTTCTACGACAAAGACGGTATGACTATCTTGATTCATCATAAATTTGTCATGGATGTACATGCATGACAAAAAACGCGACCTACTGTGACAAACACGTATCATCACGGAAGTGTATTTTTTTGTAGTGGTATGATGTAAAAACTAAGCAATGCAAGACAACATGCATGACATGGGTAATATAACCCTCCCAAGTTTGAGCACAGACCTCAGGGGGGAAATAGGACTGGTCATCAGTCTCTGAATCCTCCTCTGAGGAGCTCTCTGTATCCAGCAAGATGCCTGCTTCAGCAGGTAGCATTGTCTGCTCTGAATACCTTGTTTTCACTCCAGATACTTCCATCACCGCTTCAAATGGCTGATGCACCGGAAGAGTAGTTGAATATACAAATGTTGTCGACAAATGGAACACGTAATACTAAAAAATGATAGCATGATATAATTCACATACATGATGGTTGGCTCAACAACATGGCATTGCATAATTCACATATATAATGCCTTTGCAACAAGATAGCATTGCATAATTCAAATATATAATGTCTTGCAAAAAGATGGCAATGCATAATTCACATATATGGTAATTAGACACTAAATAGGTGGCATTCACACAAAGCATGTGTAAACTAATCAAATGACATAGCAATGCAAGACACCATACGCACGATATGAGCAACATAACCCCTGCCAAGTTAGAGCATACACCTCGGGGATAGGACCGGTCATCTGTCTCTGAATCCTCCTCTGAGGAGCTATCCGTAACCAACTACATATGCGCTTCGTCAGATAGCATAGTCTGCTCTGAAGATCTTGTTTTCACTCCAGAATTTTCCATCATCGTGTCAAATGGCTGATGCACACGAAGAGTAGTTGAATGTACTAACATTTTTGACAAATGTAATACATAACGAAAAAAAGGATGGCCTGATATAATTCACATATAAGATGACTGGCTAAGCAGGATGGCATTGAAAAATTCACATATATGATGCTTGGCTAAACAAGATGGTGTTGCATAATTCACATAAACGATGAATAAACTAAACAGATGACATTCACACAAAGCATGTCTAAACTAAGCAGTTGACATATTTGATGTATAAAGTAAGCAATGCAAGGCACCATATGCATGATATAACCAACATCAGCATGCCAAGTTAGAGCGAAGACCTCAGGGGGTAAATAGGAGTGGCCTTCTCCTTCTGAATCCCCCTCAGAACAAATATCTTCCTCTCGATTACAATCCAAAATGGGTGGAGGGGGCTGCCTTTGCGCCTACCATGGAGCGACGTCTGCATGAAATTTTATTGCCACGCAAGGCTCGTCTCTTTTGCTCTACATGTTCAGTTCCATTGTGTACAATAACTGACATGCAGAGGAATAAAACATAGTGAGATTATGTAAGGAGTGCATGCAGAAATCCAGAGTGATGGTAGCAACCTGTGGATAGACCCAAAACAAATGATAGCAGGCAGATAATGGCTTCAGTTAAAAAATACAGATAATGGCTTATTTACTGTTTGTTTACCACCCAACATGAAACTCATAGTAGACACCAGAGATTAACCAGATAGTAGATAGATACTATTGATTGCAGCCCCGATATGTACCCCACAACCATTTAAAAACTCAAGTTTGACCATTAGTTTGGAGCTGTCTTAGAGTCTAATCGGTGAACAGGACGATAAAGTAGCATGTAATATTAAGCGATGCATAACGTAAGCACATACGAAAGAGTGCGGCCTCTCTTGCGGACCCGTGTAGTCCTCGAGGTCATCTGCTCGGTTGATGATGGTAAGGCAGTTGTCATGGCTGCCGACGGCGGGGAAGAAGATTTGAGGCGGCGAAAGACAGTCCGGAGGCCAGATCCTTACTGTGCTGGACCCTTCTGTCGTTGGAGCAACTGAGCTTGGGTGGACAACGGCGCAGCAGGAGCGGGACAAACCACACAAGTTTTTCTTTGACAACTATCTGTAAGAGAAGTAATTCTGTAAGGGCTCGTTTGAATTGGAGGATTGTAACAATGCAGGGATAGGAAATACAAAATGATAGGATAGGAATGCACGTGCAAAACAGAGAATTTAGAAACACAGGATTTCTGCCAATCTGGGTGTTTGGTTCACAAGAATTGGAAGATCACAGGATGCAAAGAAGCATGGTGAGATTAAGTCAAAGCACAAGAAAATGTACGGTTATAATGCTATTATGCTACTATGTCTTAGTGTTGTGATTCATGAATAGGAGTTTGAAAAGGAGGACAAGTGGAAATTAAAACCCATAAGGTTTTTCTTTCAAGGAGACACTAAAGGAACAAATCCTACAGTATTCCTTTGCTCCATTCCTTTGAACCAAATGCATGAATAGTAGTACCATAGGAAACTTTCTTATTCCTATGTTTTCCCTTCACTTTTCCTTTCAAGCGCTGGTGATTCTAGTAGGCAGGCTTGAGCAAGGAAAAGCTACACTAAAAAAATGTTTTTGTGCTACTTGCCTACTTCTACTACTTTGGACCCATGCCACTGCCCTACTAGCTCAACTCCCAGGCCAATCGACAAATGCACAACTCAAACACATAGAGATAAATAGTGATGGCGTTCAAGAGAGTCCATCACGGATAGCTAAGTTGCCTGGTACCTCACTGCTTGTCATATAGTAGGAGAAACTAATCGTATTTCACGTTACTGCGTGTGCTCGATCAGTGGACAATATATATAACATGTAGAGTAAAAAAGAGATGCAACAAGTGTACAACCTCTTTGGCAAAGCCATGTCGATCTCAGCGTGATTGGGTTGGTCGGTGAGGATGATCCGGCTGATTGGCTGTCGGAGGAGGGGAAGAAGATCTTAGGCATCTTGAGATGGAGCCCGGGGTACTGCTCCGCTGTGATGGAGGGTTTCGATGTTGGAGCAGCTCCGGTGAGTTGTACGACGCCGAGGCTGAAGCAGGATAGGAGAGACAACGTTAACCTGAGTGGAATCCTAATAGCATCTCCAATAGATGACGTAAAATACATAACCACAAAGTGCTAGATGTAAAATACATCAGCCGCTCATCTCTGAACTTAACTATCGAAGCTGAATTTAACTGTCAAAACTGAACTTAACTGTCAAAATTGAATTTTGCTATCGAAACTAAGTTTTACTGTCGAAACTGAATTTTACTAAAAACTGAACGCACTAGCTAGTAGCAGAAAAGCAGTAGTAGCAACAGCAACAACAATGCATGCGAGAGCCGGGGCAGCTAGTCATGTAGCAGCATCAGGTGAGGCTACCCTGAGCCACCTGCCACCACCGGCCAAACAGCAGCCCGCCGCCATGACCCATGCTCATGGTGCGCCCCCGCCCGCCCAAACCATTCCCCACCGCGGTCCGCTGCCACCCTGCCATCCTCTAGCCCCCGTGACGAGCTTTTCTCCCATGATCCCCACGCCACCGCCCCACCACCGCCGGCGACCACCGCCCTCACCCTGAACCCTAAGATAGATAGTGGGGTACCTCTCCGGCGAGCCCCCCTCCCTGTTGCAGCTGGTTCTTCCTTAACTCCGGCGAGCCCCCCACCCCCTGAAAATCGACTGACCCAAAAGTCGATTCAGTTGAATGAAGTGTAGCTAAATCGGTGCAGCATTGCAAGCAAGAGCAAGAGCGAGAGCAGCAGCGCGAGCAAGAGCAATAGCAAGAGCAGACCAAGCAGGGGACCAAGAGCAAGAGCAGAGTAGCAACACGAGCGAGAGCTAAAGCAGTAGCAACTCCTACTAATGTGGACATCGCCGCCGAGGGAGCGACGCCGTGGAGGAAGTGGCCGGCGACGCCGCCGTGGATGGAGCCGCGCCGTGCAGGATCGGGACCGAGTGCCGGTAGCACCGTGAGATCGAATCAAGAAGACAATGCGGAGATTAGTGTACGACCTCTCTGGTGGTGCCAATTAGGCCTCAGCTTCATCCGAGGAAACGTAATGATGATGCTCTTCTGGTGGTGCAGGTGAAGACGGCGGTGCGGGAATGGAGGTGGCGCAAAAGACGAGGGGAACATCGGGGCAGCTCCTTGAAGGTGGAGGACGGGGTGGCTGAATCGGCGGGACGACGAGATCGACGGCGGATCCTCATCCGGTATGGTGGATGAGGGACGTCGAGGTGTTGCTGTGGACTACGTTGTCGGGGAAGAGGCTCTGGCTGGGTCGCAGACGGAGGTGGGTGTGGGGCTTCGCGGGTTTTCGCGGCTCGGTGTACGAATGGGTGGGCGGATGGGATGGGAGTGGGGAACCATGACTTAGGGATGTGCTTGTCCGAAATGTGGGGTAAGTTACAAAATTACCCCCACCGATTTGAGCTAGGTAGATCTTTCGGTTCAGGGGTATCATGGGCATTTATCGTGTCGAGATTTGACACGAGGTGGGAGTTTTCGCGCGCGTTGTATTTTTGGAATAGCAAGGCGCGGGTTGAAATGGAGGGAGTTGTTGGAGCACAACGAGACAAAGATATATCTTAAATATTTCGAGGTAACAAGGCGCGGGTTGAAATTTCCAGACAAGCCCAACATGTATTGTACCAAATCAGTTCGCACTTCTGTTGATGAAAAAACAAAAAGAACTCCATTCGCAGCACACAAGAGAGTCTAGTCCTCTATACTGTACCAAATCAATTCGCACTACAAATGTCATTCAAAACTTTGAATTCATGTTATGTTCAATTAAAATATTTCGCTACGTGTACAATGCATGCAAGCTGCTACTAAAATGAACATTTTAGTGCATTCCAACATATATACTACCGCTTCAATATGAACTAAATTTGAATTCGTTTCTCTACTTGAATAAGATCTACAATAATGATTGTTGTGAAGTCAAACCATTTGAATTCGTTTCTCTATTTTAATAAGATCTACAATCGTCATTATTGTCAAGTTAAACCATTGTTTGTGTATTATCTTCACAGCACACCTCATGATTACTCTCGATTTAGATATGAAGTATGTGTACTATATGAACTCGAACTCGATTTTTTTGAATCCACTTTATGTTGATTTCAAATCACAGTACATTTCAAGCTCTAGCTAGATCTTCATAATCGAAACCATGTCTCATATGTATAATGTGTTTATCACATAATGTATGGTGCCCCGCCCCCTTGAAAGCACAAGTGCTCCCTAGGTGGTTTTGGTAATTAATGTCAACATATCTCTTGTTGGACTAACACTTTTATCTAGTATGTTTCAGATAAGTTCAACAATGGAGTGGCATGGACTAAAGGATGTGGGAACTCCTTCAAGATGCTAAGGACAAAGGATTGGCTCAAGCTTCAAGCTCAAGACTCTTCATTTTACATTTTAGTGATCCAAGATCACATTGGGTCTATAGGAAAAGCCAATACTATCAAGGAGGGATGAGGTGTTGCTTAATGAGCCTCTTGCTTCAAGTGCTTAGTGATATGCTCCAAATACCCTCAACTACTTTCCCACTTCCACACATATGTCCTAAAACCTAAAGTCAAACTCGGCCCCACTGATTCTTCCTATCCGCGCCACCGAGTTTTGATGTCTTAGCCATCGCCACAAACCCTAGGCAAATCGGTCTCACCGATAGGGATCTCGGTCTCACCGAGATGGGATTATAATCTCTCTGTATGTCCATTATCAAAATCGGTCTCACCGAGTTTGAGCAATCGGTACTACTGAGATTACAATGCAAACTTTCTAGTTGACTCATTATCAAAATCGGTCCCACCGGTTTGAGTGTCGGTCCAACCGAGTTTGCTCGACAAACTCTCTGGTTAGCTAATTACCAAAATTGGTCTCACCGAGTTTGTGTAGTCGGTCTCACCGAGATTACATTATGCCCTAACCCTAACCATATCGGTCCTACCGAGTTGCATTTCGGTCCCACCGAAAATCCTAACGGTCACTAGATTTGCTGAATCGGTCTGACCGAGTTTCTCAATTCGGTCCCACCGAGTTTGGCAAA
This sequence comes from Aegilops longissima, assembly GCA_021605205.1. Classification (NCBI taxonomy): domain Eukaryota; kingdom Viridiplantae; phylum Streptophyta; class Magnoliopsida; order Poales; family Poaceae; genus Aegilops; species Aegilops longissima. The sequence goes on along the minus strand of CM038679.1, from coordinate 488,403,894 downwards.
TTGTGTGTAACAGTTAGATTTTCTGTGGAGGTTATATATACCCCTCCACCTTCTCTTCATTCGTGGAGAGAGCCATCAGACTGAACCTACGCTTCCAACTTACCATTTCTGAGAAAGAACTACCTACTCATGTGTTGAGGCCAAGATATTCCATTCCTACCATATGAATCTTGATCTCTAGCCTTCCCCAAGTTGCTTTCCACTCAAACCCTCTTTCCACCCGATCCAAATCCTATGAGAGAGAGTTGAGTGTTGGGGAGACTATCATTTGAAGCACAAGAGCAAGGAGTTCATCATCAACGCACCATTTGTTACTTCTTGGAGAGTGGTGTCTCCTAGATTGGCTAGGTGTCACTTGGGAGCCTCCGACAAGATTGTGGAGTTGAACCAAGGAGTTTGTAAGGGCAAGGAGATCGCCTACTTCGTGAAGATCTACCGCTTGTGAGGCAAGACCTTCGTGGGCGACGGCCATGGTGAGATAGACAAGGTTGCTTCTTCGTGGACCCTTCGTGGGTGGAGCCCTCCGTGGACTCGCGCAACCGTTACCCTTCGTGGGTTGAAGTCTCCATCAACGTGGATGTACGATAGCACCACCTATCGGAACCACGACAAAAACATCCGTGTCTCCAATTGCGTTTGAATCCTCCAAACCCTTCCCTTTACTTTCTTGCAAGTTGCATGCTTTACTTTCCACTGCTCATATACTCTTTGCATGCTTGCTTGTTATGTATTGAAAAAGTTAAACTTGTGCCTAAACTCCACTTAAACTTTAATAAGGTTAAAACTGCAACTTTGGTACTTAGTGTCTAATCACCCCCCCTCTAGACACCTCTTCTCAAGATCCTACAAGTGGTATCAGAGCTTTGGTCTCCGTTGCCTTGGTTTAATCACCATCGGAGGAAGATGGATGAGTCTACTTTGGGGAGTCTTAGACATAGAGTGCCTATTCTTGATGGAGAGTATTTTCATGAGTGGAAAAATGAGATGCTTGTAATTTTCAATCAATATCATTTGAACAAGTACATTGCTAGCCCTTGTGCACCTCATGTTGATCCTATGCATCCTACCCATGATGAGTCTATTGACATGATTAGGAATCTTAGAACTGCCGAACTTATCATTAGAGGATTGCCTAGAAACTTGATTGGATGTTTGCCTACTCTTAAGTGTGCCTATACTATATGGAAATTTCTTGAGGAACGATTTCCAAATTATTCCTTGAAAAATCTAGATGAAATTCTCCATAAGTCTATTGCTTTGAGTAAAATGAATACTAGTGATCCTATGTTTGGTGATCGTCTATTTGAGCTTACAAACCTTATGCGTGCCAAAGGAAATGTTGGTATTATTAGTGATATTATTTCCGAAGCTATAAGAATTCATAAGCAAGATCATTGTCAAACTCACTCTAACGAATTACCCTCTCTAGGATTTGATCCACCACATGACGATGTTGAACATGGATACTATGATGAGGATGATGATAGTGACTTTGATCTTGATGATGCAATGAGACACTTTGGTCTTATGGCAAATCTTCGGGGATATATGTCAGGAGGAAATGAATGGGTTCTTGACAGTGGATGTACCGATCACATGACCGGAGATAAAGACATGTTTCGTGAGCTTGCTGATAATGATAGTCCTGGAAAGTATGTCACTTTCGGTGAAAACTCAAAGGGTAAGGTGGTTGGTCTCGGTAAGGTGGCCATCTCACATGATAGCTCCATTCAGAATGTTATGCTCGTTGAATCTCTTGGCTACAACTTACTTTCAGTATCTAGACTTGCTGATTTCGGTTTCAATGTCCTATTTACTAAAATTGATTGCCAAGTGTTTCGTCGAGACAATCATAAAATGGTCTTTACCGGTATACGTAGAGGTGATCTATACATTGTTGATTTCACTAAAAAGGCTCAACCTAAAACTTGCTTCATTGCTAAATCCTCAAAAGGTTGGTTATGGCATAGACGATTAGGTCACGTTGGCATGAGAAACCTTGACAAGCTTATTAAAGGGAATCATATCCTTGGAGTTAACGATGTCATATTTGATAAGGATAGACTTTGCAGTGCTTGTCAAGCAGGTAAACAGGTTGGAGGAAGGCATCCCGTGAAGTACATCATGACCACAAAGAGGCCACTCGAGCTACTTCACATGGATCTCTTTGGTCCCAACTCCTACAAGAGTCTCGGTGGAAATTCTTTTGGTTTAGTTATAGTTGATGATTTTTCAAGATTTACGTGGGTGTTCTTTCTCGATGATAAATCGCAGGTCCAAAAGATCTTCAAAAACTTTGCTAGAAAGGCCCAAAATCAATTTGAAGTGAAGATCAAGAAGGTTCGCAGCGACAACAGAACGGAGTTCAAGAACGCAAATGTGGACACCTTTCTTGATGAAGAAGGGATTTCACACGAGTTCTCGGCTACGTACACACCTCAACAAAATGGAGTTGTTGAGAGGAAGAACTGGACGCTCATCGAAATGGCGAGAACGATGCTTGATGAGTACAAGACGTGTCGGGGGTTGGGTGCGACATATGCCAAAGGATGGCTTATCATGGTGGGGGCGAGTAGAACGTCGCCGGTGCCTGGAAACGGGATGAGGCGAAGGCATGCACGCCGGCGAATCTTACCCAGCTTCAGGGCTCTTCGTGGAGATAATACCCCTACTGCTGTTCTGCGGGGTCTCCGCATGATCACTATGGCAAAGTGGGTACAAGGTTGCTCCTTGAGCTGTTCGGGGTGAGGAAGGAGAAGGGCAAGGCTAGCTCTTCTCTTCCCTCTATGTGTGTCTAAATCTATTAGGGTCCAACCTCTTGCATGGGTGCCCCGGGGGGTTTATATAGGCCTACCCCACGGGGGTACAATGGTAATCCGGCCGGGCGCGGGTCCCAGCCGTCAGTCTCTTAGGTCGCCGTCTTCTCCGCCGACTTCTCGGGCCCGCCGACTAGTTGGCCCCGCCGACGGTCCAGCATGGGGCCGACAAGCCTTGTCCGCCGCGGGCGGGTCTTGCCGGCTACGGATTACTGTAGCTGCGCTTCTAATGACGCGGGCTTGGTCATGGGGTCATGCCAACAGTGCCGCCGCCTGACGGGCGATCACTGTTGCCATTCCCTGTCTTGTCTGGTTAATGGCGTGCGGAGCCCGCGGGAGGGGCCGGCCGACTCTCGGAGGCCGACTCCCAGCAGGTCCGTCTTGGGGCGCTCTTGCCGTCTTCTGCACTCCCGCCGACAGGCGGGTCCCGCCGTCTTCGGGTCGTACAGATAGGCCGTCATGGGTACAAGGATCTGCCCACGGGGCTGATGTCAGGGCCGGCATGGCTACAGTGCCGCGCCGGACGGAGATCTCCGTCAGTACGGCGCACTGTGGCCATGCCTGCCCTTCGTGAACGGGGCAGGGATGGGCTGTGTGGCGGCCACATCCCATCCCGTACGTAGTTGCATAGGCAGGAGGTGGTTGGAGTCGCGAGCCGACTCCCCATAGCCGGCTTCTCTGGAAGCCGCCAGTTGGGAGTCGGCTTGTCTCGAGGCCGTCTCTGGGACTCGGCTGGGAGGGGCAGTCGGCGGCTCTGCTGCCGACTCTCAGAAGGCGGCTTTCCGTCTTGGGGTCTTGAGGGACGCAGTCTGCCCCGATGTTTTGAAAGGTCCAGGGGCTCGGGTTTGCCTACACGTGGCCCATTACTCCGACAGTAGTCCCCGAAGCTGATGAGGCGCCGAGGGCAACATGTCGAGGAGCCTCAACAGTTTCATCCCCTCCGATGGAAGAACCTGGGCTTGGCTCGCCGTCTTTCTCTTAGGCCGACTAGCTGGAGTCGGACTCGCAGGAGGCCGTCTTGCTCCTCAAAGGGTTGAAGGTCATGGCGGGATCGTGTGGCGTGCTCGATAAGCTTCGAGCAGCTGCCCGTTCTTGCGACGCCCTGTGGCGGTCGATCTGCCCACCCAGCGTGTGAGACAAGCTGTCGGCGGGGCCCGCCACTATCGCGCCTCGGCGACGGGCGGATCCGTTGCCGCTGCTGGCGGTTGTTCCCACGTCGTTATCGCGCTGCGATAACCGTCGGTTAAATCGTGGGGGGCGTGGGATACGGGCGCAATTAATCCCACGCCCGCCCCATCGGCTTCTCAGCCCGTGGGCCTATAAGTAGGCGGGGAGGGGGCGGCGAAGCACGCGCACCCATCTCCCCGCTTCCCCGCTTCCTCTTGCTTCTTCCTCCTCTCGCTTCTTCTTCCTCTTGCCGCCGTCGCACCGAACCACGCCGCGCCGCGGAGATGAGCTCCTCATCCGCCGCTGCGCCTCCCGCCCCGCGCTCCGGCGTGTGGGACGGCTCGAGGTGGACGACGACCACATAGAGTTCCTCCGCCAGACGCGCCGCATCCCCGACAAGAACTTGGTGCAGACCACGCGCGCGCGTGTGGCGAAATAAGGCCGGCGCGGAGGAGGCGGCGGGTCATATTCCTTTCGCACCTCATGCGCTGATGCAGGGCTGCCGGCGGCGGCTTCTTCGCGCTTTCTTGGAGTTCCACGGGCTCCGCCGCACCATCTCCTCCGAATACGGTGGTGCTGCTGGCCGCCGCCTCTTTGTGCGAGGCTTCTCGGCGTTCTCCCCACCATCGAGTTGTGGGGAATTCTTCGAGCCAAGCTCGCACGCCGCGTCGCCGGCGTGCGGCCGCTTCAGGCGGCACCTTCATCGCGATGCGGAGGCCGGTGGGCGACAACCCTTTCCCCGCCATCCCGCTGATCAAATCGGTGAAGATGTGGCAGCGCTCCTACTTCTACGTGAAGAACGTCGCCCCGGAAGGTGACTGGGTTAATCTGCCGCTTCTGAAGCCGGCGTCTTTGTCGGGCGGCTCCCACTGGTCCCATCGGGCCAGGACGCTGACTCCTGCAGGCACCGCCGCCGTCGCGTGACTCCGGGAGCTGACGCAGTCGGAGGGCCTGACTGGGGCCGACTTGCTGGCCGCCTTCATGGCGCACCGAGTCCTTCCGCTCCAAGGCCGACCTCATCTGATCTGTCAGATGAGGGGCCACCGGGACCCCAGTCGGCTGTGCTCCAAGGACATGCCCCATGTGGAGGTGGCGGACACGGTGAACTTCCTGGCGAACTGCAACCTTATGGCGGACTCGCAGTTCGGCAAGGACCCATACTCGCGCGCCAACCCCCCGCCTGTGGTAAGTCATCTCTTTTCCTCTTCTGTTTTCTTTTTCAGCCGAATCCGACTTCTTATCTTTTTGGTTTTCAGAGAGAATCCCTCATGCAACCCTCGGCCCGGCACCACAGGGCCGACCCTTGGTCGTCCCCGACCGGGCAGAGAGCGATGTCGACGACCCTCACTTGGGGGCGGCGACGATGGAGGCCGACGCTGAAGGAGGGGGAGGAGGAGGAGCTGACGACTTCAGGCCCTCGGCTACCTTCGCCGACTGGCCTGAAGATGACGGCGAGAGGGAAGTCGTCCCCCGCCGCCAAACGAAGGTCGGCCATCCGGGCGCGGGTTCCTCCACTGGCTTGGGTGGTCGAGGTGGCGCGAAGAAGCGCCGGGCCGGGCCGAGCTCGCTAGGCGGCTGGCCGAAAAAGTTTAAGGGGACGGCCGCCGCGACCCAACGGGAAGAGGCGGTCGTGAAGGCTAACTGCTTCCGCAAGGAAGTGAAGAAGCCGCCTCTGGTCTCCGCGTAAGTGTTTTTTACTTTGTCTTGTTTTCTTCTGATTCATCTTGTCCAAATCTTTACATGTCTTCTTCGCATCAGGGCTCACCTTACTCTAGAGAGGGTCGCCGCCGCCTCCGTCATGGGGTCGGCAGAGACGTCCGCTAATACTCGGCGGATTGACCCCGCCGCCGACCTTTGGGAGGCGACGGAGTGGAACGCGCAGGAGAAGCGCGACGAGGAGGAGGCTGCCCGCCTGGAGAAGGCGGAGGCCGAAAAGGCGGCGGCTTCCGCCCAGAGGAAACTGGAGGAGGCCGAAGCCGCCGTCGCGGCTAAGCAGCGAGCCGAGGTGGCCGCGCGCCTCCAATCAGCGCTGTTCGTCACCCCGCTGAGCTCTGCGCCGCCACCGCCGGAGTTTACGGGGCAGACGGAGGGAGCCGGCGGCGAGTTCCCCATCATTAAGAGGGGAGGCGGCAAGGCCTCCATGTCGGGCACAACCGTGCCGTCGCCGTCGCCTCCGCCGCCGTCTGAGAGCGTGCGGGGTAAATAGCAGGCGGACCAATCAAGCCATTGAGGCTGATCGCGAGCCGCGGAGGGCGAGTGGTGCTGAGATTGCTGCCAATGCCCCCCAGACCCTTGATGAGCAGCTTCTGAGCATTGAGGCTCGTCTGTGGCCGGCCCATCGGATGCTGCGCCGACTTCAACGTGTCGGCGCCCAGGCGGTTGCTACCCTATGGCCAGACATGCCGGCTCTCCGTACTCCCAGTCGGACTGCCGACTGGCTGGAGGTCGTGGCTGGCCGTCTTGAGGCCTGGAAGGGTTCCGCGGCTCGGGCTGGTGCGCGCCGGGCCTTGGAATTCGTCAAGGCGTGGTATCCAGGGCTGGATCTGGACCGCTGGCAGCGTTCGGTCGAGGCCGGCGGAGCTGCTTGGCTGCGAAGCGCCCTCGTCGGCGTCTGGCGGCGATCGCCGACACTACGGACACCAGCGTCTTCGTCCTGGCGGGCTGAGGGCGTCGAGGCGCCGCCCGGAGTGGTTGAGATGAACTGGATTACGACGAGACTCGGCGGAGGTGATCGCTCAGCGCCGAGGAGGAAAGCGGCGGAGGGCGGAGATGAGATGGGCGGCCGGAAGGCGGGCGGGCGACCAAGCTCAGCTTCGACCGCGCCTCCAGCAACGAGCCGCGCCCGTCTGGGCCGGCTGTCGCCGGAGATGATCAAGCCGAGACTGCCCAGCCGGCCGCCCCGGCGCCTGACGCCGCCGTCTCCTCCGGCCCTCCAAACCCGTCTACCGCTTCCTAGGCTGCTGTTTCGTCTTTATTTTATTTGCTTTGGTAGTCTTTTGAAAAAACTTGTTAATTCACACAATTCCACCCGCGGGGTGTATTTTGAACTTCTGCTCGAAGATTCGGCCAAGGGCCTATGCTGTGTAAATATTATCTAATTCTATCTTTCCTTGCTCATTGCTCTTATGGCTCTTTCCTTTGCCGCCTTCCCTTAGTCGCCGCCTTGCCCATCGGACAACCGCTCTGCGGAGTGCCGTTTGGATCAAGTGCTTGGCTACTCTTGGGAAGGCAAGTACTTGGCCATTTTTTAGAGTCTTTTAAACAAGTTGGATAGAAAGCGGCAAACCGACTACTCAAGAGTCAGTTTTTGCAAAAAGGGGCTGGAAGCCGGCTTAAGCTATGTTTATGCTTTGGGTCCTTAGAAATTTTTCATGTGGGTGCCCATTCTTCCTTACTCCTGCCCACAAATCAGTCGCTCTGCGAGCTGCGGCTTCTGACAGGAGACGGCTTAGGCACCGCACATTACTTGTCCGACTGCAGGAAGCATTCATAGCGCAAGGCGGCGAGTCCCCGGGCCGACTAGTCGAGCCCGGTGCCAAGCGGCATAAAGAGTAACATACTCGAAGGCATAATTCTTATCATACAGATAACAAAAAAGGGCAGTCCCCGAGCTCGTCTCGGGGGGCCCAAAGTCTTGGTACTTTAACACAAAAGGTAGAGTGGTACATACTGCATCAACTGTAAAATCTTCAGAGAAGATTTGCGTTCCATGGCCGCTCCGTCTCTTTGCTGGAGTTGTCCCTCTTGCGTGCTCGGGGCTTCGAGCATCAATCGGTAGTAGGAGTCGTTGCAAAGCACTTTGCGATAATGAAGGGGCCTTCCCAAAGGCGCCGACGACTTATCTTTGGCGGCTGTTCGCTGGATCAGCCGGAGCACAAGGTCGCCCTCTTGGAAAGATCTTGGCTTGACCTTCCTGTTGTAATAGCGGCCTTGAGCTCTGCTTTGGTAGATCTTTGGACCGGTGAGTGCCAACAGCCGGCCCTCTTCCAGCAGATCGACGCCGTCTTGACGTGCTTCTTCTGCTTCCTCCTCGGTGTACGTGGTGACTCGTGGGGAGTCGAACTCTATATCCGTTGGGATGACGGCTTCGGCACCGTAGACGAGGAAGAAGGGTGTGAAGCCGGTTGACTTGTTTGGAGTCGTGCGCAAACTCCAGAGGACAGCTGACAATTCCTCAAGCCAGCAGCCGGCCGAACGCTCCAGTGGTTTGACCAGTCGCGGCTTGATGCCAGACAAGATGAGGCCGTTTGCTCGCTCCACGGCGTTTGATTGCGGATGGGCAGCGGACGCTAAGTCGATCGGATGCCTTGTGTCCGCAGAAAGCGGGCGAGCGCCTTTGGCAAAATTTGTGCCATTGTCGGTGATGATGCTATGTGGTACGCCGTACGAGTCGTGATGTCGGCGATAAAAGTCACTGCAGTTGGACCATTCAACTTCTTGATGGGTTTTACTTCTATCCACTTGGTGAACTTGTCCACCGCGACAAGTAAGTGAGTTAGGCCGCCTCGTGCTGCTTTGAATGGTCCCACCATGTCCGGGCCCCAAACAGCAAAGGGCGAGGCGATGGGGATAGTCTTGAGTCGGAAGCCGGCTGAAAGCGGCTTGGGCGGAACATCCGCACCTTGCATTTTGAACTAATTCCTTGGCCTCTTCTAGGGCAGTTGGCGAAGAAACCGTGTCGGAAGGCTTTGGCGGCGAGTGCTCTTGAGGCCGCATGGTGGCCCTTTTCGCCTTTGATGAATGTCTTTGAGAATCGCTTGGCCTTGTTACGGCTCGGCCTTAATCTTTGGTAGACACCAGTGATGCTGCGCTGACCAGCTCTCTGTTGACTATAGTGTAGGCTGCCGCTCGGCGTTGTACTTGCCGAGCCAAGCTTTCATTGGTTGGTAGCTCTCCGCTTACTAGGAACTTGAGGATGGGCTGGGCCCATGAGGGTGCTGCTATTTCTTCAGCTGCCGATCTTGCCACTTGGATGAGGCGGGAAATTGGGCTGGGAGGCGGCGGGCTGGAGTCCGCGGCCGCTTCTTTGGAGTTGATGAAGTCCACAGACGGCTGGTGCAGTCCGGGCGAGTTCGAGTCTTCGTAATGGTCGCCGCAGTCCCGGGCAGACTCAAGAAGTCCGGGCGGCTTCGATGCGGCATTCTTAAAACCGTCTGCAAGAATTCTCGTGCCGTCTGCTGAGGCTTTGAGTCGGATCCGACTTCTTGGGGAGCCGGCACAAAATGGAGTCGATTACGGTGAAGGATTGACAGATGGCTTGAGGAGGCGAAGGCGCGGCCGGATGGTATTACTGGCGGGTGGAGCCGATTCTTGCGTGGTATCTGCTTGGTCGTTGTCGTTTCTTGGCACGTGGAGGAACTCGCACCCCTCAAAATATCCACTCAATTGCTGTACCAGGAAACGGTAGCTTGCCATATTTGCATCTTTGGCGTCCCAGTCGCCGGATGACTATTGGACCACCAAGTCGGAGTCGCCATAACACAGGATCCGGCGAATGCCAAGTTCCTTGGCAAGCCGGAGCCCGTGAATGAGCGCCTCGTATTCGGCGACGTTGTTGGAGGCAGCGAAATGGATCTGCAGCGTGTACTTGAGCTTGTCGCCTTTGGGGGAAGTGAGGACAACGCCGGCTCCCAAGCCGGTGCGCATCTTGGAGCCATCGAAGTGCATCCGCCAATGGGTGGAGTCGGTATTTGGCGGCGGTCTTGGGTCTCGGCCCGGTCGGCGAGAAGTCGGCCAGTGCTTGCGACTTGATGGCGGTGCGGGGCTGGTAATAGATGGTGTAGGGGGCCAAATCTATGGCCCATTTGGCCACTCGGCCAGAAGCGTCTCGGCTTCCGATGATCTCGGCAAGTGGGGCTGTGCAAACCACAGTGATTGGATGCTCTTGAAAGTAAGGCTTCAACTTCTTGGCGGCAAAGTGCACGCCGTAGCACATCTTCTGGTAGCGGGGGTAGTTCTGCTTGGAGGTCGACATTACTTCGCTCAGGTAATACACTGGTCTCTGGACAGGTAGCGCCTTGCCTTCCTCCTTGCGCTCAACTACAATAACTGCGCTGACTACCCTGCTGGTGGCGGCAATGTACAAGAGCATGGGCTCCTTAGGAGTCGGGGCCACCAGCACGGGGGGAGTAGTCGGCATTTTCTTCAACTGGTGAAAAGCTTCATCCGTCTTCGGTTCCATTCGAAGAAGGTGGTCTTCTTCATGAGTTGATACAGCGGGAGAGCTTTCTCGCCCGGCCGGTGATGAATCGGTGATGGGCGTAAGCAGCGGTGAACTTCGCACATCTAGCGATCGGCGAGGTACTTCCATCCTCTCGATGGCCTTGATCTTCACTGAGGTTGCACTCTATGCCACGTTAGGAACCGAAACCAAGGAGCTGGCGGTGGTACTCGAGACGCACTTTTCGAGGTTGAGCTTGATGCGGAATCGGCGCAAGTTCTCAAAGGTCTCCTTGAGGTCTTCCAGCGGTGTTCCTCACTTTTCCGTCTTCACCACCACATCATCCACGTAAGCGTGGGCGTTCTGCCGAGCTGCTTGAGGAGGCACTTCGCATCTGGCGCTGAAAGGTGGCGCCGGCATTCCTCAAGCGAGCGTCATGGTCGGTAGCGAAGGCTCCAAGCGGTGTGATGAAGGCGGTCTTGATCTGTCGGCGGGTTCAGCTTGATCGGTGATATCCCGAATATGCATCTAAGAAGCTCAACGGCTCGCATCCGGTGTGGAGTCTATCACTGATCAATTCTCGGCAGAGCTTAGCGGGTCCTTAGGGCAAGCTTTGTTGAGGCTTGTGTAGTCAATACACATCCGCCATTGCTTGTTCTTCTTGATTACCAAGACCGGGTTTGCTAACCATTCGGAAAGAACACTTCCATGATGAAACCGGCTGCTAGGGCGGGCTATCTCTTCTCCAACAACTCTTCTCTTCTCTTCGACATGCGGCGCAAGGGCTGCCCGCGGGCTTCATCAGATCGGACATGTAACTTGTGCTCGGCGAATTCCGTCGGTACACTGGCATGTCTTTAGGGGACCATCTTGAAAATGTCGATTCTCACGGAGGAAATCGACGAGCTCGCCTTCCTATTTTTGTCAAGGTTTGCACCTCTGACGCGTACCTCTCCGGGTGCTCTGGGTCCAAGGGTATCTTCTTCGTTTCTTTGGCGGCTTGAGCAGGCCCTCGACTTCCGACTCCTTGGGGTTTGGCGATATTTCGGGCTGCTTGCCGGCCATCGCCACAACCCGATCAAGAAGCCGCTTCTCGGCTGCGATCACAAGGGACTCGGCCAGCCGACTGCTTTCAGCTACACAAGCGGACAACTTTCGGTAGTCGCCGGCCACAGTCAGGATCCCCTTGGAACTTGGCATCTTCATCTTGAGGTAGGCGTAGTGGGGGACCGCCATGAACTTGGCCAAAGCAGGTCGGCCGAGCAAAGCGTGGTACGGGATTTCGAGGTCCACCACTTCGAACCAGACTGGCTCTCGGCGGAAATGATCTTTGTCTCCAAAGAGGACGTCTATCAGGATCTTGCCGATCGGTGAGCAGGAAAGGCCAGGTACAATGCCGTGGAACACAGTCCGGCTACTCTGAAGCTGTCTCTGCCTGATTCCTAACTTCTCCATCGTGTCCTTGTACAAGATGTTGATGCTGTTGCCTCCGTCTATCAGCACTCGCGAGAAGCGAGCGGCCCGCCTATCCGCGGCAAGGGTGGCTCCCAAGACCAGGCGTGGGAGCCGGTTCGCATCACCTCTAGGTGATCAGCTCTGCTCCGGTGATAGGTTTCTCGGACGGTGCATGAACTCTGGAGTATCGATGCTCTGCATTCACTTCTTGCTGCTGTAGCCGCCTACTGTGTCGGTCATCGGCCACACTGGTGAACACCACATAAGCTCCATGCTCCTCTGGGTACTCGTCTTGCCTTCTGCGCCGACCGGCTCGACAGCCCGGCTCTTTGAAGCGGCGGTGGAGGCGGCGGCCCAGAAAGCGGGGAGGCGGAGGCCGTCTCCTTGGCGATCTGGTGAGCGGTGACACTTCCGGGTGGTGTGTTTGGCGGCTTGCGCCGCTATGGAACTTGCGAGGGACCATCTAGAGTCTGCTTTCGAAGAGAAGGCGGCAACCAGTTGGACTTGCCGCCTTTGGTCGCTTGGGGAGGCTGCCCCTCTAGCTGCTGGTCTTGACCGTCGCCACTGCCGGCTCTTTGGAAGCGGCTGTGGGAGAACTGCGCTTATGATCATTTTGTTCTTTGTCGCCGATTGGTGTCTCTAGCCGGAGTTACGGGAGCACGAGGAGCCACCCTGCGGTCGATGCGGCTCCAATCTCCGTCTTCATGGAGGAGTCGGCTATGGCGTGCTTATGCTGCTATGATTAGCAGCTCGTCGAGGTCTCCGACTAAATCGCAAAGGAGCTTGTGCTTGAGGAGGTGCCTTCTCGCACCCGGCGGTGAAGTACTCGATAGCTTTGCACCTCGTGCGCCCTCGCAGGAGTTTGAGCTCGGCCCGGTAGCGTGAGGTAGTCGCGAGTTGACTCGTTGGGGCCTTGCACGCACAAGGAAAGCTGGCGAGGCTTGGGAGGTCGCTTATGCGTGCTCGTGAAGTTGCGGACGAAGGCCTCGATGAAGTCGACCAGTTGTTGATGCTCGGGGCCGGGCTCTTCAACCATGTCGGGCCGTGCCTTGGAGCATGAGGGCGTACTTCACGGCAACACGCTTGTTGCCGTTAAGCTATGTTGGCGGCCGTGGGTAGTCAACTAGCGATCTTCGGCTTTCGGGCGGTATACTTGGCGTGTCTGGGGAGTGTGAACCCTCCGGGAAGGGCTCGTCTCGGATGCGAGGTCCAGCAGGGCGGACCTTTCGTCTTCTTCTTCCAGCGCCGAGGATCGGTGGAGTCGGTCGATCCGATGGCGGGCGTCGTTTTCTCGACTCCCTCTCGGCGCCCTCTCGGCGGCCAAAGCGGTCGCCGAGAGTCGGATGCTCGGCGGGTGGCGGGGAGACTCGCCTTTCTCTTGGGAGGAGGCGGCGGATAGTCGCCCACCGCTCCACTTTGCTCTTGGCGGCCGTCTTGGTCGCGCTTCGATGGAGATGTGAGTCCGACTGTGGCTGACAGCTAGATCCTTGTTTTTTCTTCCGCGGACACCGCCAGTCGGCGTCCGAGACGTCGCGCTTTGTTCTCGGGGGGGGGGGGGAGGCAAGTCTTCGTTTTGTCGTCGCGGCGCCTCCGTGCGGCAGCCAGCTTCGTCCTGCGCGGCAGCCGCGTCGAGGAGCTGCTGGACTCGCTCCGTCATCAGGCGACGCTCTTCACCCTCGAAGTTGTCCAGCTCGTCCGCCGCCACCTGGGCGGCGCGGATGTTCTCCGCAGGCGTGGCGTACACAGGGCGATTGGCCCCGAACATGTTGGCGATGGCCACGCCGCGCTGCTGGACCGCGCCTAGGCGGCTAGGCCCCGTCGGGGCCGGCGAGCCGCCCACAGCGCGATCCATCTCACGCTGGTAGGCTTCTGACAAGCGCCTCATGCTTGCCAGCTTTCTCGCGCCTTCGACGAGCTGAAGGCGGCGTGCCTCCAGCATCTCGGCATCAGCGCCTTCCGGAATAGGCGCAGTCTGGTCTCGCAGAGCCGCGTCGAGGGGGTCATGAGCTCCTTCGCCGGAATGCTCGCTATGACCGATGACAAGCACCTCTGTGACAGTGCTTCCGCCGCTTCCCTCATGAGGGAGCGGCTCGTCGTCGAACCACCACGTTGGTGGGGAGCAGCGTTGGCGGCGCGGTGTCGGTCGACCAGCATCGGGTCGGTGGAGCCTACAGACTCAAGTCCGTAGCAGGCTCGCCCGGCGGCGTGGAGTTGCTCGAGGAGGCCCGTGAGGAGGCTCGGGGCGCCTGCGTGCATCGGATGCGAGGCTCGTCGGGCGAACCTCGCCGACAAGTTGGCGAGCAGCTCGCTGCGTGAGCGATCTCAGCACCGTGCAGCAGCGTCGGCGCAGACTCCGTCTGGCGTGTCGGGCTGGCTGCGCTCGCCAGGGAGGAAAAGGGTTCCCATCCAGAGAAGGTCTCCATACGACGGTGCACCTAGCCCCACGATGGGTGCCAAATGTCGGGGGTTGGGTGCGACATATGCCAAAGGATGGCTTATCATGGTGGGGGTGAGTAGAACGTCGCCGGTGCCTGGAAACGGGATGAGGCGAAGGCATGCACGTCGGCGAATCTTACCCAGCTTCAGGGCTCTCCGTGGAGATAATACCCCTACTGCTGCTCTGCGGGGTCTCCGCATGATCACTATGGCAAAGTGGGTACAAGGTTGCCCCTTGAGCTGTTCGGGGTGAGGAAGGAGAAGGGCAAGGCTAGCTCTTCTCTTCCCTCTATGTGTGTCTAAATCTATTAGGGTCCAACCTCTTGCATGGGTGCCCCGGGGGGTTTATATAGGCCTACTCCCCGGGGGTACAATGGTAATCCGGCTGGGCGCGGGTCCCAGCCGTCAGTCTCTTAGGTCGCCGTCTTCTCCGCCGACTTCTGGGGTCCGCCGACTAGTGGGCCCCGCCGACGGTCCAGCATGGGGCCGACAAGCCTTGTCCGCCGCGGGCAGGTCTTGCCGGCTGCGGATTACTGTAGCCGCGCTTCTAATGACGCGGGCTTGGTCATGGGGTCATGACAACAGTGCCGCCACCTGACGGGCGATCACTGTTGCCATTCCCTGTCTTGTCTGGTTAATGGCGTGCGGAGCCCGCGGGAGGGGCCGGCCGACTCTCGGAGGCCGACTCCCAGCGGGTCCGTCTTGGGGCGCTCTCTCCGTCTTCTGCACTCCCGCCGAAAGGCGGGTCCCGCCGTCTTCGGGTCATGCAGACGAGCCATCGTGGGTACAAGGATCTGCCCACAGGGGCTGATGTCGAGGGCAGCGTGGCTCTGATGCAGCGCCGAGCGGAGATCTCCGTCGATCTGGGCGCCTTGTGGCCATACACGCCCTTCGTGAGCAGGGCGGGGATGGGCTGCGTGTGACCACATCCCATCCCGTCCGTAGTTGCATAGGCAGGAGGTGGTTGGAGTCGCGAGCCGACTCCCCATAGCCGGCTTCTCTGGAAGCCGCCAGTTGGGAGTCGACTTGTCTCGAGGCCGTCTCTGGGACTCGGCTGGGAGGGGCAGTTGGCGGCTCTGCCGCCGACTCTCAGAAGGCGGCTTTCCGTCTTGGGGTCTTGAGGGGTGCAATCTGCCCTGATGTTTTAAAGGTCCAGGGTCTCGGGTTTGCCTACCCGTGGCCCATTACTCCGACAAGACGCCGAAGCACTTTTGGGCAGAAGCGGTTGAGACAGCTTGTCATGCAACAAATCGCTTGTATCTTCACAAGCTACTCGGCAAGACGGCATACGAGCTCCTCACCGGCAACAAACCCCAAGTTGGATACTTTCGAGTATTCGGCTCAAAGTGCTACATTCTTGATAAGCATCGTCCTTCTAAATTTGCTCCTAAGTCTCATGAAGGTTTCCTACTAGGTTATGGCTCAAACTCTCACACTTACCGTGTCTACAAAAATTTCACCCGGAAGGTTGAAGAGACGGTAGATGTGAAGTTTGATGAATCTAACGGCTCATAAATAGAGCAATTGCCAATTGATGTAGGAGACAAAGATCCTTGGAAGCAATCCAAGACTTGTCTATTGGCAAGGTTAGTCAATGGAGGTGAAGGAGAGTACCTCGTCCGTCAAGTGGAAGCTTCTACTTCACAACAAGGTGAACCAAGAGTTGATACGGAAGCATCCACAAGTGGGACACACCAAGATGAAGAAAACGAGGAAGTGCATCAAGATGAACGTCAACGACCTCCTTCTCCACCACGACAAGAGAACGACAACGCCAACAATGAAGAAGGCCAAGAAGAAGAACAAGATGAAGAAGATTTTCAACGAAGACCCAAGCAAAAGCTTTCACGAGTTCGAGCAAGAATTGCTAAAGACCATCCCGTCGAGCAAATCTACAATGATATTCAAACCGGGAGAATCACTCGCTCTAAAACTCGTTTAGCTAACTTTTGTGAAAACTATTCTTTCATATCTAGCGTTGAACCTATGAAGGTTGAAGAAGCAATGGAAGATCCGGATTGGATAAATGCTATGCACGAAGAGCTACACAACTTTGAGAGGAACCAAGTTTGTACATTGGTTGAGAAGCCCGACAACAACCCCAACATCATCGGTACCAAATGGGTGTTTCGTAACAAGCAAGATGAAGATGGACAAGTAGTTCGCAACAAAGCACGTCTCGTCGCCCAAGGCTACACACAAGTCGAAGGTATGGACTATGGTGAGACTTATGCTCCCATTGCTAGACTTGAGTCCATTCGCATCTTACTTATGCTAATCATCATGATATCACCTTGTACCAAATGGACATTAAAAGTGCTTTTCTAAATGGTGAAATAGAGGAGGAAGTTTATGTTAAGAAACCTCCCGGCTTTGTAAATCCTAAGAAACACAATCATGTTTACAAACTTCACAAAGCTCTTTATGGTCTTAAACAAGCTCCTAGAGCATGGTATAAATGCTTGACCAAGTTCCTTATTGAAAAAGGCTTTGAAATTGGGAAAATTGATTCCACACTTTTTACTAAAAGGGTTAATGGTGAACTATTTGTGTGCCAAATCTATGTTGATGATATTATATTTGGTTCAACTAACCCTCATTTTAGTGAAAAGTTTGGGAAGCTAATGTCGGAGAAGTTTGAGATGTCTATGATGAGTGAACTCAAGTTCTTTCTTGGGTTGCAAATCAAGCAGACTAAAGAAGGTACTTTTGTTTCTCAAACGAAGTACACCAAGGACTTATTCAAGAAGTTCAATATGCAAGAATGCAAAGGTATGACTACACCCATGCCTACTAGTGGACATCTTGACTTAACCAAAGATGATGAATCGGTTGATCAAAAGGTTTATCGCTCTATGATTGGTTCATTGTTATATCTATGTGCTTCACGTCCGATATTATGCTAAGTGTGTGCATGTGTGCACGATATCAAGCTGCTCTAAAGAATGTCATCTTAAGGCCGTGAAAAGGATAGTGAGATACTTAATCCATACACCAAATTTTGGCATTTGGTATCCTAAGAGGGCCTCTTCGATCTTGTTGGCTACTCCGACTCGGACTATGCGGTGACAAGGTTGATAGAAAGTCCACTTGGTACTTGCCAATTTCTTGGTAGATCTCTTGTGTCTTGGTCCTCCAAGAAACAAAACTCGATATCCTTATCCCTTGCCAAGCGGAATACATTGCCGCTGGTTCATGTTGTGCTCAATTACTTTGGATGACCCAAACTCTTAAAGATTATGGGATATATGTGAAACATGTTCCATTGCTTTGTGACAATGAAAGTGCTATCAAAATTGGTCATAATCCCGTACAACATTCTTGAACTAAACATATTGAAGTTCGTCATCATTTCATTCGAGATCATGTTGCTAAGGGTGACATTGATCTTAAGCATGTTCGCACCGAAAAGAAATTAGCGGATATATTCACTAAACCTCTTGATGAGAAAGTGTTTTGCAGGTTAAGAGGAGAATTGAACATCATTGATGCTTCAAACTTGGAGTAGAAACTCCATTGGATACATGCAAGACATGAGCTTATGCCTAATCCTTGATATCTCTCCTATGATGGAAATCTTATGTCTTGGATATATTTGTATCTTGCATGTTATCTAACCCATGTAGGTACTTGGTTGAATCAAATTCCATGAGGTTGTAACCTACTCATATGTTGAGCAATCTCTACATCACCAAGTCTCTACACAAGGTGGTTGAAGCCAAGGAAGCACAAAACCATTTAAACATATCCTTTGACAAATTCTATGTTGAGCTTCATTATTGTCATTGTTGGATACACAAGTGCTCTTCCTTGCACGAACTAACCCATGTAGGTAGATGGACTCAAATTCCAAGTGGTGCTCCAAATTCTTGATGAGCTACATCAACCTTGAGCAACCCACACAAGTTCAACTACATGGACGACACCACCAACCAAGGCATGTTATTCCATCTTAGAGAAGCTTTACTCCAAGTCATGAGTTAAAGAAACTCGACAAGTTGTGAATACATCAAGATGCTTAAACGAAAAATGGCAACCCCATTTTGAGCTTAAACGATGAGTATGACCTATGATCAAGTGATCTCACTTGACTCCTAAGTCAATTTACTCTAACATAGGTGACTTTGTCGCCGACCATCTCTAGATGAAGTTCTCTTGTGTTCTTTTCTGAGTTTTTGCATTTGTCTCATGCATATGTGTTTCCTCTTTCAAAAAAAACTTCATCTAGATTTCTTTCTGTTTGCTCTGCATTTTCTGCATTCCAATTCATTGCATATCATTCAGTAAATTCCTTGCAAATCTTTGTGAGATCTTATTAGTCAAGTGAGCTGAGGTGACAAGTGTTTTCTCTGTGATGAACTCGGTTACACTGATTTGTTATTTTCGGTCCAACCGAAAACTTTCGGTACCACCAAAGCATACCACTCGGTGCCACCGATTTCACAACAGGAAAATCAGTTTGCCACTTATTCTATGTTTCTTTTGATCCAGCTCCACTCAATGAATCTTGTCCTCTACAAGCATCACATTTTTATCATTGCTTTATGTTGTGACTCAAGGATCAAACCCATTCACGACAAATTCCAGCGGGGGAGAGAGAGCTCATCTTTTTTTATCAAGCCCTTCTTGGAAGCTGATGTCAAAGGGGGAGAGAGAGATCACATCAAAGCTTATCATTCAGAGAAAGAGATCACATCTCAAAGGGAGAGAGAGATCCTTCAGGGAGAGAGAGAGAGATCTCCAGGGGGAGAGAATACTAGTAGAGAGTATTTCTCAAGGATCCCAGATGCTTGGTGTTCAAGAGGAGAGATGCCACATGTCTTCTTGAGGGGAAAGGCATGTTCATATGTGCTTATTTGCATTAGCTTGCATTAGCTCTATTCATTTATATCTTTCAGCTCTGATTTTCTGTTCCCTATCTTCTCCCAGTATCCCATGCTAGATTCAGGGGGAGCAAGACATCTAAGGGAAAGAAATCATCTAAATTCATTGCATATCTTTACTCTTGGGGACATGTCAAATCCAATGTAGTACTTAGTACTCACTCTCTACATGTCATCCCAGTCTTGGTATTCTTGTGGTTTCTTTTGTTTGCTCTGGCTAGTAGGTGCATCTGTGTTATCTAACCTTGTTTACGCAGGTTCATTCCATCCTAAGCCAACTCAAACTACAAGGTAAGTATATGCATCACAATCATGTGTATGAGGAATTCTTGCTGATGTACATACTGTTTGCAAGAAGGACTCATGGGCATGAATGTATTTTCTTTAATATTGTTTGCTCTGATGCATATGGCCAAGATACATGTAACACATTGCCTGCTCTATCATGGTCATGCTATCACATGCTTCTATATTCCATATTCACATGATTGCATACATGTAGGGGGAGCCTATGCCTGTTACATGTCTTTCCAAAGCTTTACTTGCTATTCTTTATATCTTTATCTAAAGCTTTGATGTATGTTGTCATCAATTACCAAAAAGGGGGAGATTGAAAGCACAAGTGCTCCCTAGGTGGTTTTGGTAATTAATGTCAACATATGTCTTGTTGGACTAACACTTCTATCTAGTATGTTTCAAATAAGTTCAACAATGGAGTGGCATGGACTAAAGGATGTGGGAACTCCTTCAAGATGCTAAGGACAAAGGATTGGCTCAAGCTTCAAGCTCAAGACTCTTCATTTTACATTTTAGTGATCCAAGATCACATTGAGTCTATAGGAAAAGCCAATACTATCAAGGAGGGATGAGGTGTTGTAATGAGCCTCTTGCTTCAAGTGCTTAGTGATATGCTCCAAATACCCTCAACTACTTTCCCACTTCACACATATGTCCTAAAACCTAAAGTCAATCTCGCCCCATTGATTCTTCCTATCCGGCGCCACCGAGTTTTGATGTCTTAGCCACTGCCACAAACCCTAGGCAAATCGGTCTCACCGATAGGGATCTCGGTCTCACCGAGATGGGATTATAATCTCTGTGTATGTCCATTATCAAAATCGGCCTCACCGAGTTTGAGCAATCGGTACTACCGAGATTACAATGCAAACTTTCTGGTTGACTCATTATCAAAATCGGTCCCACCGAGTTTGAGTGTCGGTCCAACGAGTTTGCACGACCAACTCTCTGGTTAGCTAATTACCAAAATTGGTCTCACCGAGTTTGTATGTCGGTCTCACCGAGATTACGTTATGCCCTAACCCTAACCATATCGGTCCTACCGAGTTACATTTCGGTCCCACCGAAAATCCTATGATCACTAGATTTGCTGAATCGGTCCGACCGAGTTTCTCAATTCGGTCCCACCGAGTTTGGCAAATTGTGTGTAACGGTTAGATTTTGTGTGGAGGCTATATATACCCCTCCACCTTCTCTTCATTCGTGGAGAGAGCCATCAGACTGAACCTACACTTACAACTTACCATTTCTGAGAAAGAACTACCTACTCATGTGTTGAGGCCAAGATATTCCATTCCTACCATGTGAATCTTGATCTCTAGCCTTCCCTAAGTTGCTTTCCACTCAAACCCTCTTTCCACCAGATCCAAACCCTATGAGAGAGAGTTGAGTGTTTGGGAGATTATCATTTGAAGCACAAGAGAAAGGAGTTCATCATCAACGCACCATTTGTTACTTCTTGGAGAGTGGTGTCTCCTAGATTGGCTAGGTGTCACTTGGGAGCCTCCGACAAGATTGTGGAGTTGAACCAAGGAGTTTGTAAGGGCAAGGAGATCGCCTACTTCGTGAAGATCTACCGCTAGTGAGGCAAGTCCTTCGTGGGCGACGGCCATGGTGGGATAGACAAGGTTGCTTCTTCGTGGACCCTTCGTGGGTGGAGCCCTCCATGGACTCACGCAACCGTTACCCTTTGTGGGTTGAAGTCTCCATCAACGTGGATGTACGATAGCACCACCTATCGGAACCACGACAAAAACATCCGTGTCTCCAATTGCGTTTGAATCCTCCAAACCCTTCCCTTTACTTTCTTGCAAGTTGCATGCTTTACTTTCCGCTGCTCATATACTCTTTGCATGCTTGCTTGTCATGTATTGAAAAAGTTAAACTTGTGCCTAAACTCCACTTAAACTTTAATAAGGTTAAAAACTACAACTTTGGTACTTAGTGTCTAATCACCCCCCCTCTAGACACCTCTTCTCAAGATCCTACACCCCTACGCCTACAAGTATTTAGATGTGAGTTGCAAACACCACACATTACCACAAATTCAAATAAAATGTGAGATTGTTCAATATATAGTATTGTTTAGATTGTTTGATATTTAGTTGTAAGCTGCAAACGCCACACATTATCACAAATTCAAATAAAATGTGAGATTGTTTGATATATTGTATGGTTTAGATTGTTTGACATTTAGCTGTGAGTTGCAAACGCCATGCAGTATCACATTATGGTATAACATGTGCAAAACCATAGCATGCGTAACATCGCTATATTCATGCATGCATATGTTTATAACACTATGATCTCCTATTCAAATATATGAATCCACTTTCATACCAAATTATGATCTTTGTTAGTCTCTTACACCCACACAATCCTCTAACCTTTGTAGCTAGCACTAACTTTCTCCCGTGCATGCACACGCCCTCCCCTCCCTCAGCATTCTACCCATCGCGCACATTGATTTTTTCTTTAGGTCGTTCTCCCACAGTCTCCACAACTCCTTTCCGACACACACCGATCGAGAAACCTCCCAGCGTCTTCCTACAACATACCTACACACGCACCTTCCATCTCCTCCTTTCTATGTCCATGCCTCGTGTCTCTCATACGGTCCCACACACGTGTAAACTCTCGCCCCTCTTTTCATCGATCTCACAACCGCACACTCCTCCCCCTATCTAGCTAGTAGCTCGGCCTCTCGCACCACCTCCTAGCTCCATTCTCTCTGTCAATCCGTATCGCTGGGCCTTATTTGCCTCTAACAAATGGATGTACACCTACCGATCTCCCGCTATACATATAGCTAGGTAGGTCCTTATAACTCGTTCTTCCCCACGCGTCGATCGATCTACCTCATTAGTTATGTCTCTCCCTTCCTCCAACAAACAACAATTGATCTATCGATCTAGTTAGGTTTGCTTAGCAAACACATGGTTCCCCTTCATCATCCATGCATGTGTCCGGACAGATCTATCATGCATAGGCACACACAGAAACACAACCCCATTCTTATTGATAATATTGTAGTTCTACCCTCAGTTTGTCTAGTAGGCCTCTCCACCCATCTTCGAGAAGCAACTCCATCACCCATCCAGCACTCTACCCTCTCCCTCCCTCCCTCTCTCTCTCTCTATCCCAACCTATTTCCCGTCCTCCAGTTATGTATGGATGTCGACCCATCTCCCTCAAGGCATATCTGGGTCTCTCCTTCTCAACACACATACGGGTCATTCTACCTCTTTAGTTAGGCCTCTGCCTCCCCCCTCCTCCCCACCCCCGCCCCCACACACACCGATACATCGAGCGCTCTAGTCATGTCTCCCTACCACACACAAATTTGCCATGTGCCCTCTGACGTTCTGGTAGGCCAGTCGCCCTATATCTTTGACTTGCACACTCACAATTTCGATGGCTCTCTTCATCCATCTCGCACCCACCCACTTGTTCCTCTCTTTGACTCTATCGATATCTATGACCCCTCCCTCTCGTCTAGTGGATCACCCCCTCTGGCCCTCTCTATATGATATGGATATGCCTCTATTTCACACACATTGCATGCAAAATTTTGTTTGAGATGTCATCGACACATATTCCCACAAATACATTCACGAAATCACCACCCCGAAACAAAAAACACTAACGAACGCACACGCCATCTGTCTAGGTTTGTATCTCTCTCACACACACCCACGTAGGTGGGGGATGTGCACGAAGAGAAGAGGTGCACGCACGGCGCACATACTCCCGTCTCTTTCCCAACCACACCCGCGCAGGTACACGGTGGAGCTCATTTCTGTATGAAAAGGCAGCCCACATGGTAATTTGACACGTGTACTGGTTGTCCACTTGATGGAGGATCGTCTACCACGGGTCAAATTGCGACTTGACACGTTATGTTAAAAAAGAGGCAAACCATGTGGGGCCTACCTTAGAGGCAAGGCTCTATACACTTGAGTACTTTTGATGTGTCCCGTCAACTCACAGAACGAGGAGAAGCTTTCTTAGTACGCCTTACGCCTGCTCCCTCGCCCACACGTGCGGTGGCTCGCAGGATGAGGAGAAAATTTTACTACTCCCTCCGTTTACTCCTCGTCCCTACCTTGGTTAGAGAGATTATCATATTGTTTGGAATATATGTCTTTTAGTAGATTTCAGTATGAACTACTAGTACATACTCCAAACACTGATGTATACAGACGTATTTTAGTGTAGATTCACTCATTTTGCTCCGTATGTAGTCCATATTGAAACAGACGTAATAGTACGCACTCTCCCTCGCCCCTCGACCCTCGCCCACATGGTGGACATGCAGCAATTCATTCGGTCTCATATAGCCAGGACGATATATACTGCAGTACCATTATTGCTCGACTTCCCGAAGAGGCGGAGAGCCAATCGCAAGGTTAATGGAGTTTTTTGGAGATGCCAAGCGCAAGGTTCATAGGAGAACGAGTAGTAGGTGTCGCGTCATTTATAAATAAAGTTTTTTTCTTGATGCACGTCGCCAATATAAATAGGTTCATATGGAGAAAAAAACCGCTCCACTATATACATAGGCGGGGCGAGCCTACGGTTGCTTGCTAGGGTTGCTCTCTTGATCTTCACACTCTCTCGCATAAAAGCATTTGTGGCCACATCTCGACATCCCGGTGGATCACGTCCGCTGGGGGAATGGGTGGATGCTTAGTGTAGATACGGTCGCCGTTGCCGACGGCGAAAACCCGCTGTCGGCACGTCCCGATCAGGGGTCCTTGCTGTTCTCTCTCACAAAGCCGGTGAGGTTGCCTTCGTCCATTGCTCACTGCCGCAACATGGACAGTTGCCTCCTCCCGCCGCCCTCCTCTATATTGAGCTACGTCCCGACATCCCTCAGGTACAACTCCCTTTACAGCCGGCTTGCACCACTGCTCCAGTTGCCCACATCACTCCATGTGGATATTTCTCTACTTCTTTGCCCCGCACATACCTCTACTGGCTTCTATGTACTGTATTTTTGATGAGTTTATGTCTCATCAACTGTAACATCCCAAATTTCCCATTTGGAATGTTTTACAATTATAGCTAAGCATCTATGCATATTGTTTGAAATTGAGTGACATTTGAAGTATTTCAGAAGCTTTTGAGTTTGTTGGATATTGAATTCAAATTGGCAGTTGAAATTTATTTCAAAACAATGCCTGACAAATACTTGAGAAAAAGTATGAGAGGAGTAAACATGACACTCCAAAAATGTCAGATGAAAAACTATGCCAAAAAGTTTGAATTCAAATTTGATTTTATTTGGGATTTCTAGAAAATGTTTTTTTTAAGTTTGAGTTTTGCCCCTGGAAAAATGTTCAAATTATAGGATATATTCCCCTGATAATTTTGATATATATATGTCCTATATAAAATATATATATTTAATATATTCTCTCTCCTCTCCCTAATTCAAAAAAAAAAAAAAAAAACCCCAGGCGCCAGCCCAGCCTGCCCGACCCGGCCCAGCCGAGGCAGCCCTGTGGGCAGGCTCAGCCCAGCAACCCGACCGAGCAGCCAGCCCGAGCCGCCGGCGGCAAAACCCTCCCCTCGGTCGCCCGACCGAAACTCCACCTCCCTCTCTCGCTGACGCGCCGGCCCCCCCCCCTTCTTCTTCCTCTCCACGCCAGACCGCGCCGCCGCCGCCGCCGGAATCCCGGAGATCACGGGATCCCCTCCCCGATTCGCCCCCTCCTCCAAGTCGACCACTCCCCTATAAATACCCCGCCCCTCGACCCGTTCCCCACCTTTCCCCTCGTCTAACCCCTCCACCTCGCCCGCAATCCCTCGCCGGAACCCAGCCTTGCCGCCGCCATTGCCCTGGCCCGCTCGTCTCGACCCCCCTCCCCGAGCTCCACCGACTCCACCTCGACCTCCCTCGCTCAAGCACCACGGACGTCTCCGCCGTCTTCCCGACCACCGAACGCTGCGCGTCGTCGCCCGAGCCGCCATCGTCCGTCGCCGTCGTGCCGCCACATGGTGAGTCGCCGGAGCCGCCCACCACCGTTCGATCTAAAATCTAGGGCCTAGATTAGACTAGCGAAGGGGTAGGTTTTATTTTAAAAAAAAGTCCGGTTTAGTTACGGTTTAGTTTGGTTTAGTTAGTGGTTAGTTACACCGGCCGATCGGTTTATTCTCTCGGGCACGTTTTAGTTATAAATCGCCTGAGCGTTAGATAGGCCCGTTAGCGCTAGTTTTTTTTTCTTTTTAATTATATTTTCGTTTCTGTTTTTTTAACAGAATAGTTCCAGTTTTGTAAAATCCATATCTTTTAGGTTACTTAATATTTTTAGTTGATTATTTTTTTGTTAGTTTGCAAATTTGTTGTAGTTTCTGTAGAAAATATGTTTAGCCATGTTTAAATTATTAGAAATTGTTTTATTTTAGTTTTAGACAGATTAGTATTTCTGCTATAAAATGAGTTAGGATTATTTTAATTTAGTGATTCTTTTTGTCACTGCTTTGTTTTGACTTTGCCTAGCAGTAGGAATTTATTTGGGTATTTTAGATTTAATAAAAAATAGTTTTAGTCAAAATCATGTGTTTCTTGTTTATTTAACTAGCTATTGTTTTCCTATTGTTTTATTTAGTAAATAATTTTATTTTACCTATGTTATAGTTTATTTTAGATTAGTTTCTGTAGTTTTAGAACATGTACTTTTATTTACAGAAAATAAAAAGTTTATTTTATTTTCTTGTTAGTTGTTGGCTTGGATTTCTTCGAGTTTTCTTTGGTTTTTGGTTCGATTGTTTTGTGTGTTTTAGGTTAGCATGTTGTTATGTTAAGTGATTGTATGTTCTTATGCTTATATGATTGTTGTTTGCTTCGGTAGAATTTCCGGAGTGCAAAGCCTGCTATCACGAGTCCCTAGCTTTCGAAGACCGTCAGCCAGGCAAGTCATTTGACCATGTTTTCTTTTACAATACCTATGATTTTATTGCATTAGAATTATACCTCCCCACCATGCAGTAGGAGAATTTTAAGTTATGTTCTTGAGTAGTATCATGAGGTAGGATGAAACCAATCCCCCTTGTTACCATGGCCCGGGACGAAGTAGTTTATTTTTGCTATGCTCGTAGACGGGGTTGGTTGAGTGATTCATAAGGGAGATGTGAGAGTCAAGATGATGACAACCCCATGACTTCAAGCTCAAGATGGACTTCAAAATTCACTCTTGGGTGGAGGGCGGTTGACGGGCACCTGGAGAAAACCAGCGGCTGGCAGGATGCATGGAGAAGCGCCATGACATCTTGCGAGCTTCACCCAGCCACGAAGAGGCGGATGGATACCCCATTGACCGGAAGCTTACTGTGCAGCCGCAAGCCATTATGGGCTCGGCTTGGTCGACCCTAGGTGTGACTCTGGCGGACGGTGCTACGAGATGTAGAAGAAGCGGTAGGATTGGATGGGTACGGCGGTGGCGGAGGAACTCTTGGAAGACCTGTTTACGTTCGTCCGTCTTCAAACACCAGGAAGTGCGAAGACTAAAAGGAGGAGCGATTCTTGCGGGTAAAGTCATAAACCTCTGCAGTGAAGATCTAATCGGTTAGCCGTGTCCCGATTCTGGACAATTTGAGCCTCTGGAACTTGGAGTATTTGGATATCTCAACACGAACTTAATAAATTAATTGAGGGGTTATTTAATAATTGGGAATGAGACATTGGTTGGCGGAACCATCTCAATAACTACCAACATTTTGTAGTATTTGCAAACAAGTCATCGTTGTAGGGAAAAACGGCTTTTAGCAAAACAATAAAACTTAGAGCCCCACAGCCAAATTGCATATAGTGTTAGTAATTTTTATTGTTGTTCTCTCTTCATGACTTGCGGCATATTCAAAATGCTGACCTACTGTGGCTGCAACGTCTTATGTTGCGAGAGGATTTTTCGATCGGGAGTGAGGCTACGATCCACGCTTGGCGATTGCCCTATGGAGTCGGATGGACTCGCTATTAATCTCACGCTTCCGCAGCTTTATTTAGTTTATTTCTCATGAGTTGGCCTTGGCGAATTTATTCTATTGTAATAAAGACTCGATATGAGAATCGTGTAATAAATTCAGGTGTGATTGAACTTTGAATCTTTTCATCAATGTCTTGTGTGTGCGGCATGATCTTGGGATGGTACAGCTACACAGAGACTTGACCGATTTTGGGTCGGGTCGCTACAGAGATGGTATCAGAGCACACGCTGACCGTAGGACGTAACCCCTAGGATCGGAAAGCCATAGGAAGAGACTATTTATTTTATGTCCTTATCATTCCGTAATTCTCCCTGTTCATTTCGACTTCTCTCCGATTTTCAACATTCTAGATGGCCGCGAGTTCACCCCAGTTCGCTACGGAGTTTTGCCGGCCGGATGAGGCGATGCCTCTCGGCAAGAAGCTGGTTCAGATCGTGAAGAAGCTGAAGATTGCTCTGCCCTCAATCACGGGAAGCCTACCAATGCACTTCCGCGGATACCGCTTCAGGATTATGGTGCACATTCGGGGAGGACCTTGGAGGACATTGAGCCCATTGACTTTGAGTTTACCGATTTCAGTTGGATTCTCGGAAGAGACATGGCGATTTATCGTGCACTTGGACATCTTCGAGAAGAGTACAGGGCCGAACTCGACCCCTCAGACCTCGCCATGATTTCTCGCAGAGCTAGGAATGGAGATATCATCCGTACCGTAGAGGACGACTCCATTCTCTCATATATCCAAGACTTGGAGAGTCTCCTCAGGAAACGGGAAATCCAGACTCGCCGTAACTCGAAGGTACACAGGAGGCTGTTGTTCCGTGGCTGGGCTGGAGGAGAAAGCACATGCAGACTTCCTCGACCATGAAGAAGAAATCAAGGATTTCATGGAGAGAGTCGACAAGCTGAAGATGGATGTTGCCGCATTAGAGGAGAAGATGGACTTGGGAGAAGACCTTTCTCCGAGTGGAGATGACGGACCTCTCGTGAGCAATGACCAGGATTATGAAGAAAGCTCCACTGAAGAAGGCCGCAAGAGGAGGCGCCGCACCAGAGGACGCCACACCGGAGGACGCCGCACCAGAGGACGCAAGGATAATTGATGAAGACATTTAGTCGACCGCCATGTTATTTTTTTTTTTCGTCGATCAGTTAGGCCGTTATTTTCGATTAGTCGTGAAATTTGTAATCCGAGATTGAACCATGTTTGAGTTGATTGAATAAATGATTGGTGTGATTATGATTGTGCATTCATATGGGTAGTGATATTTTCTCATTAGATCCTTGTTCTATTCTAATTTTCTCATCCACTCCAAAACACGGATGCCTCGAGGCGTGACCCGGTCTCAACTTTCCGTCGGAGCTCACCCGGCTGATCCAGCAGCAGAATGCCCTCATGCGGATGCTCATCGAACGAACAACAACAACAACAACAATCCACCGCCACCACCCCTGTTGACAACTTGACCCGCTTCCTAAGGCTGAATCCGCGGTGTTCTCTAGCAGCACCTTGGCGATTGTGGCCGATGATTAGCTCCGCAAGGTCGGAAGGAGTTAGCCACTGCTGGATGCACAGATCACGAGAGAAGGTGCGCTTTGCGCACATCAACTTGATGGACCTGCAGCCTCTTGGTGGGAGAACTACACGCCACTTATCCCATCGCCACCATCACGTGGGATCAGTTCCAGCGAGCTTTCCGCACCGCTCATGTATCATTTGGAGCCATGAGTGCGAAGAAGCGTGAGTTCCGCAACTTACGCCCAGGGAACCGTCTTGTGGGGCGATCGTGGATGAGTTCAACAAGTTAGCTCGCTATGCCGGATGATGTGGCCACAGATGCCGTAAAGCAGGAAAAGTTTCTCGAGGGACTCAATGACGAGCTGGGAATGCAGCTAATGGTGGCTACTTTCAACAACTACCAGGAGCTGGTAGACAAGGCCACCATACTTGAAGGCAAGCAGCAGCAGATTGATAGCCATAGCGGAAGTATGGCAGGGAAGTACAACTCGGAGCTCGGCGAAGCCCGTTATGCCCCATACTCGGGAGGGCATACCCATCATAACCATGGAGGACATAACCATGGAGGAAATGGGAACAACCGCAACCAGGACAACAAGGCAGGCAATGGAAGCGGCAATGGCAACCAGCATCGTCTGCCCGGTTCGAAGGATCTGAGTCACATCACTGTTTCAAGTGCGGAAAACAGGGCACTATGCCACCGACTGCCGGAGGCCAAGCGGAGGAATGGAAATGGCAATGGAAGCTCAGCAAAGAAGCCCAACCCTTTTCCTCGTGCTCGGGTGAACCACATTGATGTGGAGGGCGTCTATGATCAGCCGGACAATTGTGGTTGGTAAGTTTTATTAAATTCACATCCGATATTGGTACTCTTTGATTACGGTGCAGCGCATTCATTTATATCAAGGGTAGTTGTGGAAAAATGCGGGTTTCCCACTAGAACCCTTATAAGCCCTCTTCACGTCGCTCCGCAGAGGAGAAATGATGGCGAGGCTTAGGCTGTCATGCAACCCTCAACATCGAAACCATAAATTTCCGCAGACCTCATAGTATTGGAAACCCGGACCTTGGATGTAATCCAGGCATGGATTGGTTGCGAAGTTTGAAGGAAACATAGGCTGTGCCCAGAAGGCGATTACGCTCACCACTCCGGGCGAGAAGAGGATCAAGTATGTATCGGGCGTATCCCGATGAAGAATCGGTGAATTCCCTCATGGGAGTTGTTCGGGAGGAAGTGCCGATGGTGCAAGATTTTCCGATGTGTTTCGGAGGAATTACGAGAATGCCACCGACGAGACATTGAATTTCTGATTGAGTTATTGCCCGACACAGCCCCAATATCCAAGAGACCCTATCGGATGCCCCGAGCGATTTGGAAGAGATCAAGAATCAAATTAATGAACTCTTGGAGAAGGGATATATTCGCCAAGCTCGTCACCTTGGGGAGCCCAGTTCTTTTGGTAGAGAAGAAGGATGGAACCACGAGAATGGTTGTGGATTATCGTTCGTTGAGCAGCGTGACCATCAAGAACAAGTACCCTCTGCCGATGATTAATGACCTATTTGATCAGCTAGTTGGAGCCAAGGTATTCTCCAAGATCGATCTTGATCGTGGTATCATCGATTGAAGATCCGTGAAAAGGATATACCTAAAACAGCATTCACCACGGTATGGTTTATATGAGTATACCGTCATGTCATTCGGATTGACTAATGCCCTGCATACTTCATGAATTTGATGAACAAGGTATTTATGGAATATCTGGACAAGTTTGTTGTGGTGTTCATCGATGATATCTGATTTTCTCCAAGAGCGAGGAGGAGCATAAGGAACATTTGCGTCTAGTTACGGAGAAACTCCGAGAACATCGATTGTATGCCAAGTTCAGCAAATGTGAATTTTGGCTGAAGGAAGTCGGATTCCTCGGACATGTTATTTCAGGAGAAGGAATAGCGATTGACCCCACCAAAGTTGTATCGATCACCGATTGGCGATCGCCCACCTCGATCAAGGAGATCCGCAGTTTTCTCGGACTCGCGAGGATATTATCGGAGGTTTATTGAGAATTTCTCGAAGATTGCCAAGCCCATGGTGAGCTGTTGAAGAAGGGCGCCAAGTACATTTGGACCGAGGATTGTGAAGCCGGTTTCGAGGAATTGAAGAAAGCGTTTGGTTACAGCCCAAGACTGATTTTGCGGACATACACAAGGATTACGGGTATATTGTGGCGCTTCTCGTCGGGGACTCGGAGGAGTACTCATGCAGGAAGGAAAAGTTGTAGCTTATACCTCCGGACAGCTCGACCTCACGAGATGAATTCGCCACACATGATTTGGAGTTAGCAGCCGTAGTGCATGCACTCAAGACACAGAGACATTTCCTTATCGGAAACAGTTGTGATGTTTACACAGATCATAAGAGCTTGAAGTATATTTTCACGCAGAAAGAGTTGAACCTCGAGCGAGAGGAGGTGGCTAGAGTTAATCAAGGACTATGACATGAGATTGCATTACCACCGGGAAAGGCTAATGTTGTAGCAGATGCTTTGAGCCGTAAGAGTTATGTGAACACTCTTATAGCGGAGGATTACCCCAGGAGTTAGTCGATGACCTCGAGAGATCTCCGATGGAGATAGTTCGAGAGGATATGTTGCAGCTCTGGAAGTTCAGTCCACTTTGTCCGAAAGAATTCGTGAAGCCCAGAAGTCGGACAAGGAAATTGATGAGATAAAGAAAAGGATGAATGAAGGAAAAGCTAAAGGGTTTCGTAAGGATGAATACGGAGCTATATGGTTCGAGGATCGTATTTATGTACCCAATGATCCCGAACTCAGGAAGCTAATTCTTCAGGAGGCTCATGATTCACCGTACTCGATTCACCCCGGTAACACCAAGATGTATCTGGATTTGAAGGAAAGTTTCTGGTGGATAGGTATGAAGAAGGATATTGCTGAGTACGTAGCGGTATGCGATGTTTGCCAACGAGTAAAGGCGGAACATCAGAAGCCAACAGGGTTACTTCAACCTTTGCGATTCCCGAGTGGAAATGGGAAAAACTTGGAATGGATTTTATCACAGGATTACCGGGACCCGTTCAGGTTATGATTCCATCTGGGTAGTGGTTGATCGGTTGACCAAGGTAGCTCATTTCATTCCGTGAAGACTACCTATACCAGCGCTAAATTAGCCAAGATATACATGACCAGGATCGTATGTGCGGATGGAGTTCGAGGAGTATCGTGTCGGATAGAAGAACACAATTTACCTCAAAGTTTTGGAATCAGTTGCATGAAACTTTAGAGTGCGAGGCTGGAGTTGAAGACAGTCTTTCATCCATGAGCAGATGGACAGACCGAGAGAGTCAACGAGATCTGGAGGACATGTTGAGAGCTTGTGCGCTAGACTATGGGTCTAGCTGGGATGATAATTTACCGTCTGCGGAGTTCTCGTACAATAACAGATTATCGAGACCGATCGAAGATGGCCCCTTCGAAGCTCTATCACGGAAGGAGGTGCGAGAACACCATTCTTTGTGGGATGGTGTTGGAGATCGAAAACTTTTCGGTCCCGATCTTATCGAGATTCAAGAGAAAGTCAAGCTGATTCGAGATAGACTCAAGGTAGCTCGATCGAGGCGGAAGAGTTACGCCGACGAGAAGCGCAAGGAAGTAACTTACGAAGCGGGAGACCGGGCATATCTTCGTGTGTCCCCACTTCGTGGAATCAAGAGGTTCGGTGTTAAAGGAAAGTTAGCACCCGGTTCATTGGCCCTACAAAATCCTCGAGCGTCGTGGAGAAGTTGCTTACAAGTTGAAATTGCGGAAGGATTGTCCGGAGTTCATGATGTCTTCCATGTTTCTCGGTGAAGAAATGCCATGCCGACATGGCGATATTCCGTTGAGAGACACGGTGCCCCTAGAGGCCATACAGCTCGACGGTGATCGACTTATGAGGAGAAACCTGTCCGAATTCTCGAGGCTATGAACAGAGTCACCCGCAACAAGATCATCAAGTTTTGCAAGGTTGTGGAGTCATCATTCGAGGAGGAAGCCACCGGGGGCGAGAAGAGGACCTCCATGAGACCACCGCACCTATTTGCTAGCCAACCCGAATCTCGAGGGCGAGATTCATCTTAAGGTGGGTAGGTTTGTAACATCCCAAATTTCCCATTTGGAATGTTTTACAATTATAGCTAAGCATCTATGCATATTGTTTGAAATTGAGTGACATTTGAAGTATTTCAGAAGCTTTTGAGTTTGTTGGATATTGAATTCAAATTGGCAGTTGAAATTTATTTCAAAACAATGCCTGACAAATACTTGAGAAAAAGTATGAGAGGAGTAAACATGACACTCAAAAAATGTCAGATGAAAAAATATGCCAAAAAGTTTGAATTCAAATTTGATTTTATTTGGGATTTCTAGAAAATGTTTTTTTTAGTTTGAGTTTTGCCCCTGGAAAAATGTTCAAATTATAGGATATATATTCCCGATAATTTTGATATATATATGTCCTATATAAAAATATATATTTAATATATTCTCTCTCCTCTCCTAATTCAAAAAAAAAAAAAAAAAACCCCAGCGCCGGCCAGCTAACCTGCCCGCCAGCGCGAGGCAGGCACCCCTGTGGCCAGGCTCAGCCCAGCCAACCGACCGAGCCGGCCTGCCCGAGCCGCCGCCAAAACCCTCCCCTCGGTCGCCTGGCCAAACTCCACCTCCCTCTCTCACGTTGCCTTGGCCCCACCCCTTCTTCTTCCTCTCCACGCTGAGATCGCCGCCGCCGCCACGGAATCCCGGAGATCACGGGATCCCCTCCCGAGTCGCCCCCTCCTCCAAGTCGACCGCTCCCCTATAAATACCCCGCCCCTCGACCCGTTCCCCACCTTTCCCCTCGTCTAACCCCTCCACCTCGCCCGCAATCCCTCGCCGGAACCCGACGCCGCCGCCGCGCCATTGCCCTTGCCCCGCTCGTCTCCGACCCCCCCGAGCTCCACCGTCTTCCCCGACCACCGGAGCCGCTGCGCCGTCGTCGCCCGAGCCGCCGTCGTCCGTTGCCGTCGTCGCCATCGCGGTGAGTCGCCGGAGCCGCCCACCACCGTTCGATCTAAAATCTAGGGCCTAGATTAGACTAGCGAAGGGGTAGGTTTTATTTTAAAAAAAAGTCCGGTTTAGTTACGGTTTATTTTGGTTTAGTTAGTGGTTAGTTAGACCGGCCGATCGGTTTATTCTCTCGGGCACGTTTTAGTTATAAATCGCCTGAGCGTTAGATAGGCCCGTTAGCGCTAGTTTTTTTCTTTTTAATTATATTTTCGTTTCTGTTTTTTTAACAGAATAGTTCGATTTTGTAAAATCCATATCTTTTAGGTTACTTAATATTTTTAGTTGATTCTTTTTTGTTAGTTTGCAAATTTGTTGTAGTTTCTGTAGAAAATATGTTTAGCCATGTTTAAATTATTATAAATTGTTTTATTTTAGTTTTAGACAGATTAGTATTTCTCCTATAAAATGAGTTAGGATTATTTTAATTTAGTGATTCTTTTGTCACTGCTTTGTTTTGACTTTGCCTAGCAGTAGGAATTTATTTGGGTATTTTAGATTTAATAAAAAAAAGTTTTAGTCAAAATCATGTGTTTCTTGTTTATTTAACTAGCTATTGTTTTCCTATTGTTTTATTTAGTAAATAATTTTATTTTACCTATGTTATAGTTTATTTTAGATTAGTTTCTGTAGTTTTAGAACATGGACTTTTATTTACAGAAAATAAAAAGTTTATTTTATTTTCTTGTTAGTTGTTGGCTTGGATTTCTTCGAGTTTTCTTTGGTTTTTGGTTCGATTGTTTTGTGTGTTTTAGGTTAGCATGCTGTTATGTTAAGTGATTGTATGTTCTTATGCTTATATGATTGTTGTTTGCTTCGGTAGAATTTCCGGAGTGCGAAGCCTGCTATCACGAGTCCCTAGCTTTCGAAGACCGTCAGCCAGGCAAGTCATTTGACCATGTTTTCTTTTACAATACCTATGATTTTATTGCATTAGAATTATACCTCCCCACCATGCATGCAGTAGGAGAATTTTAAGTTATGTTCTTGAGTAGTATCATGAGGTAGGATGAAACCAATCCCCCTTGTTACCATGGCCCGGGACGAAGTAGTTTATTTTGCTATGCTCGTGAAGCGGGGTTGGTTGAGTGATTCATAAGGGAGATGTGAGAGTCAAGATGATGACAACCCCATGACTTCAAGCTCAAGATGGACTTCAAAATTCACTATTGGGTGGAGGACGGTTGACGGGCACCCTGGAGAAAACCAGCGGCTGGCGGGATGCATGGAGAAGCGCCATGACATCTTGCGAAAGCTTCACCCAGCCACGAAGAGGCGGATGGATACCCCATTGACGGAAGCTTACATGCAGCCGCAAGCCATTATGGGCTCGGCTTGGTCGACCCTAGGTGTGACTCTGGCGGACGGTGCTACGAGATGTAGAAGAACGGTAGGATTGGATGGGTACGGCGGTGGCGGAGGAACTCTTGGAAGACCTGTTGCTCGTTCGTCCGTCTTCAAACACCGGGAAGTGCAAAGACTAAAAGGAGGAGCGATTCTTGCGGGTAAAGTCGCAAACCTCTGCAGAGTGAAGATCTAATCGGTTAGCCGTGTCCCGATTCTGGACAATTTGAGCCTCTGGAACTTGGAGTATTTTGGATATCTCAACACGAACTTAATAAATTAATTGAGGGGTTATTTAATAATTGGGAATGAGACATTGGTTGGCGGAACCATCTCAATAACTACCAACATTTTGTAGTATTTGCAAACAAGTCATTGTTGTAGGGAAAAACTGGCTTTTTCAAAAACAATAAAACTTAGAGCCCCACACCAAATTGCATATAGTGTTAGTAATTTTTATTGTTGTTCTCTCTTCATGACTTGCCGGCATATTCAAAATTCTGACCTACACGGCTGCAACGTCTTATGTTGCAGAGGAGTTTTCCGATCAGGAGTGAGGCTACGATCCACGCTTGGCGATTGCCCTATGGAGTCGGATGGACTCGCTATTCGTCTACGCTTCCGCAGCTTTATTTAGTTTATTTCTCATGAGTTGGCCTACGGCCGAATTTATTCTATTGTAATAAAGACTCGATATGAGGATCGTGTAATAAATTCAGGTGTGATTGAAGTTTGAATCTTTTCATCAATGTACTGTGTGTGCCAGCATGATCTTGGGATGGTACAGCTACACAGAGACTTGACCGATTTTGGGTCGGGTCGCTACATCAACTTGTCCCAGTAATCTTATTCTAATCGTGCTTCTTCAATTACTTTGCCACAGGGATGCTCATCTCGATTTTGGTGAAACTACACAAAATGATCCGATGGTCAAAGGGTTGCAAACTTCATTTCTTCGGAAGCTCCAATGTTGCCAGCAAACTAAAGCCTGGTTAGGGTTTACGGTTCAAGGGCTAGGGACTGCATGGATTGGGTTTTTCTTTAGCTGTCTCTGTTCTAAAATAAGTGTCAACTTTAGTAGTAGTACAACTTTGTACTAAAGTTTGCATAAAGTTGAGACACTTATTTTGGAACGGAGGGAGTACATGTTGGCTATGATCTGTCAATCATTGAGATGCAATAGCATGCATGTTAGTCTCCTTTGTATTTGATGAAATGTTGCAACGGGCAACCTTGGACGCAAGATACATGAAACAGAAGTTGGAAGCTTCATAGCATTGTACAAATTTATCTCGCTGATAAATTACAGTACGCACTATACTAGTACTATGTAAAGAGTTAGGTGTCGCATGGTGTCCAGAAAATATGTTGATAGTGTTTGGTGGGCCATGTAATCACTAACCTGCGTGTTTTCACTGCTCTCGCACTCCTCCGCTGAGAATGGAAAAAAAATGTAATCTAGTAGTACCTCCTTTCGCCGAAAGCGTGGGACATCCAGCAGTCCTGCCACCTCAGTAATAATGACCGATGAGCCGTCAAATCACATAGACCCATCAGTAAGTTGGACGGACGAAGCAACCATCACTATTGAATCCGCTTCTCCCTTCAACGCAGGCACTAGTGAGAGGTCGTGTCCGCTCTGCCCGGGCATGAATGCGTCACCGATTCTTTGGAGCTGGCGACGACAGGCGGGAAGCCTTGATGGCGATGGAGGGGCTTTGGGTGGGCCAGGCTGGTCAGGAGCAGGCGTGGCAGCTGTCCCGCCTGTCCCGACCGTACGCCCGGAAACGAGAGGATGCACTGACTCTCGTGGCTAAATCGTACACTACACACCATCTCTCTGTAGGAGTAGGTCGATGTGTCGCTCTCTCTAACACACACATGCTGTTAAACACAAACACACACACACACACACACACACACACACACACACACACACGCCAAGGTAAAATGAGTCTATATCTCAATTAATGAAGACTTGCATGTTACCATCCATATGTTACAACCTACTATGAAAGTAGTAACATAGACTAGTAACATATGCATGTTACTGGTCCAAGTTACTCACCACTATGACCAGCCTAGCAATGTAACCAAACGCTCCTTACTCTGCCTTGTTATCTCCTCTGGAAACCCAATGCATGGAGCGCAACTACGTGTTGATGCATGCGAGTTAATATGTGGCCCTGCATGGTAGCTAAAACGGCATCTCTTAGTTGTTGTGATTAATTGTTGCGTTTAGAGACAGAAATCAGGGCTTTGATTGGAGGAAGGACCGGTCAAGTTTCTCCTTCTCCTCCAATCTGCTTGCACCTCGTTTCGAAAAAAAATCTGCTTGCACCTTGGTCCCGCTGCACCATCTAACGTGACTTATTACACCTAGACGGAGGGAGTAGTACGAGATACGGTTTCACACTGACTTAGGTCGAATACAAGTGCCCAAAATTGTGTGCATTTTATAATAAGGATTCATTTCAAATAGTACGTTAGCAAACAGAGGGATCAATTGGATAGTGTTCACGAGCATTAGCGAGATGTGTGAGGTAAGATACACCGCTGGTGCTTTTAATATTTCTTATTAATTTGTTTGTTTCACCCTCTGACTGGTGGGACCCAACGTACTACGTGGAGAAAAGTAAGTTGACTAAGGCTGCATTATTTCTGTACTACCAACACCGTTTTAAATCCCAAAAGACCTTACCACCAAAGCCACATGACACGATTATGATTTAAATCCCAATGACTCCCACGCAAAAAAACACGGCATGCTTGTCACACGAATGCAGGAATGTATTAAAGGTTATATTCCTCTTGTTAAACATAATGTGGGGGTGGTGTAGCTGGTTAGCCTATTCGCTCATCAAACTTCAGGTCTCCGGTTCGATAACTACACTTGAGCATAATTTTGTTTTTGTTCGACTTCTTTCTTACACTCAAACCATCGGAACGATTCCAAGATACCCGCGTGATCCTAAATTTTTTTTAGTGAAATTTGAGGAGAGGAGAGTCAAAACTTCTACGTCAGGAGACCTCACCAGAGCGACGAAGGGACTGGGGAGTAAAAAGAATCCTACTCTCCGATATATATAATCCTAAGACTCAAAACATTTTTGTTCTAGACTCAACAACGTCAGCAAACAATCAGCGGGGGCTCCTAAGTCGGGATGGCTCGATTACCAACTTTAACGCCCTCGATGCGGCTATATCTCCCACGTGTGAAGCACGACTTAGAGGCATAACCGCATTGAAAGCAATGTCGCAAGTGAGGTAATCTTCACACAACCCATGTAATACATAAGGGAAGGAGATACATAGTTGGCTTACAGTCGCCACTTCACACAGTACATAAATAAACATCCATCATTCAGATTACACTCAAGGTCCGACTACGGAACCAAAATAAAGGAAGATACCCCAAATGCTACACAGATCCCGATCGTCCCAACTGGGCTCCACTATCGATCATCGGGAAAAGACACATAGTAACGACCACGTTCCTCGTCGAACTCCCACTTGAGCTCGGTTCGCCACCTGACCGCATCGTCGGCACCTGCAACTGTTTTGGTAGAATCTGTGAGTCACGGGGACTCAGCAATCTCACACCCGCGAGATCAAGACTATTTAAGCTTATAGGAAGGACAGAGTTTTGAGGTGGAGCTGCAGCAAGCGACTAGCATATATGGTGGTTACGTTCGCAAAAGAGAGCGAGAAGAGAAGCAAGGCACGGACATGAAGCTAGTAGCGATCAAGAAGTGATCCTGAACTACTTACGTCAAGCATAACTCCAACACCGTGTTCACCTCCCGGACTCCGCCGAGAAGAGACCATCGCGGTTACACATGCGGTTGATGTGTATTTTAAATAAGGTCAACCGGGTTTTCTACAACGGACATTAACAAATTCCCATCGCCTCATAACCGCGGGCACGGCTTTCGAAAGATAATACCTGCAGGGTGTCCCAACTTAGCCCATTATAAGCTCTCACGGTCAATGAAGGATATTCCTTCTCTGGGAAGACCCGATCGATCTCGAAATCCCGGACTACAAGACATTTCGACAGCAATAAAACAAGACCAGCAAAGCCGCCCGATTGTGCCGACAAATCCCGATAGGAGCTGCACATATCTCGTTCTCAGGGCACATCCGGATAAGACATCCTACGAGTAAAACCAAGCCTCGAGTTTCCCGTGGTGGCCCATGATCTACTCGTTTGGGCCAGCACTCAAAGGAGCACTGGTCCGGGGGGGGTGTTAAAATAAAGATGACCCTCGGGCTCGCGAAAACCCGGGGAAAAAGGCTTAGGTGGCAAATGGTAAAACCAATGTTGGGCCTTTTGGAGAAGTCTTATTCAAAGCGAACTGTCAAGGGGTCCCATAAATCACCCAACCGTAAGGAACGCGAAATCAAGGAACATAACACCGGTATGGCGGAAACTAGGGTGGCAAGAGTGGAACAAAACACCAGGCATAAGGCCGAGCCTTCCACCCTTTACCAAGTATATAGATGCATTAATTATAGCAGATATATTATGATATCCCCAACAAGTAAACCTGTTCCAACAAGGAACAACATCTCCATGTTCCAACAAGGAACAAACTTCATCTTCACCTGCAACTAGCAACGCTATAAGAGGGGCTGAGCAAAGCGGTAACATAGCCAAACAACGGTTTGCTAGGAAAGGATGGTTAGGGGCTGACATGGCAATATGGGAGGCATGATAAGCAAGTGATAGGCATTTTAGCATAGGCATAGCAAAAGAGCGAGCATCTAGCATAGCAAAGATAGAAGTGATTTCGAGGGTATGGTCATCTTGCCTGCAAAGTTCTCAGAGTTGTCGAAAGCTTGATCCTCGTAAGCGTTCTCAACAGGTTCCTCGTTCACATAATCGTCTCCTGGCTCTACCCAAAGCAAGAACACAAACAAAGGAACCACAATAAATCACGGTGCAATGCACAAGCAACATGATGCAAAATATGGCATGATATGCGAGATGTGATATGCAATGCGTATGCGTGCTCCGGAAGGAAAATGATGAACCAGGCGTCAACTTGGCAAACCAAGTATGCCTCTGGAAAGGTGAGATGATTTCGGTTGAAATCGATATAAATATCACCGGAATCGGATGCACGGTTTGCAAATGACAAGCAAAACAAGAATGGCACAAATCTGCCATTAACAGCATGATACCACTTAGCAAGCAACAAGAAATTAAGTTACTGCACCCAAACGTACCAGAAAAGCATATGGCAGTGATCTACTCAAGATGCTTGACAAAAGATGAACACTGAGCTACGGCTAATTCACAACATAACAGGTCCGAACAAGCATGGCAAAAGTGCATAATATATCAGCTTCACAGACTTAGAGAAAATACTAACATGCCAGAAATCAGCATCAGGAAGCAATGTTCAGAGCAAGAAAACAACATGCTACAGGAACTTATAATAGCAAAACAAGGCATGGCATGAATCTACTCAAAGCATAGAACAAAAGTCCCTTACTGACCATAAGCCAAAAAGGATCAGAAAATATAGTAACACCCATGTCAAAATAGCAAGTTTCGTTAACAGATTCAGCAACAGGGCATGGCAAAAACAGATAACAAGTAGGCATCTTCGCAAGCTCGATGCACTCACTACAGAGCATTTAATGATAAACTAAGCATACATACATCAAGAAGACATGGCATAGAAGATATACATTACAAGAACAACATCATAGCATACACGGATCAACCATAACAACCTTGGCAAAATTGAATAACACGTAAACAATCTGCCAGGAAACATTTTATAGCAAAAGTAGAGCTCGATTGACTCAAGCTATGGTACTCCATAATTGCAAACAAAGGCATGGATGGATAGAGCATAACCATATGTTCAAAACATCCTTACTGAAGTATCTCAAAATATGCATGGATCTCTCGGTAGCATCAAGTTAATATGGCATAAAAATATCAGTAAAACAGGGGCTGAAATCAGCAACATCAGGAAGCCTAGTTTGCATGCTTGTGCTAGTCACCACAGAGATCACAAAATACATGGCATACACCCCTGGAAAGATGGCATGGCATATTACAAAACACATGTAGGACTCAAATTCATAGGGTGCACACATCAATCATGGCAAAATGACAAAAGTGCAAGTTACATTAAGAAAGCGAAACTAACATCACATAGCCCTCTTCTAACAGCATTTCGGGCATCAAGATGAGCTCAAATGAAAATGATGCAATCAGATGAAATGATCTACTCATCGAAGCACTTGCGAAGCTGTGACACGTGAAACACATCGTGCACGTTCGCGAAGTTGGACGGAAGCTCAAGTTGATAGGCGAGATCGCCTCTTTTGCCAATGATCTTGAAAGGACCCACGTATCTAGGGGCAAGCTTCCCTTTGATACCAAAGCGACGAGTGCCTTTCATTGGAGAGACGCGGAGGTAGACATGGTCTCCGATTTCAAAAGCCACATCACGGTGCTTGTCATCATAATAGCTCTTTTCCGCGCGATTATGCGGCTTTGAGATTCTCACGAATGACTTTGCACATTTCTTCGGCTTCTGTGATCAAGTCGTTGCCAAGAAGTTGGCGTTCACCTGTCTCGGACCAATTTAGAGGAGTACAACACTTTCTGCCATAAAGAATTTCAAATGGGGCCTTGCCCGAACTCGCTTGGAAGCTGTTGTTGTAGGAGAACTCAGCATATGGAAGACAATCTTCCCACTTCATGCCGAAGGAAATGACACAAGCCCTGAGCATGTCTTCGAGGATTTGATTTACTCGCTCGACTTGGCCACTTGTTTGAGGATGGAAAGCTGTGCTGAAACGAATGTTGGTGCCCATGGCCTTGAAAAGAATCCCAAAACTTGGAGGTAAAGATGCTGCCACGGTGCAGAAGAGATCACTTGTGGAATGCCGTGCAAGGAGACAATCACGGAGGTGTATAGTTCGCCAACCGAGCTGCTGTGATAGATTCTTTGATAGGAAGAAAATGAGCCACTTTAGTAAGCTTGTCAATGACAACGAAGATAGCATCATTTCCACGCTTGGACTTAGGAAATCCAGTCACGAAGTCCATTTCGATATGATCAAACTTCCATTCTAGAATAGCAAGAGGTTGGAGGAGACCAGCTGGTCGTTGGTGTTCGCTTTCACTCTTCTCGCAGACATCACACTCATTCACGAATTGAGCAATTTCTCGCTTCATTCGAGTCCACCAATCTGACTGCTTGAGATCATGGTACATCTTCGTACTTCGGGATGAATGGATAGAAGCGAATTGTGTGCCTCGTTCATAATGACTTTACGTAAATCACCCTTAGGAACCACAATCCGGTCCTCGAAGAAAAGAGTATCTTTGTCATCAATGTGGAAGCACTTGTACTTGAAATGCCCTTGTTGATACCACGTTTCACCTTTTTCACCATGGTATCCAGGAGTTGAGCCTCACGAATCTGATCTTCCAAAGTAGGAGAGACTATGAGGTTGGCAAGAAAGCCTTGAGGAACAACTTGAAGATTCAGCTTATGGAAGTTTCACAGAGATCCGGTTGGAAGGGCTTGAGGATTAAAGCTGTTGCAATAAGCCTTCTGCTCAAAGCATCTGCAATCACATTGGCCTTGCCCGAGTATATTCAATACTTGGGTTGTACTCTTGAATCATTTCGACCCATCGAGTTTGCACGAGGTTGAGGTTGGGTTGAGTGAAGATATACTTGAGGCTCTTGTGATCGGTGAAAATGTCCACTTTCCTTCCCAACAAGAGATGTCTCCATGTTATTAATGCATGGACAACTGCCGCCAACTCAAGATCGTGAGTGGGGTAGTTCTTTTCGTTGAGCTTCGGTGACGAGAGGTATAAGCCACAACTCTCTTCTCTTGCATTAACACAGCACCGAGACCTTGAAGAGAAGCATCACAGAAAACTTTGAATGGCTTGGATTCATCAGGAGGAGTCAAGACAGGAGCTGTGACGAGTTTCTCTTTGAGGGTATTGAAAGCAACGTCACACTCAGGAGACCAGACATACTTCACATGCTTCTGGAGGAGGTTGGAAAGAGGCTTTGCAATCTTAGAAAAATTCTCAACGAATCTTCGGCAATAGCTTGCAAGACCAAGAAAACTGCGGAGCTGCTTGACATTACGAGGAGGTTC
The DNA here is from genome assembly GCA_021605205.1 of Aegilops longissima. Lineage (NCBI taxonomy): Eukaryota > Viridiplantae > Streptophyta > Magnoliopsida > Poales > Poaceae > Aegilops > Aegilops longissima. The sequence goes on along the minus strand of CM038679.1, from coordinate 488,360,576 downwards.
CCAATTCACAAGCTGCAGACACCTTCTCGGGATTAACAGCGATGCCCTTGGCGGAGATGATATGACCAAGGTAAAGCACTTCATCAAGCCAAAATTCACATTTGGAAAACTTAGCATAGAATTGATGCTCTCGAGCTTGTCTAGCACCAATCGCAAATGTTTGGCATGATCCTTCTTATTCTTGGAGAAGACCAAAATATCATCAAGATAGACCAAGGCGAATTCATTGGTGTAGGGGTTGAAGATGAAGTTCATCATCCGAGAGAATGTTGGAGGAGCATTGACAAGGCGAAAGACATGACGGTATATTCATAAGAACCAAAGCTTGTTCGAATTTGTCATGGGAATATCTTGTTCACGAATCGAATCGATGATGACCCATCTGAAGGTCAAGCTTGGAGAACACTTTAGCACCTTTGAGTTGCTCGAAAAGCTCATTGATGTTGGGAAGTGGATACTTGTTCTTGATTGTCTTCTTATTCAATGGACGGTAATCGGCGCAAAAGTCGGTCCGTGCCATCCTTCTTCGGACAAAAGAACACCACAACCCCAAGGAGATGAACTCGGTCCGATCAAACCCAGACGCTCTTGTTCATCGAGCTGCTTCTTCAATTCCTTCAGCTCATCAGGTCCAAGATTGTATGGGCGCTTGCAAGCGGGTTCGATGCGGGCTCAAGATCGATAACGAACTCAAGCGGCGGTGAGGAGGCATTCTGGAAGCTCTTACGGAAAGACATCTTGGTACTCACAAGCATTTGGAATCGAGAGATAGCATCCAATTCGCCCTTCTCATTGAGAGAAAACAACCGAATGGTTTCATCACGGCGGCATAGATGATCACATCATTAGAAGAGTGAGTCAATTGAATTTCCCGGCAGCACAATCAAGTTGAGCTTTGTGCTGAGAAAGCCATCCATCCGAGAATAAGGTCAATATCCGAGTCACCAAGGACAATTGGTTTAGCAGAAATCTATAGTCGCCCATCTTGATAGAGACATCGAACAACCAAACTAGAAGTCATAAGCTTTCCGGAGAAACAATTTGCGTAACTTTGGACAAAATCTCGTGTCAACATTGTGCTTGATGCAAAAGGATATGACATGAAAGAATGCGATGCACCGTATCAAATAAAACTTTTGCAGGAATATCATTAAGCGGAAGATTACCCATAATCACATCGGAAGAATCCTCCGCTTGAGCTGCATTCATCATGTTCACCTTTGCAGACTTGGGATTATGCTTGACCACCGATTGCTGGAAGATTTCACAGAGGAGGAGGCGGAAGGCGCCTCTGGTTGAAGCATTTGTTCGCATAGTGACCTTTCTGCGACATTTGTTGCAAGTCACCTCGAGGCGGACGGTGGTAAGGAGCATTTGACCTTGGAGCTTGAGAATTAGACTTGTTACGATAGCCTGGGTTGGGCGGGTGGGAAGATCCACGACCACCTGAGTTCTTCTGGCGATAAGGGTGAGGAACGGAGGAGGAGGAAGGTAGAACTTCGCTGCTTAGCTGCCACTTGAGAGGAAGAAGAAGACTGAACTGCATCCCTGATTCTCTTCTTAGAAGCCTCACATTTGAGTTGGGCAGCTTCTTGCTTGATGCCATGTTGTAGAATTCATCATACTTTTACGGCTCAAAAGCACGAGAGCTAAATGCAGATCTTCTCCGAGACCACCTCTGAATTGATAGATCATACTCTTTTCATCGGGACGTCTTGCTTAGCAAAGCGAGCGAGTTTCGAACTGGATATTGTATTGATACACAGACATGTTGCCTTGCTTGAGATTGCGGAACTCCTCACGCTTGCTCTCAACAACACTTTTGAATGTGGTGAGCTCTGAAATCTCGCGGAACTCATCCTGTAATGACACGACCTCCTATGGAATCTTTGTATTCTGGTACCACTCAGCAGCTTGGTCCTTGAGTTGAAGCGAAGCAAACTTGACAAAGTCCTCGGTCCGACATTGCTACATTCAAAATGTTTGCAGATGTCCACAAGCCAATCGTCGGCGTCTGTGGCCTCGACACGTAAACCGAAAGACTTCGCTGATTAGCGAGGAACCGATCGAGGGTAGCAAAGTGTGGCTGGTTGTTGCCTTGGCCTTGATTTCCTTGATTGCCTTGCCCTTGGGTGCGCTCTTGCAAGAGTTGCAAAATCATCGAGCATTGGCATTGGTGGCTGCCATGATAGCTTGCCATGCCTCCGGAGGCGGAGGTGGAGGTGGAGGGTTCGACCGACTCCCATCATTTCGTTCCGGATTACTCGACGTTGGCGGAGCCATCTGAAGAGGGTGACATCCGTTAGCACTTTGATAGACAGAAAGACAAGTTGAATCAACGGATAGAAATTGCAACATATAGTCTTCACAATAAACATTGAACAAGGATGAGCGAATGAATTCCAAAAGCTAACATCACACGTCCATTAAGGTGAGAAGCCACTTGATTAAGGGTTGATGAAAAAAATAACAAGGTACATTTGGAACAAATAAGTGGTAAGGATTACCCAATCACAAACCAAATATCTGCGGGAAGAAATGCTAAGAGCTACTTGAATCCCACCTATAAACTCCCGAAACTTTCGGTTATGCAATCGGTGTTGGGGATACAGGGACACAAAATATATCACCCAAACTAACAATACCTAGATCCAGATTGTATCCATCCGTCAACACATAACCAAGAAACCTTCGAAATCGTGTACCTCGACCTTGAAAAGCATCCGTTATCTGAGTCATGGCAATACTCGAGCTCGCCAAGATCTTTGGGTTATCGGGTTATCTCACCAACAACTGCACAAAAGAGATTTCGATGTCGGCAAATCTCGGTATTCGAGAATGCTGCAACGATAAAATTGTGGCGACAACACCTCGGAGCTCAACTCCCGGGACACCGCCACAACCCCTAAATGTCGAGGCACCAAGAACAATGTTCTCGTCACAAAACCATCGGAACGATTCCAAGATACCTGCGTGATCCTAAATTTTTTAGTGAAATTTGAGGAGAGGAGAGTCAAAACTTCTCGTCGGGAGACCTCACAGAGCGACGAAGGGACTGGGGAGTAAAAGAATCCTACTCTCCGATATATATAATCCTAAGACTCAAAACATTTTTTTCTAGACTCAACAACGCATGACAAACAATCAGCGGGGGCTCCTAAGTCGGGATGGATCTGATTACCAACATAGCGCCCTCGATGCGGCTATATCTCCCACGTGTCGAAGCACGACTTAGAGGCATAACCGCATTGAAAGCAATGTCGCAAGTGAGGTAATCTTCACACAACCCATGTAATACATAAGGAAGGAGATACATAGTTGGCTTACGATCGCCACTTCACACAATACATAAATAAACATCCATCATTCAGATTACACTCAAGGTCCGACTACGGAACCAAAATAAAGGAAGATACCCCAAATGCTACACAGATCCCGATCGTCCCAACTGGCTCCACTCTCGATCATCAGGAAAAGACACATAGTAACGACCATGTTCCTCGTCGAACTCCCACTTGAGCTCGGTTCGTCACCTGACCGCATCGTCGGCACCTGCAACTGTTTTGGTAGAATCTGTGAGTCACGGGGACTCAGCAATCTCACACCCGCGAGATCAAGACTATTTAAGCTTATAGGAAGGACAGAGTTTTGAGGTGGAGCTGCAACAAGCGACTAGCATATATGGTGGCTACGTTCGCAAAAGAGAGCGAGAAGAGAAGCAAGGCACGGACGTGAAGCTAGTAGCGATCAAGAAGTGATCCTGAACTACTTACGTCAAGCATAACTCCAACACCGTGTTCACCTCCCGGACTCCGCCGAGAAGAGACCATCACGGTTACACACGCGGTTGATGTGTATTTTAAATAAGGTCAACTTCGGGTTTTCTACAACCGGACATTAACAAATTCCCATCTGCCTCATAACGCGGGCACGGCTTTGAAAGATAATACCTGCAGGGTGTCCCAACTTAGCCCATTATAAGCTCTCACGGTCAACGAAGGATATTCCTTCTACCGGGAAGACCCGATCAGTCTCGGAATCCTGGACTACAAGACATTTCGACAGCAATAAAACAAGACCAGCAAAGCCGCCCGATTGTGCCGACAAATCCCGATAGGAGCTGCACATATCTCGTTCTCAGGGCACATCCGGATAAGACATCCTACGAGTAAAACCAAGCCTCGAGTTTCCCCATGGTGGCCCCGCAGTCTACTCGTTTCGGGCCAGCACTCGAAGGAGCACTGGTCCGGGGGGGTTAAAATAAAGATGACCCTCGGGCTCGCGAAAACCCCGGGGGAAAAAGGCTTAGGTGGCAAATGGTAAAACCAATGTTGGGCCTTGCTAGAGAAGTCTTATTCAAAGCGAACTGTCAAGGGGGTCCCATAAATCACCCAACCGTGTAAGGAACGCGAAATCAAGGAACATAACACCGGTATGACGGAAACTAGGGTGGCAAGAGTGGAACAAAACACCAGGCATAAGGCTGAGCCTTCCACCCTTTACCAAGTATATAGATGCATTAATTATAGCAGATATATTGTGATATCCCCAACAAGTAAACCTGTTCCAACAAGGAACAACATCTCCATGTTCCAACAAGGAACAAACTTCATCTTCACCTGCAACTAGCAACGCTATAAGAGGGGCTGAGCAAAGCGGTAACATAGCCAAACAACGGTTTGCTAGGAAAGGATGGTTAGGGGCTGACATGGCAATATGGCAGGCATGATAAGCAAGTGATAGGCATCGTAGCATAGGCATAGCAAAAGAGCGAGCATCTAGCATAGCAAAGATAGAAGTGATTTCGAGGGTATGGTCATCTTGCCTGCAAAGTTCTCAGAGTTGTCGAAAGCTTGATCCTCGTAAGCGTTCTCAACAGGTTCCTCGTTCACGTACTCGTCTCCCGGCTCTACCCAAAGAAAGAACACAAACAAAGGAACCACAATAAATCACGGTGCAATGCACAAGCAACATGATGCAAAATATGGCATGATATGCGAGATGTGATATGCAATGCGTATGCGTGCTCCGGAAGGAAAATGATGAACCAGGCATCAACTTGGCAAACCAAGTATTCCGCTGGAAAGGTGAGATGATTACGGTTGAAATCGATATAAAGATCACCGGAATCGGATGCACGGTTTGCAAATGACAAGCAAAACAAGAATGGCACAAATCTGCCATTAACAAAGATGATACCACTTAGCAAGCAACAAGAAATTGAGCTCTGCACCCAAAGCGTACCAGAAAAGCATATGGCAGTGATCTACTCAAGATGCTTGACAAAAGATGAACACTGAGCTACGGCTAATTCACAACATAACAGGTCCAAACAAGCATGGCAACAGTACATAATATATCAGCTTCACAGACTTAGAGAAAATACTAACATGCCAGAAATCAGCATCAGAAAGCAATGTTCAGAGCAAGAAAAAAACATGCTACAGGAACGTATAATAGCAAAACAAGACATGGCATGAATCTACTCAAAGCATAGAACAGAAGTCCCTTACTGACCATAAGCCAAAAAGGATCAGAAAATATAGTAACACCCATGTCAAAATAGCAAGTTTCGTTAACAGATTCAGCAAAAGGGCATGGCAAAAACAGATAACAAGTAGGCATCTTCGCAAGCTCGATGCACTCACTACAGAGCATTTCATGATAAACTAAGCATACATACATCAAGAAGACATGGCATAGAAGATATACATGGCAAGAACAACATCATAGCATACACGGATCAACCACAACAACCTTGGCAAAATTGAATAACACGTAAACAATCTGCCAGGAAACATTTTATAGCAAAAGTAGAGCTCGATTGACTCAAGCTATGGTACTCCATAATTGCAAACAAAGGCATGGATGGATAGAGCATAACCATATGTTCAAAACATCCTTACTGAAGTATCTCAAAATATGCATGGATCTCTCGGTAGCATCAAGTTAACATGGCATAAAAATATCAGCAAAACAGGGGCTGAAATCAGCAACATCAGGAAGCCTAGTTTGCATGCTTGTGCTAGTCACCACAAAGATCACAAAATACATGGCATACACCCCTGGAAAGATGGCATGGCATATTACAAAACACATGTAGGACTCAAATTCATAGGGTGCACACATCAATCATGGCAAAAATGACAAAGTGCAAGTTACATTAAGAAGCGAAACTAACATCACATAGCCCTCTTCTAACAGCATTTCGGGCATCAAGATGAGCTCAAATGAAAATGATGCAATGAGATGAAATGATCTACTCATCGAGGCGAACATTTTGACATATTACACGCACGAAACGGAGCTACGGGTACAGAGTTATGGCACGATGAAAATGCAACAAATATCACCGAAAAAATGACTTAGAGGATTCGGGGGGAAGGAGAAAGTCAACCCTGGCGGATCCCGATCGGATCGAGGCCGGATCTAGCCGGAGCTCGTCGGGGGAGGACGAGGCCGGAGGAGGAGGAGGCGGGCCGGGCGGGCGGCGCGGCGCGGCGACGGCGGCGGGAGGCGGCGGCGGCGGCGGCGGCGGGCCGGCGGCGGGCGGGCGGGCGGCGGCGGCGGCGACGGCGGCGGCAAGGCGGGCCCGGCGAGGCGGCGGAGGCCGGAGGCGGCGGCGGACAAGGGCGCCGGGCGGAGCGGGCGCTGGCCGGAGGGTTTCGCTGACCTGCGCGAACGGGCGGCAAGTGGCGGGCACGCCCACGTGGCGTGCCGTGGTTGGCCGGGGCGCGGCGGCGGACGCGTCCGGCTCCGTCCGGACGTGTCCGGCGGCGCGGAGAGGGATTTTTGCTAGGGTTAGGGGGGAATTGATCCGGGATTTGGAGGGGGAGATGCATATTTATAGGTAGAAGGAGCTAGGAAGCTCCAAATGAGGTCGGTTTTCGCCCCACGATCGTGATCCGACGACGGAGAGCATGGAAGTGACTTAGATGGGTTATTGGGCTGTTTTGAAGGGTTGGGCTGCAACTTAAAAGAGGCCTTTGCGAGAGTGCGGTTAACCGTTGGAGTACCAAAGCGAGCTGCAAATGACCGAAACTTGACAGTGGTCTACGGTGGTATACCAAGGCCACTTGACAAACCTCGGTCCATTCGAGAAAGTTTAATACCGCTCACGGAAAAAGCGTAAAAGGGGACGCCGGGGACATAGGAGTGCCGGATTGCAAGGCGGACAACGGGAAAATGCTCGGAATCATGAGACGAACACGTATGCAAATGCGATGCACATGGTGACATGATATGAAATGCATGACATGGACAAAATGCAAAAAGAAGAAAAACCCAACCACGGAGGGAATATCATATCACAATGCCGAAAATGGCAAGAGTTGGAGTTACAAATATGGAAAGTTACATCCGGGGTGTTACAGCCCCGCATGATAGAGAGAGAAAGTGATCTGGGGAAGTGCCAGGAGGATTCTTTGAATGGTCAAAATGGATGGATACGGAGCTATACGATCTCGTAGTGATCGTATAATCACCGCATCATATATATGCTGCAGCCTCGGCGCTTGTTTTCTAGGGTTTGCACTCTTCACACTCTCTCTCCAGTATATATATACACGCCGCAGTCTCGGCGCTTGTTTTCTAGGGTTTGCTCTCTTCACACTCTCTCACCCTCTCCAGATCTAAACAAGACTTCGTTGGCCTCTCTATCCCCCTCACTGTTGGCCAAAGAGCCGTCAGGATCCGTCCGTCGAGAAGGGAAGGATGCTTAACGCTGTCGCCGCCGGTGAGGGAGGGAATCCACTACCGGCGTAGCTGTTCTCTTTCACCCAGCGGCGGCGCGGGAGGGCCTCCGACCTCTTCTTCCTCGCCGCCGTACAAAGTGTGGGCTGAACGACCTCCGTTCGCCCACTGAACCACACCCCAAGAACCTTAAGGTATAATTTACTTATCCCACATGCATTACTCTAGCTGCATGTGGGCTTTTTCCGCTTCTGCACTCGAATCTAGGTGTTGGATCAAACAAGAAAGTAGTGGGGAAAGTCGTATAGCATGAATCTAGGACGTGGTTCAAAGGGGAAAGGAAGGGGGAAAGTACTAGTACAGACTGGCTATCCAGCACCTACGTTGGTTGAAAAGGGGAAACAATGACAAAGCATGTCCTTTCATCAGATGTGAACTGATCTTTTGTTTTGGGGGACAAGGCTGTAGAGTTTGAGCGGGACTAGATTTGCTGCACTCACATAGGGAAAGGTGTCTAAAGATAAACTGGGACCAACAAAAGTATGCTCCTTGGTTGTTTTTGTTCTTTGTTGCAACAGACTGTGCATCACCCCTTCATACATCGGTAGATGCACATGGTGCTGGTGCATCCACTGTCCCGTGCAACTCTTTAGTTGTTGTTAATCTAAGACCTTGTTTGGTTAAAAACTCCCTAGTCCCTACCTGCTTGGTTCGAGGGACTAAACATGGACTAGAGGTTACTAAATGACATGCTAAAAGACCATGTTACCCCTAGTAATGAACTAATAGAGACAAGCTGTGATGCGGGGTAGGGGCAACTGTTGGAAAAATTCCCTAAAAGACTCTCCCTCGTGGTCTTCTTTCTTTAGTCCCTAAATGTCCCTCCTGTTTGGTTTAGATGGGACTGACATGGAATTTTTTTAGTCCCTACACCAAAATGTCCCTGTAAACAAACACCCTCTAATAATGCCGCTAGAAAATTGATGCAATGCCACACTTAAAAGCAAATTACATGTTTAACAAATTTTATTGTTAATATAATCTCTCTGTTAATATTAATCAATGCCACCGTTTGAGAAATGCTACTATCTTGCTTTCTTTCCCATTTAGATAAGTTAGATGCTTCCTTTTGTTGGCTTCTGTGTCATCCACCATTATTAACCACTAGTTGTTTCCTTTGCACCTCTGTGTAAACAGGGTTATCTACTTCACCTCGTTGCTATTGTGACCTTTTGTTGCACTGCACAAAACACTTTTGTTTTAAGAGTGTTTTGTGTATTCAACTAAAATGTCACACTGACAACGTTGCTTGATTGCTTGATCTTAGTGGAACTGCACAAGAGGATATCTTACTTCCTATCCGTGTTGGCAAATTTAGTTCAGATCTTCTTCTTGTGAGTTGTTTGAATTCCGCATCATGAGAGGTCAGTACTAGCCTTCTTTCACATGACTGTGCAGTGTGCTTTCATATGTTGTGTTACTTGTACGCTAATGTTGCTTGATTTTAGGGAACTGCACTGATGGAGACAAGACTTCCAATCTGTATGTGCACCGTAATATCCCATTGAGGTAAGATAAGGATATTTCACAACTGTTGGCCTGTATTTTGCCACTTTCATCTAAAAATTAACGTTGTTTTTTAGTGCTATACTTGTGCTCCCTAATTGACATGCCAAATCTTACATTGAAGGCGAAGCTTGCCTGTTATTGAACCAAGTGATGAAGGGGAAGAACAAGCGGAAGAAAACCAAAAATCAACTCCCGATGCTGTAATGAAGCACTCGAACTGTGATGACACAAGTAATGATATAGTTTTGCATCTTAATTTATTGCTATGGCTGGAACGAGCAATTTTTTTGCCACTTATTTGATGCCACTCTTAATGTAATATGTAATTATCTCTACTTGTGCAAACAGGGATCTTCTTTGAAGATACCATATATTTTAGTGGAACTGCACAAGAAGATGTCGGAAACATTAAACTAATCGAGGAGTATATAGTAAGCATGGCAACCACAGTAGATAACAACAGATGGTTCCAGAGAAGTGCTTGATCTGTAGGCTCTACATAATAAGCCTCCTAACAAAGGTTGGTACTCGCCCATGGATTCATCCATATGATTGAGCTTTGTCATCTCTATTGGTGTTGTGCTACTGTTTAGATACTGTCATGAGAAAGTGGTATTGTCCTTGAGAAGTGCTTCATCTGTGTTGTTTTAAATATTTCCTTTCCTTTTTTTCGAGCAAACAGGGATGCTAGCATTTAGTTGTCCTCTTGTCTTTGCACAACAGGATCATCCTCCTCTGAAGAAGAATATGGAGTACGTGAAGTGCCTAGTTCCGATTATTCCAGGATAAAGAAGCCAAGCCTCTCTTCTTAAGAAGGGAGCAGTTGAAGGATGGTTACATTATTGCCCACAAGAACAAACTAACTTCAGCTCAGAAGGACTCACGGATCTCCATCTTTGTTGCTGTGATGGCCAGTACAATGTTCTTTTACAATTCCTTCCGGTGAGTTCCATTTTTTAAAATGTGTGCTCCGCATGGATCAGGTAGGTTGACTGTTTAAACTGTCAATTCATAGTACAGTTTGCTTTATACTAATCACTTTTTTGTATTTATGCAAACAGGGGTGCTCAGCTTGATTTCAATGGGAACTGCACAAAATGTTCACGAATACATCGAATGTTCTTGAATCATTCATTTCCACCACAAGAAAGGAGGTGCTGATATGTTCAAGGTGTTGCAACATATAAAGGTGAAATCATACAAGCTACGCATGAATTTGGTTGATTTTGGTGGAACTGCACAAAAAGAACAACTGGTTTATTTAGCACGAGGTGCCATGTCAATGTCCAAACTGATGGCAAACCCTGCCCATTCCACAATCGTAGGCATTTGATATTTTGGAATGGGAAAACCTTGTCAAAGTTTTCTCATTTATGTACGCAAGACAACACGCATTTGACATTTTGGAATGGGACAACCTTGTCAAATTATGCTCATTGATGTTAGCAAGAAGACATGTGTTTGATATTTTCGAATGGGACGCCCTTTGCTGTTAGCAACATCGATCGAATTTTCTTTATTCTTTAGTTGTGAAGTAAATATTGGCTCTGACATGTGAATCACTGAGATGCATAATCATCGATTGTTTTGAATGTTCTCTATGAATTGCCAGGCCTGTGTGCTGATTGCAATGTACAAGAACGCTAAATTTTGTACTCCCTCTGTTCCTTTTTACTTCGCATATTAGATTTCTTTCAAGTCAGTTGATTTTACATTGTGAATGTTGATACTTTTTTCTAATTGGTCAAAGTAGAGATACTTTGACTTCAGACAAAACTTATATGCAGACTAAAAAGGACCAGAGGGAGTACATGTGAAACTGCTGCAAACGAGGTGATCACCCTGGGAATAATGCTAGTACGTATTGTTTTGCATGTTGTTGACACACGAACACGTCACGTGTACCCTCGACGCCGGGGGTGATGCACCGCACCTCACATCGAAGGAGACCCGACCGACAGCGCGATACGCAAGACAGTCGACGGGCGCTTTTGAAGACCCGAAACCCCACACTCCCGGGAGGGACCCCGTCAGGGAGTGCGGCGGCTATGGGCTGCCCTAGGTCGATTCGCTCGCCCCTAGAGCCTCGTGGATCGCTGCCCTCCAACGCTAAGAACGAACGAAGAACGAGAAAGAAAGATACAAGGGTAGGGAATAAAGATAGATGAACACAAAAGTGTGATAGATTGATTGGTTCAATTGGTGTTGTTCAGTTGGCCATCACCTCCAACATATATAAGAGGCGGCTGCACTTCCCGTACAAGTAAAGGATTCATCTAGGATTTCCTTACAAAAACTTACATTAATTCACGTTCTAGAGTCCTAGTTCTATTCCAACTCGGATTCAGTCTGAATCTGGCCAACTTCTGTCTTCCTCCTTGCGCGGGCCGTCGAGCTTGCATATGATCTCCGATCAAGACGGCCCAGATATCAAACTTGTGCATCTCGACGAGACTAACAACTCTCATGTTGATCACTTTCTCAAATAAGGCCATCTTGAACACTTTTTGAGGTCATCTTTACCATCCAGTCGGACTCGGTCTTGCAGCAGACTGGATTATCCGAGTCTCGTAGTGAATATGCAGGCCATATAGTATCTCTGATGATGATGACTCCAAAACCAAAGTTTATTGTTTTGACGATACGCACAACTTCTGTATTGAACATTTCTCCATCCGAGGTCATCTTGATAAACTTTCGGGCACATGTTCAGTTTCGCTCGGATTCAAGCTCATCCATTCGGATATTAGAGTCTTTCACTCGGATCGTCCGACTGGAATTTTTCACTCGGACGATAGAATCTTTCACTCGGATGACTATATTTTCACTCGGAAGACAATCTTTCACTCGATCGGCAAGTTTTCGTTCCGATGGTAATCTTTTCACTTGGAATATTTTTACCTGGAGGACAATTTCACTCAGATGACTATATTTTTACTCGGATAATAATAAGTTCATCCGGTCAGCAAACTCGACCGGTAAATTTCCGCTCGACCGGTAAGTTTCTACTCGACCGGTAAGCTTCCACTTGGATGGTAAGCTTTTTCACTCGGATTTCCTGACTGAAAACACAGTCTGATCTTGATTTGTCCCTCCAGGTCTCATATGACCTTGGATTGAGACGAATTACATATGAAAATCAATCGGCTCGACGAGACGAAGACAATTACTTTAGAGTGCTCCTATCTGAGGTCATATTGAGGGCGTAATCGGCCGAAAAGCACTCAGAACACTAAATTTTGTCACTCGGAGTATAGTTTCGGCCACTGAGATGAGGTCGAATGGCGATAGCCTAAACATCAAAGTTGTTCCACTCGGCGACGTGAAACTTTCTCATGCTGAAAACCCTTTCACTTGAAGCCATCTCATTTCCTTTTATGCCGTGCCAAAATCTGGTGTCAACATATGCCCCCTTGTTTTCTGGCAGAGCTTGCGTGCCAGAAAATACTTCATACAAACACGATGTCAACACTACATCGGCTGTGCATGCTGAGGACAATAATTTTTATCGGCCATATGCTTAGGCTTGTTGCTTCTTGGGTAGAGCCTTTTCAGACAATAGTCGTATGAGAACAACCATTGGATGTCCCGAATGCCTTAAGTCTCTCATGTCAATCCTGACCTGGCCTTTATCCAAGCACTTCATGGGGATATTAGAACATTCAGCGTTACCATCTACTGAACAATTATGTCCATGCTCCTCAAAGGAACCATCAAATATTCGGTGACTCAACTCATTGTTGATCAAAAATACTCTATCAAACCTCCGCCGAACAACGTATGTCTCTTGGATCCCGTTTGGCGAGTCAACAAGGTCAACAATCGAGTGATTTGTTGATGCATATAAAGATGAAATCCATTGGACAGTTGGCAACGAATCATGGTGAACCTTGATGCATCGACACTTGTCCTCCTTTACTCCTGCCGGCTTCGCAACAGGAGATGTGATTTCGCTCTTGACTCGAGGATTTCTCTTGGGAACCCAAGCCATATTCCTCTTCTCCAGCTCCTTGACCCTGAGCCTCTTTAGTTTTCTTTCTTGCCAATGTGATAAGCCGAGTGAGCATCCCGGCTGTGATTTTGTTTTATGCACTGGCAAATTCTTCCTGTCTTTGGGCATCTCTGGCTTGGCCTGACCAAACTTGGCGATTGGATCTTTGAAAGTTACTTGCTTCACTTTCTTGTCCTTAGTAGACAACATAGACTCGGCTGGCTTTTTGTCATTTGGAGTCGGATCTGAAATAGCACACTTGCGGCCATCATTTTTCACTCGGTACACTTGCTTGACCACGTCCATCTTCTTTGCTGACCCCCAGACCGAGTCTTTTTGGTTGAGTCGGTCTTTAACATGTGGTTGTTGAACAAATGATGATCCTCTCGGAGCTGCATAATTTTGGTGATGTGGTTTAGAATATGATGGACGGTGTGCCCTTGATTTATACTCATTCCATGATTGATCTGAATAACAGACAACATGGGGAGGTATCCATAACATCGGCATTGGTGTCCCAAAAGGAGGATATGGAGTCTGTTTGCTCAACTTCTTCCTTCGCCAATCCCGGTCCTCAAATTTATGCCTTGGGGGTGACTTCGATGCTTTTGTTTCACTCGACCGATAAGCATTCTTTGCCTCACTTATCTTTTGATATTTTTCTAATAACTGCGTGAAAGTGACTTTCGGCCTTTTACCTTTGTGCTTACCATTGCCTTTGCTTTCTTTAGTTGTGCGTGCATCAGTCTTTGAATTTTCTCGTTGCCCCCCAGTGCTAGATGTCACTATTGTAGCTTTGATGGAGTTCATGTCTTCAAGATTTTTGTTGATGCACTTTTTAACCATATCCTTGCTCAAATACTTGGACCCATCATCATTGATGTGTACCTGTTGACCTTTAGATGAATTGGCTTGGGATAGCCAAGTCAACATTTGATCGCCATCAAAGCCAATCTGATACGATTGGCCATATGCTCGTGCCTCAACAAACTCCAATCGTCCTATGTTGTCCGATTGTGCGGCTTGATGAATCATGTTGTTGTCTTTGATATTGTCTTCAAACAAACATTGCATTTGTTCTTGCCCTGATGGCTCGACCTCGTGATCAATTATAATAGGCTTTGTTGACGATGCACCAACGATGTGATTACCCATGCCCGGGCTGAAGGTACATTGTTTGTCCATTAACTGATACTGTGATACTGGTTCTGAAATAAAAGAACCGAGTAGTGCCGGCTTAGCGTCATCCGACTCGGCTATGCATTTATTTTCGTCATGTTTTCCCGATGCTCTTGAATCAGCTATCTCGAAGGACTTTGGACCTGGCTTTATATTCCTGCAAGCAAAATAATTATAGAATATATGTCTCATCGGACACCAAATGTTAGGCAGGCATGAAACAAACAAAGTTGTCCATGTGAATATAAAGTTCAGTCGACATGACGGGAACAACTTTGGTTGCGACAAGTTGTCACTATTAGCATCTATGAATGATGACATGTGTTGATCAGCATGATTAGTGACAAGATAATTCGAAACAACCAGATTACTCATCTCGATTGGTCTTTCAGAATTAATTAGAATCTTACCAATGGGTGCACAATATGATTTTGACCGAATCGAAAATTGAATAAACTGTCTGCTAGGTGTACCTTTGTGAAGATTTTGGAAGGAGAAGATGGTTGCGCCACTGGAACAATATCTTGCTCCACTTTTGAATAATTCTCCAACACCTCTTCCTCTTCTTATGGATCTCGTGCCTCATCACTCGGATTTCCTGATCAGATTTCACTCGGATTGCCCAAGTATATTTCACTCGGATTGCCCGAGTATATTTCACTCGGATTACCCAAGTGGATTTCACTCGGACGCTCTTTGTCAGTTGAACTTTTCTCAGGTGCATGCTCTAGTTCTTGATCTTTATCACTAGCCAAACTTTGTTTGGCCATACAACTTTTCTCTTGATGCTCATCAATTTCTTTGGCACGGAACTCATAGGGCAGCATATAAGCTCCCCATATCCAGAAAAATCTAACACGGCCAATTTGTTGTGTTTACCGTTCCTTTGCTCGGCGAAACTTGCATCTTCTGTTTTGGTACACGCGGAAATAATTGGCTTGATGCACTCGACTTTAGCGGTGATGCACTCGTGCGAGCGATGCACTTTCGGTGGCATGATGTACTCAGATGGGTCGATGCACTCCGCTGGTATGATGTACTCGGTATGGTCTCTATGTAGTTGGTTGTAACTGTCTCTGTGCTCAATCTGGTTTCAACTGAATCCACCATCTTGTTTGCTTTAAAGGAATCATTCAACTCGGATGTAGATGATTTATTCATATTTGACTCAGTTTCAACCGAATCAACCATATTAGCCGAGTGAACCCTTTCTTGCTGATTTGCTTGCAAAGCTTCTTTTTTATCTTGCCTCAAAAGTGTAGAAGGGCCAATATGGTTGCTACATGGAGGAAGGCACTTGATGTACTCTTGCAAATCTTCCTCTCCACGCTTCTTCTTGAGTGCTTCATAGGCCTGTCGATATTCTGCTGGTAATTCCTCAAGGGTAGGTGTAGTAAATTTGTTAACGCTATTCCCTGCGAGCTTTGGCTTGATCTTATCCACTTGGGCCAAATATTTTTCTTTAAACTCTGCCCTGCTTGGATCGGCTTGCCCCCCAATACTTTTAGGATCTTTCGGCAATGAATTGATGTTGCCAAAATTTTGCGATTGTACAGGGGGTGTATAACATGCTGCAATGATAGGTGAAGATGTATGCACTGTTGTTGAATATTTTCTCTCAGTTGGCAACACTTCGTCTTCTTTCAAAACCCTAGCTCTTATTGCCTCATAATCAGGAATCAGTCCCTTTTCGTGCTGCTCAAGGCAAATAGCACTAATCTTCTTATTTGGGCTAAACTTTTAAATGCAGCCAGAGCCACCTCGTCTCCGGCAATATTAGGCACATATGCTCCTATAGAATCTCCATTCACTCGGCCATAACCGTGAAGGTGATCCGAGTCATGAATATTTTTAGTTTCATACGCCACTGAACAATTAATCTGATGAGGTGTAGTATATGATGTTTGAGGATAACCGACCAAATAGCTAACAGAAGCATGGCCGATTCCCCCATCCATCGGCATGTTTGGGGATAAACCCACCTATTGCGAGTCTGCTGCCGATGTATAAAACTGTGAGACACCCTCCTGTACATGAGGTGTCATATATTGATCACTCGAACAAATCGTGTTGTTCACCGGCATATTGAAAGATGTTGCCGATGCACGAAAGTTCAGATTCATAAGTTGCATGTCGCGATTCTGTAAATTCCAAGTTTCTCCAACGGAATAACTAGTCGGCCTTTGCTCATTAGGGCTAGCCGACATGACATGTCCATTGAAAGATCTAGCAACATCAACATAATGGCTATCTGCATCTACGCAAGGAGATTGATGATACATGTTACCGCTATAGATTGCAGCCGCTTGATGACGCTCTCCTCGTAGCAAGAATAGGCTGCAGACTGCTCAAAGCTTCGTCCCCAGCGGAGTCGCCAAAAAGTGTGTTGACACACGAACACGTCACGTGTATCCTCGACGCCGGAGGTGATGCACCGCAGCTCACGTCGAAGGAGACCCGACCGACAACGCGATACGCAAGACAGTCGACGGGCGCTTTTGAAGACCCGAAACCCCACACTCCCGGGAGGGACCCCGTCAGGGAGTGCAGCGGCTATGGGCTGCCCTAGGTCGATTCGCTCGCCCCTAGAGCCTCGTGGATCGCTGCCCTCCAATGCGAAGAACGAACGAACAATGAGAAAGAAAGATACAAGGGTAGGGAATGAAGATAGATGAACACAAAAGTGTAATAGATTGATTGGTTCGATTGGTGTTGTTCAATCGGCCATCAACCCCAACATATATAAAAGGCAGCTGGACTTCCCGTACAAGTAAAGGGTTCATCTAGGCTTTCCTTACAAAAAATTACATTAATTCACGTTCTAGAGTCCTAGTTCTATTCCAACTCGGATTCAGACTGAATCTAGCCAACTTCTGTCTTCCTCCTTGCGCGGGCCGTCGAGCTTGCATATTATCTCCGATAAAGACGGCCCAGATATCAAACTTGTGCGCCTCGACGAGACAAACAACTCTCATGTTGATCACTTTCTCAAATAAGGCCATCTTGAACACTTTTTGAGGTCATCTTTACCTTCCAGTTGGACTCGGTCTTGCAGCAGACTGGATTATCCGAGTCTCATAGTGAATATGCAGGTCATATATTAGCTCTAATGATGATGACTCCAAAACCAAAGTTTACCGTTTTGACGATACGCACAACTTCCGTATTGAACTCTTCTCCATCCGAGGTCATCTTGATAAACTTTCAGGCACATGTTCAGTTTCGCTCGGATTCAAGCTCATCCATTCGGATATTAGAGTCTTTCACTCGGATCGTCCGACTGGACTTTTTCACTCGGACGATAGAATCTTTCACTTGGATGACTATATTTTCACTCGGAAGACAATCTTTCACTCGATCGGCAAGTTTTCGTTCCGATGGTAATCTTTTCACTCGGAATATTTTTACCTGGAGGACAATTTCACTCGGATGACTATATTTTTACTCGGATAATAATAAGTTCATCTGGTCAGCAAACTTTCACTCGACCGGTAAATTTCCACTCGACCGGTAAGTTTCCACTTGGATGGTAAGCTTTTTCACTCGGATTTCCCGACTAAAACACAGTCTGATCTTGATTTGTCCCTCCAGGTCTAATATGACCTTGGATTGAGACGAAATATATATGAAAATCGATCGGCTCGACCAGACGAAGACAATTACTTTAGAGTGCTCCTTCATCTGAGGTCATATTGAGGGCGTAATCGGCCGAAAAGCACTCAGAACACTAAATTTTGTCACTCGGAGTACAGTTTCGGCCACTGAGATGAGGTTGATGGCGATAGCCTAAACATTAATGTTATTCCACTCTGCGACGTGAAACTTTCTCATGCTCAAAACCCTTTCACTTGAAGCCATCTCATTTCCTTTTATGCCGTGCCAAAATCTGGTGTCAACACATGTTCATCCAATGCCAGTGATACAAGAATTCAAACAAATCGAACTAAATTCATTCATACACTGCCGGATTTCATATAAACATGCCGGATTTCATTACATTTCATAAATTCTTCAACTAAAAAGGGGTGCACTAGAGGTATAAGTAATTAACCGTAGCACCCGTGTCCGGCTAAGCCGAACAGAAGCTTCTTCTCTAGTGGACTGAGCTTCAGTGACATAACAGCAGGTGCAGTTGTGTCACTTACATGTGGGCCAGATGCCTCTTGGGCCCACATGCCAGTGACCCAACTGCACCTACAGTTACGTAACTGAAGCAGCGTCCTTCTCCAACATAGCTCTCCGACTCCACGTCACCGTCGAGAAGCTAATCGGCCGTCAATGGTCAACCCGCCTAGCTTGGCTTCAACCGGAGGGAAGCAGCGGTGGCCATACTTGGACCCGAGCGGCGGCGACCTACCATGTTCTACTCTTCCTTGTTTTCTATGCGGCGCGGCCTCGTTGGCAGCGGGGCGGGGCCTCGACGGAGCCGGCGATGTCCTCTGTCTCGTTGCGGTGGGGCGCCTCGGCGGGGAAATCCTCCCCCTCATTGCCGGCAGGGTGGGGCCTCGGCTGAGCCGGTGATGTACTTTGCCTCGTTGTTGGCGGGGCGGGGCCTCAGCGGAGTAGGGACTCCGCCTCGGTGCCGGCGGGGCGGGGCCTCAGCGGAGCCGGCGGTGTCCTCTGCCTCATTGTTGGCGCCGCGGGGCCTCGGCGGAGCAGGGGCTCGTCGACGCCGGTGGAGCGGGGACTCGTCGGAGCCGGCGGTGTCCTCTGCCTGTTGTTGGCGCCGCGGGGCCTCGTCGACGCCAGCGGAGCGGGGACTCGTCGGAGCCGGCATTGTCCTCTGTCTCGTCCTCGGTCTCGCCAAAGAGCGCCTCGCCCGCTTCAACACCTTCTTTGTAGGCGGCCGCAGCCTCCGCCACCCGCATGCGGTACCGCCAACACTCGAGGCGGCCCTCGCGGGCGGAGCGGTACGAGTCGAGCAGCGCCTTCTGCTCTGCCTGCTCCGCAGTGATCTGCTCTTCCGCCTGCAGGTGCTCCTGGAGGAGATGGTGGTTGTAGGCGGCGTCGACCTGCGCCTCCCGGAACTGCTCCTCACGCTTCTGTCTCACCGTGTCCATGTATTTGGAACAGGCCTCGCCGATGGTCATGGTGCAATGCACCGGCAAGGATGGCGCGGAGGAGGGGGTTGGCACCGGATCATCGACTACCATGTTCTCCATTGGGACGTCGTCGTCCTCCGGCTGCCTGCAGGCCAGCCAGTCAGCAACAATGGCTGCCATCTCCTTGTGGTCCGTCGTCCGCCTGTCCCGAAGAGCGCTGGAGCGCGAGGAAGCCATGGTGGGAGTAGTGGTGTGGACAGGAGAAAGGGAACGGAGGCGGATGACTGCGGCTATAGCCGGCGCAACAGTTTATATAGCAATGGTGGGTGGCGGAGGGACGGACGTGTGGCGCCAGAGTAGCCGCTTCGGCAACCGCGTATCATTAATGTGGGCGGCAGACAGACGGATGGGCGACACTTGTGTCGTTTGAAAGCGAACAATCGCTGCACCGGAAGCGGGCTGGTGGCATCGACCGTTCGGGCGAAAAAGTGCTTGTGGGCGAGGAAGGCGATGCAGGTGGGCGAGGCGGTCAGACTTCGTGCTTGGCAGCGGGTCGGTCCAGCAGCCGGACATGCTGGTTTCGCCGGCGAGCTCACCGAGCTAGCGGCGACAATCGAGCGATGTCGTAGCTTCCGACCAGGAGCCGGCGCCACTGTCCAAGCCGGTTCATGCCGCGTTCACCATAGGGCAGGTGCGGCCCACTTTGACGCCCTAATGGCGGAAGAGCTACCAACAGGAGGACCTGTGCTGCAACCTCCGTCTCGTCAACGAGCACCGGTGAACAAGCGAACGACAATGCCATCGCGGACATGTGGCCCTATGATCCCGGCTTCCTGAATGAGCAGCGGGCGCTGTATCAGACCATTCGTAGGGCCCACGAGGCCCTCTCCGTCGTCCTTCGAGTTTTTGCGCTCACCGTGGCGCCGCCGCCTCGCGTTGTCAACATGGTCAACGGCATGAGGAATGAGGAGATGACTTTACTTGGAGAGGATGACAGTGGGGACCCACCAGGGCCATAGCTGCACGTACGCAAGTGCCTCCTTATTATATACAACTGTAATATTTTTTGCTTCCTCCTGGTTTCCTGACATCACGGTCCCACACCATTGTCAACCTATGTAGTCAATAAATGAGAGAATTGCACAAGGAGCGTCCGACAGCTAGGACCAAGCAGCTCGAGCAGTATTTGTCTTTTTGAGGTGTGAGCACTGCAGAGTTTTTCTTGAGCGATGTTTTCGTTGTTGTTCAGAGGAGAGCAGGATATTAACTGGGCGGGTTGTGGCCCGTCTAGCCCAGGCTAGATATTAATTTTTTTCAAGCTGAAAATGGCTAGCCTAGCTATACTTTTTTTTTGAGGAATACCCAGGCAAGGTCAACTTGTTATTCTCCGCCCCACTGGGCTACAAATCTTTCCTACGAGGGATGCATTAGGCTTAACAAGAAAATGGGCTTTAAGAATAATAAACGGGATGTAATTATAAAAGCTGGGCAGTAACTATAAAAAATGCACCAAACACGTAATTTATTTATAATATATTATTTCTGGATTTTGAAAATTTTAATTTCATTAATTTTTGCGCGCGCAATGTTTCGTTGGATTTTTACGTAATACAAATTTATATTGACATTGTATTTAATCTGACAAGAAATTTCGGGATAAAAATATTTCGGATCCCATCAAAATGTGGGAATTTTTATTGAATTCTGTTTTGAACGGTTGGTTGAAATTATTAATTGTTGTCCTAGCTAGAAAATGGGTTGTACTTTTAACAAACTGTAAATGGGCTGTAGTAAATTCCATTAGAATTCAAAAATGGGCTGTACATTCTTACAAATCTCAACTGGGCTATAAGTTCTCTGCCACACACTTGTGGGCCTACTAAGTTGACGCGTCCCCTCAAAAAAAATTGACGTGTATGCAAGGCTTTGTCAACTTATAGGCAACACACGGTTCTAGCAGAAGTGGCCGTTGGATCTCCATCCAATGGATGTCGTGCTTCTTCTTCAATCTCGGATATTCTAGCTTCACCCACCCGAAAAATGATTCCTCCCCCTGACATCTGGGGTGCACCATTTCGGAAGCTGGCCTGTGGGCCTACTAAGTTGACGCGTAACAAGGGATTTGTCAACTTAGTCAATATAAACGATTCTAGTTGCAGTTATCGTACGATGTCCATCCAACGGCCGTCGTGCTTCCTCAACCTCTGGTCTTCTTGCTCCAGCCGCCCAAAGCAGCGCCGGTCATGCCGCCTGCTCCTGCCTCCTGTGGCCGGTTGTGCTGCCACGGAGGCCTCACCGCCCCCTACTACTCCCACCGCTGGCCAGGCCATCTGCCTCTACTCACCCACACCCCCTGTTATTCTGCGGCGACGGCAGCCTCACACCGCAGCCGAACCAGTGAACCCTCCTACTCCTCTCCGCGTGGGCTTCCACTGCCGCGTCTTCCCCGGCTCCGCGTCGTCCCCTTCCTAGGCCTCGCCGTCGTCCACCGTCCTGGTGCTCTCGACGCGGCGTGGTCAACATGGTCAAGGAACGACTTCCATCAGAAGAGTACTGTACGTGGAGAGGCTGATAGCTGGATCCACGGCCGCAGCAAGGAAGTGCCTCCTTATTACATGGAAAATAATGATTCCTCCACCTGACAGCGGGGACCCACCGGATGGGCCACCGTATTTCACGAAAAAAAACGTTTTCCCCCTGACTGCTGGGATCGACCAGCTACATCTTCGCACGCAAGGAAGTGCGTCCATATTACGGGCAAAAAATATGATTCGCCCCCCTGACTGCTGGGACCCAGCAGCTACATCTTCGCACGTAAGGAAGTGTCTGACAGTCGGGACCCACCCGGTCGAAGCGTACGTAGCGTTGTCATTCTGGTCGCGAACGTGTACGTACATACTGGTCGATGTAGAAGCGCACACGTGTGGTAGTAGAGGTGTGCACGTGTGGTAGTAGAGGCGCGCACGTAGCATGTACACGTACGTATAGCGGCCAGGGTGCAAGAAAGTAAATACGGCCACGTACGTACATACGGGCGGGGTCTCGAACGCCTACCCGCGTATACGTACGGCCATGGCTCATGTACATGGCTGTGGCTGAGTCGGAACGGAGAAACTGCGTCGTCATCGTGCTCATGGGGAGGCACCGGAATGCGTCATGTTCATCGGGAGGCAAGGGAACGCGTGTTGTTCATCGGGAGCCAACCAACTTGCACGGAATAGGCGATGGAAACGAGGCATGGCGTACCGCAGAATGGAGGAAATGACCTTGTGGTCGATCGACCACGGTGGAAACGGGCTCCTGTTCATCGGGAGGGGTCTGGTGTACCGCAAAACGGAGGAAATGGACCTCCTACGGTTGAAACGGGGTCCTGTTGATCGGGAGGGGTGTGGAGTACCACAAAACGGAGGAAACGGACTTGTAATGGAGCGCTACAGTCGAAACGGGGGTCCTGTTCATCGGGAGGGGTGTGGCGTACCGCAAAACGGGACTCCACGGGACACTATTCATCTCCACCGTCAACCTCCTCCAGCTTCCACGGGCTATTGTTCATCCACCGTCGACCTCCTCCAGCCTCCACCTACGACTGTTCATCCACAGGCTCCTGTTCATCCAGCCTCCACCGCGCGCTCCTCCACCGGCTACTGTTCAACCAGCCCTCTCCACGAGGGTCCTGTTCATCCGCCCCTCCACGGGCTACTGTTTGTCCAGCCCTCCACCGGCTACTGTTCAACCAGCCCTCTGCCGGCTACTATTCAACCAGCCCCCATGGGGTCATGTTCATCCAACCTTCCACGGGGTCATGTTCATCCACCGGCTCGATCGATCGGGTACTGTTCATCCAGCGGCAACGGCCTCTATTACCACGGGGTCCTATTCATCCAACCCCCACCGGGAACTGTTCATCCAAACCACCCCAACAATGCTCACTATTCATCAAGGGAAGGAGGCAGCAGTGTTCGATCGACTTCAGTTAGCAGCAGTAGCGAAGGAATCACTTGGGTTCAGTTAACAGCAAGGGATCGATCGATCGCTCGGGTTCAGTAACGCGTAGCCTGCAATGCACTCGCTCGGGTTCAGTTAGAGCCCAACGCCTCGCTCGGGTTCAGTTAGAGCGCAACGCCTTGCACATACGCGCGTACGTACGAGAGAAACACGCATCGCTCGGCCCCCGACCAACCACCGTAACCGGGAACTCCCCAATATTTTCCTCGCCCTCGCTTCTACCACGGTTTTTTCCGTCATGGACGGCCCAAAGAATATCATGCAGCTGCGTCTCCGGCCCGCCCAGGACGAAAATCCCATTTTCTGTCATGATTTTTTGTCATAGAAGTAGGACCCCACCACATCTATGATGATACCGGGTTTTGTCACAATTATTGTCATAGAAGTGTCATAAGTATGACAAAAAAATTGTTCGGCCCAAAATGTCACGGATGTGTCTTTTTTTGTAGTGTGTGTTAATGATTTGTTCCAGATCTCTATTAAAAGGAGGCCTTAATATCCCTTAGTTTCCAATATGGACCCCGCTGCCACGGGAGGGTAGAACAAAAGATGTCATGTAAGTTCTTTTAATAAAGCATGTATGACTATTTACGGAATACATGCCTACATTATATCGATGAACTGGAGCTAGTGCCGTATCGCCCTAGGTTATAACTGTCACATGATGAATATCATCCAACAAGTCGCCGATCCAATGCCTACGAATTTATTTATATTGATCTTGCTGCATTACTATTGCTATCATCACTGTTACACTTGCTACAAAATACTGCTATTACTGTTAGTGTTACCGTTGCTGCTGTCACTACTATCAAAACTATCAAACTACTTTGCTACTGATCACTTTGCTAGAGATAATGAATCTCCAGGTGTGGTTGAATTGACAACTCAGCTGCTAATACCTTCAAATATACTTTGGCTCCCCTTGTGTCGAATCTATAAATTTGGGTTGAATACTCTACCGTCGAAAACTGTTGCGATCCCCTATACTTGTGGGTTATTAAGACCTTTTTTTGGCGCCGTTGCCGGGGAGCATAGCAATATTTTTTGAGTCACTTGGGATTATTATCAATTTATCACTATGAAGAATCTGAAGGATCCAAAGACTAAGATATTTCACTCAAAGACAAGGGGAGGTAAGGAACTGCCATCCAGTTCTGCTTTAGATTCACCTTCTGCTATGAGTAAACTTGCAACACCACCACATGCTATCAATTCTAATATGTTGTAAGTTATTGATGATGCTACTTCTACTATGAATGATGCTTATGATGATGCTAGTACTTTGGTTGATAATTATGTGCCACTTGGTGAATTTCTTGATGAACAAATTGCTAGAGTTATACAACATGATGTTGTTGAATCTGATGATGAGCTTGAAACTAAAACTCCTGAGACACCTGCTGGAACTAGCCTTCCAAGATATGAATTTCCTAAGGTACCAGAAGGTTATGTTATGATTGAGGAGGCAACTAGAGATATTCTTGCTTGCAATGATAGAGATGATCTAGAGAAAATACTATGCAAGTATAAAGAAAAATCTCCGAATGCTAGAATGAAATGTGATCCTAAGTTTGCTACTTGACCTATCTGTATTGCTCATAAGGATTATGAATTCTCTGTCGACCCAAAGTTAATTACTTTGGTTGAATCTGATCCTTTCCATGGTTATGAAACTAAAAATGTTGTGGCACATCTTACTAAGTTGAACGATATAGCCACCCTTTTTACTCATGATGAGAAAACTCGCTATTACTTTATTCTCAAATTATTTCCTTTCTCACTAAAGGGTGATGCTAAAGCTTGGTACAATACTCTTGCTCCTGGTTGTGTGCGTAGTCCCCAGGATATGATTTACTACTTCTCTGAAAAATATTTTCCTGCTCATAAGAAACAAGGTGCCTTACAGGAAATATTTAACATTATGCAAACTAAAGAAGAGAGTCTCCCACAAGCTTGGGGGAGGCTTTGCCAGTTACTTAATGCTTTGCCTGATCATCCTCTTAAGAAAATGAAATACTTGATATCTTCTATAATGGACTAACCGATGCTTCTAGGGACTTCCTAGATAGTTATGATGGTTGTGTTTTCAGGGAACGAACTATTGCTCAAGCTGAAGAATTATTGAATAACATATTGAAAAACTATGATGATTGGACTCTTCCTAAACCACCGGCTATACCCACTCTGAAGAAGAGGGGTATATTATATCTCAGTCCCGAGGATATGCAAGAGGCAAAGAAATCTATGAAGGAAAAAGGTATTAAAGCTGATGACGTTAAAAATTTACCTCCTATTGAAGAAATGCATGGGCTTAATACACCACCACTGCCTAAGGTGGTAGAGGTAAATTCTCTCATGAAGTTCAATGATAATGACAATCCTCACAATATGCATCCTAGTCAATGCCTTTATGATTTTGAAAACTACATTAGAAATCAAGATCACTTCAATGCAAATGTTATGAAACAATTGAAATACAATTCAGATATGATTGCTCGCTTGAGTGACTTGATGTTTAGAATTTCAAATGATGTTAGAGGTGTTGGAAAACATGCTTCTATGGTACAAACTCAACTAGAACAAGTTGCTAAATCACAAAGAGCATTACTTGATGGAATGAATAATAATATGCATGACTTTGCTGTTAGAGTTGCAACTAGAGGAGGTAAAATGACTCAGGAACCACTTTATCCTGAGGGACACCCAAAAAGAATTATACAAGACTCACAAAGAAACAACACCACTGCACCTAGTCCTTCTAAAAAGAAAAAGAAGAAGAAAAATGATAGGACTTTGCATGCTTCTAGTGAACCTGAAATAGAAAACCCTCCTGATAATGAAAATGAAACTTCTAACTCTGATGCTGAAACTCAATCTGGTAATGAACGTCGACCTAGTGATAATGAAAAAGATAAAGATGTTCATGAAGATGCTCAACCCAACAATGAAAAATAACCAGATAATGATGTTGAGATAGAACCACCTGTTGATCTTGATAACCCACAACCTAAGAATAAAAGGTATGATAAAAGAGACTTCAATGCTAGAAAACACGGTAAAGAAAGAGAACCGTGGGTTGAAACACCTATGCCTTTTAGACCCAAGTCAACTAAAAAGAATGATGATGAAGAATTTGAACGCTTTGCTGAAATGCTGATGCCAGTATTTTTGTGTATACTCGCTTGACTGATATCTTGAAAATGCCTCCGCATGCAAAGTATATGAAAGACATCATCACTAATAAGAGAAAAATACCAGAACCTGAAATCTCCACTCTGCTTGGTAATTATACTTTCAAAGATGGAGTACCGAAAAAACTTGGAGATCCGGTTATACCAACTATACCTTGCTCCATCAAAAAGAATTATGTGAAAACTGCTTTGCGTGATTTAGGAGCTGGTGTTAGTGTAGGCCCTTCTCTTTATATAAGAGACTTGACTTGAATAAACTCACACCTACTAAAATATCTTTGCAAATGGCTGACAAATCAACAGCCATACCTATCGGTATCTGTGAGGATGTGCCTGTTGTTGTTGTTGTTGCTAATGTTACTATTCTGACTCACTTTGTAATACTTGAGATACATATCAATGGTAATGAGCATACGGTGCACTTTTGAAGAAACAATTCCAAGTGAATGGTATTAATGCGAAAAATGACAATCAACGATCGTCTCCAACGTATCTATAATTTTTTATTGTCCCATGCTATTATATTATCTATTTTGGATGTTTATGGGCTTTATTATGCACTTTTATATTATTTTTGGGACTAACCTATTGACCCAGAGCCCAGTGCCAGTTCCTGTTTTTCCCTTGTTTCAGTGTTTCGAGAACAAGAATATCAAACGGAGTCGAAATGGAATGAAACCTTCTCGAGAAGTTACTTTTGGAAGGAAAGCAACCCGGGAGACTTGGAGTCCACGTCAAGGAAGAAACGAGGAGGCACAAGGTAGAGGCGCCCACCCCTCCGCCCTCCTCGTGGCCCCTCGTGGCTCCCCGATGTATTTCTTTCACCTATATATATACCCATATACCCTAAGACGATCAGGGAATAGAATAGATCGGGAGTTCCGCCACCGCAAGCCTCTGTAGCCACCAAAAACCAATCGGGACCCTATTCCGGCACCATGCCGGAGGGGGGAACCCTCACCGGTGGCCATCTTCATCATCCCGGCGCTCTCCATGACGAGGAGGGAGTAGTTCACCCTCGGGGCTGAGGGTATGTACCATAGCTATGTGTTTGATCTCTCTCTCTCTCTCTCTCTCTCTCTCTCTCTCTCTCTCTCTCTCTCTCTCTCTCTCTCGTGTTCTTGATTTGGGACGATCTTGATGTATCGCGAGCTTTGCTATTATAGTTGGATCTTATGTTGCTTCTCCCCTCTACTCTCTTGTAATGGATTGAGTTTTCCTTTGAAGTAATCTTATCGGATTGAGTCTTTAATGATTTGAGAACACTTGATGTATGTCTTGCCATGGTGACAATGGGATATCCGTGATTCACTTGATGTATGTTTTGGTGATCAACTTGCGGGTTCCGCCCATGAATCTATGCATAGGGGTTGGCACACGTTTTCGTCTTGATTCTCCGGTAGAAACTTTGGGGCACTCTTTGAGGTTCTATGTGTTGGTTGAAGCGATGAATCCGAGATTGTGTGATGCATATCGTATAATCATACCCACGGATACTTGAGGTGCCATTGGAGTATCTAGGTGACATTAGGGTTTTGGTTGATTTGTGTCTTAAGGTGTTATTCTAGTATGAACTCTAGGGTTGTTTGTGACACTTATAGGAATAGCCCAACAGATTGATTGGAAAGAATAACTTTGAGGTGGTTTCGTACCCTACCATAATCTCTTCGTTTGTTCTCCACTATTAGTGACTTTGGAGTGACTCTTTGTTGCATATTGAGGGATAGTTATATGATCCAATTATGTTATTATTGTTGAGAGAACTTGCACTAGTGAAAGTATGAACCCTAGGCCTTGTTTCAATACTTTGCAATACCGTTGTGCTCACTTTTATCACTAGTTACCTTGCTATTTTTATATTTTCAGATTACAAAAACCTATATCTACCATCCATATTGCACTTGTATCACCATCTCTTCACCGAACTAGTGCACCTATACAATTTATCATTGTATTGGGTGTGTTGGGGACACAAGAGACTCTTTGTTATTTGGTTGCAGGTTTGCTTGAGAGAGACCATCTTCATCCTACGCCTCCCACGGATTGATAAACCATAGGTCATCCACTTGAGGGAAATTTGCTACTGTCCTACAAACCTCTGCACTTGGAGGCCCAACAACGTCTACAAGAAGAAGGTTGTGTAGTAGACATCAAGCAGTTTCTGGCGTCGTTGCCAGGGAGGTGACTGCTTGAAGGTATATCTTTAGATCTTGCAATCGAATCTTTTTGTTTATTGTTTTAGCACTAGTTTAGTTTATAAAAGAAAACTACAAAAAAAGGAATTGAGTCTACCTCATACGCTTCATCTTTTTAATATCTTTCGTGAGTATGATGGAAAGAAAAATTGTGCCAAAGTGTTAGAAGAAGAATGCATTAGAATGTTTGGCACTAAATATGTGAATGATGAGCATGATTGCAATGTTTTTAGTATGAATTCCTTGAATATCCATGATGCTAATGATATGCAAAGCCACAAGCTTGGGGAAGCTATGTTTGATGAAGATGATATTTTTTGTCCCCCAAGCTTTGATGAGCAAATTTACTATGATGAAAGCATGCCTCCTATCTATGATGATTATTGTGATGACACGTATGCTCTAAAGAATAATGATAACCATGAAACTTGTCATCTTGATCTTAATTTTCAATCATATGATAGTTATTTTGTTGAGTTGCTCCCACTACTATTGAAGAGAAGAATTTTGCTGATGTGGAGAGTAGTAAAATTTCTATGCTTGTAGATCATGAAAAGAATGCTTTAGGTGCTGGTTATATTGTTGAATTAATTCATGATGCTACTGAAAATTATTATGAGGGAGGAATATATGCTTGTAGGAATTGCAATAATATCAAGTTTCCTTTCTATGTGCTTAAAGTTTTGAAGTTATGTTTGCTTTGCCTTCCTATGCTAGTTGATTATTGTTCCCATAAGTTGTTTGCCAACAAAATCCCTATGCATAGGAAGTGGGTTATACTTAAATGTGCTAGTCATATTCTTCATGATGCTCTCTTTATGTTTCAATTCTTATCTTTTTGTGAGCATCATTGAAATCATCATGCCTAGCTAGGGGCGTTAAACGATAGTGCTTGTTGGGAGGCAACCCAATTTTATTTTAGTTTCTTGTTTTTTGGTTCTGTTTAGGAATAAATAATCCATCTATCTTCTGTTTAGATGTGGTTTTATGTTTTAATTAGTGTTTGTGCCAAGTAGAACCTTTGGGAAGACTTAGGTGAAGTCTTTATGATCATGCTGTAAAAAATAGAAGCTTTAGCGCTCACGAGATTAGCTAAAACTTTTTACTGGAGAGTGCTATTTAGTTGATTATTTTTGCAGATGATTACTAGACAAATTCCTCAGGTCCAACAATTTATTTTAGAATTTTTGGAGTTCCAGAAGTATACGTTTAATACAGATTACTACAGACTATTCTGTTTTTGACAGATTCTGTTTTTATTGTGTTGTTTGCTTATTTTGATGAATCTATGGCTAGTAAAATAGTTTATAAACCATAGAGAAGTTGGAATACAGTAGTTTTAACACCAATATAAATAAAGAATGATTTCATTACAGTACCTTGAAGTGGTGTTTTGTTTTCTTTTGCTAACGGAGCTCACGAGATTTTCTGTTAAGTTTTGTGTTGTGAAGTTTTCAAGTTTTGGGTAAAGATTCGATGGACTATGGAATAAGGAGTGGCAAGAGCCTAAGCTTGGGGATGCCCAAGGCACCCCTAGGCGATATTCAAGGATAACCAACAGCCTAAGCTTGGGGATGCCCCAGAAGTCATCCCCTCTTTCGTGTTCGTTCATCGGTAACTTTACTTGGAGCTATATTTTTATTCACCACATGATATGTGTTTTGATTGGAGCATCATTTTAGTTTCTTTAGCTTTGCTTTATGTTTGAATAAAGTACCAAGATCTTAAATTCTTAAATGTTAGAGAGTCTTCACATAGTTGCATAATTATTCGACTACTCATTGGTCTTCACTTATATTTTTTGGAGTAGTTTGTCGTTTGCTCTAGTGCCTCACTTATATCTTGTAGAGCACAATGGTGGTTTTATTTTGAAGAAATAGATGAACTCTCATGCTTCACTTATATTATTTTGAGAGTCGTTAGAACAGCATGGTAATTTGCTTTGGTTATGAATTTAGTCCTAATATGATGGGCATCCAAGAGGGATATAATAAAAACTTCCATATAAAGTGCATTGAATACTAAGAGAAGTTTGATTCATTATGATTGTTTTGAGATATGAATATGGTGATATTAGAGTCATGCTAGTTGAGTAGTTGTGAATTTGAGAAATACTTGTTCTAAAGTTTGTGATTCCCGTAGCATGCACGTATGGTGAACCGTTATGTGATGAAGTCGGAGCATGATTTATTTATTGATTGTCTTCCTTATGAGTGGCGGTCGGGGACGAGCGATGGTCTTTTCCTACCAATCTATCCCCCTAGGAGCATGCGCGTAGTACTTTGTTTCGATAACTAATAGATTTTTGCAATAAGTATGTGAGTTCTTTATGACTAATGTTGAGTCCATGGATTATACGCACTCTCACCCTTCCACCATTGCTAGCCTCTCTAAATACCGCGCACCTTTCGCCTGTATCATACACCCACCATATATCTTCCTCAAAACAGCCACCATACCTACCTATTATGGCATTTCCATAGCCATTCCGAGATATATTGCCATGCAACTTTCCACCATTCCGTTTATTATGGCACGCTCCATCATTGTCATATTGGTTTGCATGATCATGTAGTTGACATCGTATTTGTGGCAAAGCCACCGTTCATAATTCTTTCATACATGTCACTCATGAGTCATTGCATATCCCGGTACACCGCCGGAGGCATTCACATAGAGTCATATTGTTGTTCTAAGTATTGATTGTAATTCTTAAGTTGTAAGAAAATAAAAGTGTGATGATTATCACTATTAGAGCATTGTCCCAAGTGAGGAAAGGATGATTGAGACTATGATTCCCCATAAGTCGGGATGAGACTCCGGACGAAAATAAAAAAAATAAAAATAAAAATAAAAAGAGGCCATCAAAAAAGGAAAAGGCCCAAACAGAAAAAACAAAAAAATGAGAGAAAAAAGAGAGAAGGGACAATGCTACTATCCTTTTTCCACACTTGTGCTTCAAAGTAGCACCATGATCTTGATGATAGAGAGTCTCCTATGTTGTCACTTTCATATACTAGTGGGAATTTTACATTATAGAACTTGGCTTGTATATTCCAATGATGGGCTTCCTCAAAATGCCCTAGGTCTTCGTGAGCAAGCGAGTTGGATGCACACCCACTTAGTTTCTTTTGTTGAGCTTTCATATACTTATAGCTCTAGTGCATCCGTTGCATGGCAATCCCTACTCACTCACATTGATATCTATTAATGGGCATCTCCATAGCCCGTTGATAAGCCTAGTTGATGTGAGACTATCTTATCCCTCCTTTTTGTCTTCTCCACAACCACTATTCTATTCCACATATAGTGCTATGTCCATGGCTCACGCTCATGTATTGCGTGAAGATTGAAAAAGATTGAGAACACCAAAAGTATGAAACAATTGCTTGGCTTTTCATCGGGGTTGTGCATGATTTAAATACTTTGTGTGGTGAAGATAGAGCATAGCCAGACTATATGATTTTTTAGGGATAACTTTCTTTGGCCATGTTATTTTAAGAAGACATAATTTCTTAGTTAGTATGCTTGAAGTATTATTATTTTTATGTCAATATTAAACTTTTGTCTTGAATCTTATGGATCTAAATATTCAGGCCACAATAAATAAAATTACATTGAAATTATGCCAAGTAGCATTCCACAACAAAAATTCTGTTTTTATCATTTACCTACTCGAGGACGAGCAGGAATTAAGCTTAGGGATGCTGATACGTCTCCAACGTATCTATAATTTTTTTTGTTCCATGCTATTATATTATCTGTTTTGGATGTTTATGGGCTTTATTATGCACTTTTATATTATTTTTGGGACTAACCTATTGACCCAGAGCCCAGTGCCAGTTCCTGTTTTTCCCTTGTTTCAGTGTTTTGAAGAAAAGGAATATCAAACGGAGTCGAAACGAAATGAAACCTTCTGGAGAAGTTATTTTTGGAAGGAAAGCAACCTGGGAGACTTGGAGTCCACGTCTAGGAAGCAACGAGGGAGCCATGAGGTAGGGGCGCCCACCCCCTAGGCGCCCTCCACCCTCGTGGGCCCCTCGTGGCTCCCCTGACGTATTTCTTCCTCCTATATATACCCATATACCCTAAAACGATCAGGGAATAGAATAGATCGGGAGTTCCGCCGCCAAAAGCCTCTGTAGCCACCAAAAACCAATTGGGACCCTATTCTGACACCCTGCCGGAGGGGGGAACCCTCACCCGTGGCCATCTTCATCATCCCGGCGCTCTCCATGACGAGGAGGGAGTAGTTCACCCTCGGGGCTGAGGGTATGTACCAATAGCTATGTGTTTGATCTCTCTCTCTCTCTCGTGTTCTTGATTTGGCACGATCTTGATGTATCGCGAGCTTTGTTATTATAGTTGGATCTTATGTTGCTTCTCCCCCTCTACTCTCTTGTAATGGATTGAGTTTTCCCTTTGAAGTAATCTTATCGGATTGAGTCTTTAATGATTTGAGAACACTTGATGTATGTCTTGCCATGCGTATCTGTGGTGACAATGGGATATCACGTGATTCACTTGATGTATGTTTTGGTGATCAACTTGCGGGTTCCGCCCATGAACCTATGCATAGAGGTTGGCACACGTTTTCGTCTTGATTCTCCGGTAGAAACTTTGGGGCACTCTTTGAGGTTCTATGTGTTGGTTGAATAGATGAATCTGAGATTGTGTGATGCATATCATATAATCATACCCAAGGATACTTGAGGTGCCATTGGAGTATCTAGGTGACATTAGGGTTTTGGTTGATTTGTGTCTTAAGGTGTTATTCTAGTATGAACTCTAGGGTTGTTTGTGACACTTATAGGAATAGCCCAATGGATTGATTGGAAAGAATAACTTTGTGGTGGCTTCGTACCCTACCATAATCTCTTCGTTTGTTCTCCACTATTAGTGACTTTGGAGTGACTCTTTGTTGCATATTGAGGGATAGTTATATGATCCAATTATGTTATTATTATTGAGAGAACTTGCAGTAGTGAAAGTGTGAACCCTAGGCCTTGTTTCAACACATTGCAATACCGTTTGTGCTCACTTTTATCACTTGTTACCTTGTTGTTTTATATTTTCAGATTACAAAAACCTATATCTACCATCCATATTGCACTTGTATCACCATCTCTTCACCGAACTAGTGCACCTATACAATTTACCATTGTATTGGGTGTGTTGGGGACACAAGAGACTCTTTTTTATTTGGTTGCAGGGTTGCTTGAGAGAGACCATCTTCATCCTACGCCTCCCACAGATTGATAAACCATAGGTCATCCACTTGAGGGAAATTTGCTACTGTCCTACAAA
This sequence comes from Aegilops longissima, assembly GCA_021605205.1. NCBI lineage: Eukaryota > Viridiplantae > Streptophyta > Magnoliopsida > Poales > Poaceae > Aegilops > Aegilops longissima. Next base: position 488,326,402 of record CM038679.1, on the reverse strand, counting down.
TCTCTGCACTTGGAGGCCCAACAACGTCTACAAGAAGGTTGTGTAGTAGACATCAGACGACAACATGTCGATTATCCTTGGTAGACCCTTCTCGAATACTGTAGGGGCTGTTATTGATTGCAAATAAAGCAAGGTCACTTTTCATATTAATGGTAATGAGCATACGGTGCACTTCCCGAAGAAACAATTCCAAGTGAATGGTATTAATGTTATTGAAAAATCTCCGACAATCACTATTGGAAGTTTTCAAATACCTCTACCTACTGTCAAAAAGAAATATGAAATGCTTATTGTTGGGGAGATGCATATCCCCATTGAGGTAACTTAGTGATTTACGAAAGTTCTTCGGTTTCATACTAATCGAAAGTGGTTGTTAATAAGACCTGATCAACCTTATTAATGAATCATTTTTTGAGCGGTATGAAGTTGATGAATTTAGTAAGCACTACCTTCTGTCCCTACTATTTTTTTTCTGTTTTTTATTAGTTAAATAAAATAAAATGCCATGTTTTGTTCGTTTTCTGAATTTCCCGTGCAATAAAAAAATGACCCAAAAATAGAAGTTCTCAGAATGCCCTAAAAAATTTATACGATTTTTTTTGAATATTTAAGAATTTTTGGTGCAAATAATGCTAGGGGGAGGTGCACCAGGTGGGCACAACCCACCTGGGCACGCTAGCACCCCCTGGCGCGCCCTGGGGGGTTGTGGTCCCAACGTGGGGCCCCTCACTTATCTCTTTAGCCCACATTGTCACCTACCTCCATAAAAAAATCACTCTTGCTCTCTCTCCCGTGTTCTTGAGCTCAAGCCCGCGGATTTCGATCTTTTTGCTCGAAGCTCCGTTTCTGAAACTGTTTCGGGGGATTGTGGCTTGGTATGTGACTCCACCATTTGTCCAATTAGTTTTTGTTTTAGTGGTTTATACTTTGAATAATTAGCTACTCTTGGTGCTGCTGTAGATGAGCTTGCATGTTGAATTCTTAGTGTTCTAAGCAGTTTGAATGCTTGCTATGTCCTCTATGTATCCCTATGAGTAGTTGCTATTAGTTTTGTGAAGTTTTTTTGGTAAAATTTCGTGGACTAAAAATTCAGATTTTTGTTCATAGGAAAAATTGTACGCGGACATGAATATCTTCAGTAAGTTTGGATCTAAGAAGAACTCCAAGGGTGTTATTGAGGAGTCTTCTGACAGTGATCTCCACCCTCGGAGGTTGGCGGAGGTACGGCCGTGTGAATGGCCGCAAACCCCGTTCCTGCAGGAGGCTGGAATTCATGAGGAGTTCATGCAATTTATTGCCAATGCCGGTCTCACCGACTTCATCGCAGAAGAGTGTGACCAACACCAAATCCTCACAAATATGTTTGTTCAAAGTTTTACTTTCCTACCTAGAAATAATCCTCCTGAAGTGAGCTTTGATTTATATGTTGAAAACCATCAGAGACCACTTACTGAGTTTTGTAACATATGCATGATCCCTTCTGATGGGAGCTTGGCTGAGCCTAGGCCGACTGAGTTTGAGGACTTATGTCGCACTTTGATAGTGGGTGATGAGAGGAGAGTGTCATCCATCACTGCCGGTGGCTTACATTTTCCTGATGTTCGTTACTTTGCATATTTCATTACCAAATGCTTGCTTGCTAGGGAGAAGGTGGGTGCACTTAGTTCACAAGACCTTGTTGTTTTACGTCGTGCAATAGAGGGCGGCAACACTTATAGCTTGGGAGCTATTGTGGCTCGTCGCCTCCATCTTAATAAATCTCAGGGTAAAATACATGGTGGGATTTTTGCTACTCGTTTGGCGGCTCACTTCGAGGTTGAGATACGGCCTCATGATTACCCTCTGAGCAAGGTTTACCTAGACTGAGCAGCCATGGAACACCATCACTTTCTTGCGCATGATCGTCCTAACATTGCCATTCCTTATAACCTGGTCTATAGCGTTGAAACTCATGATTTTATTCCCTTTCCTGCACCTTCTTTGTTTGATTCTGTTGCCAAGGGCGGATACCGGATTATGCCTGCAGACATCCTCGCCTACTGGAACGCTCACGCTGCTGCAGAGGCTGCATAGGCACCTCAGCAGTGGGATGAGTGGATGCCCACTCCTCAGGATCCCTACTACCCTCCAGGCTACTGATCGATTACCAAGCTAGGACAAAAGCCTAAGCTTGGGGGAGTACGTGTTTCCCACCGACATTATATTCATGTTCACTCATATCATTCTGTTTGTCAGTGCTCACACTTTTCCATTGTATCATCCATGCTTAATTTTTTTTCTTGCTTTCTTCTTGTGTGTTTGAAAAACTTTAGAAAAACCAAAAAAAAGTTGTAGTAATTTACTTTCTATGCATGCTTAGTAGTAGAATTAAAAAGAAAAACCAAAAAGATTTCCTTGTTCTTCTTTTGCTTGTTGGGAGCTTTCCCGTGTAAATAGTTTTTATCATTTTTGCTTTTTATTTGCTTGTTCAAGAAAACCAAAAACTCCAAAAATATTTCAGTGTGTTTCTCTGAATTTCTTTCTTTTTTATTCGAGTTTTTACCGAGGAGAAGACCACGATGAAAATGTTGAGTGGATCCCATATGAATAATTGTTGAACTAATAAGAACCCATTTTACCTTGTCTTCTCCTGTTGAATATTTTTTTTGCAGATTCCAGCTTAGTCCATGGCACTCTTGCACTATTGTTTTTCATATCATTCGGTCGTGCAAGTGAAAGGCAATAATGACGATATTTGATGAGCTCGCCGTGGCAAAGAGAAACTTGTATGAACTCGACTTGTTCTTGTTGTGTAAATATGTTTAACCTAGTATCCAGGCTTCAGCCCATTATGATTAAACATATTTGCAATGACAATTAGAGATTATAGTTTCTCATGCCATGCATAAGTAGCTGGGAGTTGATAATGATTTATCTTGTATATCAACATAGCGTTAAAATGATTGTGATGTAGTATGATGATATGGTATCCTCCTCTGGATGTTCGAGTGGCTTGACTTGGTACATGTTCATGCATGTAGTTGAATCAAAATCAACATAGCCTATATAATATATATGTTCATGGTGTTCATATCCTACTCATGCTAGTGTCCAATGTTACTTATGCATAATGCATGGTTATGATCGTTGTTGCTCTCTAGTTGGCAGCTTCTCAATCTTAATTGCTAGCCTCCGCCTGTACTAAGTGGGAATTCTGCTTGTACATCAAAAACCTTGAACCCAAAGTTATTCCAGATGAGTCCACCATACCTGCCTATATACGGTATTACCCTGCCGTCCTAAGTAAATTTACATGTGCCATGTCTAAAAACTTCTAAAAAATTATCCGTTTGGTGTGCCTGGATCATTCATGGAACGACAGGGGGTGGTCGATATCTTCCGTGCTAAGCAAGTTATTCTCAGGTCGAGTGTTTATTCACTCGCCATCACACGAGAAAATGGGCGGTATTAGGGATGCCCAGTCCCAAACTGCAAACATGAAAAAGAGTTCATCTCTTAAATAATCAAACAAAAACTCCCAATGGAGTCAAAACCTTTACTTTTACCGCTTGGGAACCGCCACTAGCGTGCTTAGCATGGAAGATGTTGATAACTGATAGTAGTGAAGTGAATAAGAAGGGTGCATGTCTCAAAATATCATTTATCCCTGTTTTACAAATTGAGCTCTGGCACCTCTGCAAATCACTGCTTCCCTCTGCGAAGGGATTTTCTATTTACTTTTATGTTGTGTCACCACCTTCTAAAACAAGCGCCAGAAACTGAGTAGAGCACAACTTTCATGATTTATGCATTGTGTATAGATAATGTTGGGTGCATCATGACTGGATCTTTTCTACCATGAATTACAATGTTTAGTCGCTGCTTGAACTTTGGAGGTGCTCCGCATTTATGTTTTGCGGTCTCTGAAAGGGCTAGCGAGATACCACTATAGTCATATTATATCATGGTTGTTTTGTCAACATGTTGCCATTTGAGATATCTTATTATTGCTCGCTAGCTGATTATGTCATTGAGATGAGTCATTATAATCTCTAAATGTTATTGTTGACATGGTTACTTATAATACTGGCTGAAAACCTGGGTGTTGTTTAAGCTTATTTATGTAAACAAGAGCAAAAGAGTTCATAAAAGTTTTTCTTTCTCACTTTCAGTTTATCAACTGAATTGCTTGAGGACAAGCAAATGTGTAAGCTTGGGGGAGTTGATACGTCTCCAACGTATCTACTTTTTCTCACGCTTTTCTTCTTGTTTTGGACTCTAATTTGCATGATTTGAATAAAACTAACCCCGGACTAACGTTGTTTTCAGCAGAATTACCATGGTGTTGTTTTTGTGCAGAAATAAAAGTTCTCGGAATGGAACGAAATTTGCGAGGATTTTTTATATCAATAAGAAAATTTCGGAGCCAAGACCCTTGGAGAGGGCGCCTGGTGGGCACAACCCACCGGGCATCCCCCCTCTGGTGGCGCCCAGTGGGTTATACCCACTGGTGGAAATGACGACCCCTTGATACTATAAATTCACATTATTCCAGAAAAAATCAGAAAGAAAGAATTATCGCGTTTCACGAGACAGAGCCACCGCCAAGCCCTGTTCTTCCTTAGGAGGGCAGATCTGGAGTCCGTTTGGGGCTCCGGAGAGGGGGATCTTCGTTCTTCGTCATCACCAACCCATCTCCATCGCCAATCCCATGATGCTCCCCACCGGGAGTGAGTAAGTCCTTCGTAGGCTCGCTGGTTGGTGAGGAGTTGGATGAGATTCATCATGTAATCGAGTTAGTTTTGTTAGGGCTTGATCCCTAGTATCCACTATGTTCTTAGATTGATGTTGCTATGACTTTGCCATGCTTAATGCTTGTCATTTTGGGCCCGGGTGCCATAAACTCAGATCTGAACCGTTTATGCATTCATCATTACATCCATGTTTTAGATCCGATCTTGCAAGTTATAGTCACCTACTACGTGTTATGATCTGGCAACCCCGAAGTGACAACAACCAGGCCCACTCCCGGTGATGACCATAGTTTGAGGAGTTCATGTATTCACTATGTGTTAATGATTTGTTCCGGTTCTCTATTAAAAGGAGGCCGTAACATCCCTTAGTTTCCAATATGGACCCCACTGCCACGGGAGGGTAGGACAAAAGATGTCATGTAAGTTCTTTTAATAAAGCACGTATGACTTTTTACGGAATACATGCCTACATTATATCGATGAACTGGAGCTAGTGCTGTATCGCCCTAGGTTATAACTGTCACATGATGAATATCATCCAACAAGTCACCGATCCAATGCCTACGAATTTATTTATATTGATCTTGTTGCGTTACTATTGCTATCATCACGGTTACACTTGCTACAAAATACTGCTATCACTATTACTGTTACTGTTGATGCTGTCACTACTATCAAAACTATCAAACTACTTTGCTACTAATCATGTTGTTGCAGATAATTAATCTCCAGGTGTGGTTGAATTGACAACTCAGCTGCTAATGCCTTCAAATATTCATTGGCTCCCCTCGTGTCGAATCTATAAATTTGGGTTGAATACTCTACCCTCGAAAACTGTTGCGATCCCCTATACTTGTGGGTTATCACATCTCCTTGATAGATCTTGTGTGGGCGTAGGAAATTTTTGTTTTCATGCAATGTTCCCCAACATGTAGCTCTATGACCAGAGTGACTACCCGATTTAGAATTATGTAATGTAGATAATAGTTTAGTTCTCAGCGTGTTGTCGGTTCCAATGACAACTCTATTTTTGCACCTGATTATTCCTTGTTGCAAAGTGTGATTAGGAACATAGTCGGGATTTGTGGACAACTGACTCAGTGTAACACCATGAATTTGCCTTATGATAACTTAGAGCCAATGGTGTTCTTTGGATCCTTAATTGTGTCTGAGTTTGAATTATGCTTCTTATATAAAAAAATTCCTTTCTCTTGTTTGAATTTGAGTTGAATATTTTGCTTGTTAAAAGTGCTCTAGGACTTAGGAAAAATCATATGACCATTCTACTCCAATACTAAATTCCAAATTTCTACCAGTTATCATGAAATGGGAATAGGTTATATAAATAAGTATGTTACAAAATATTTTAGCCAAAAGCTATTTTCCAAATTTAGGTTTTAAAAAACCCTTGAGTCATGGCTTGAATTACAAGTCATTGATTTCAGTGGAACAAAAACTTCTCAAGGATATTTATGGAACCTACAAGTTATAGGACATCCCAGAACCACAAAAATATTATTTGAAAAGTATAAAAGTATTTATTTTATGAGCCTTTTCTTAAGGCCAGAAATGGTCTTTAATAAGAAAATTTTATTTTATGTTTCAAAAATATTTGAGAAAATTTAGGAAGCTCGGGAGAAATAGAGTTTTCATATATATATATATATATATATATATATATATATATATATATATATATATATATATATATATATATATATATATATATATATATATATATCGTGTGTGTGTGTGTGTGTGTGTTTAAACCCATGGTCATGACTAAAATCTCTTTAGATCTACAAAAAATTAGTTATGCCCATTTTTAGGGTTTGACAACTCATTTTTTTGATAAGGGGATATATTAATATCGTGAAGATATCAATTACACCAGCCTCTACACCAACAAGATGTCCAAACACACACAACCAAAAAATAGAGAGAAAAAGAAAACAAAGACCCCTCACAGAGATTGAAACACGCAACAACAACACTCTAACCACCACCAAAGACAACACCCAGGCCACAAAAAAGATTCTCCAAAAGCAATGCCTCCAAGAAGGAAACAATGCACAAGCATTGTCGTCAGACGATCGAAGATATTGGGTTTTCACCTGGAGAGAGTCCGAGTTCACAAAAACAATGCCTACAACAAGACCATTGCTAGGTACAACCAATGAAGTCCGGGCCTTGGGCTTTCACCTGGAAATCAAGGCTCGACACTTCAGGAGCACCACCAAAAATGTAGTCCACCTGTGTTGCCACCCCTCTTGGCAAGGCTGCATCTAATGAGGACATCAATACTATAGTTACACCCACGATCCCTGCAGCTACATATACTGGACCAATTACTAGAGCTAGCGCACGCTAATTAAATTATCAGGTACTTCCATTTCTTGGTAACGATTCTAATGTTCATGAGAATATGATGCTGCCTAAATTGGATACATTTGTTTTGCTTACAAATGAAGGTCCTAGCTTGGACAAGAATGATGAACATTGGAGCAAGATCAAGCATGGAGATGATGGCATGCACAAGGGGAACAAGAACGGAGTTTCAGGTGATGATTTCAGGGCTTTGAAGCCACCATAATGAGTGCATGAAGGCTAGGACGAAATATACATGCCACTTCATAAATTTCATCCAGAGACTATTATAGGTACTGCGCCACTTTATTATTGGGCCAGGCCCATGTAATTTCGAAATACTTCAGTATAGGCTATTTTTAGAGTCTGTATGTGTGGGGAAACAAAGTTAGGGTTGGTTTCGGACCCCTCCTCCAAGGGGTCATGAAGCCCCCCCTATTCCTCCATATATACAACCCTTAGGGCGTTGTCTAGATTTTGAGTTTTGTTTAGATTAAAGTTCGCCATAGCTACAACTCGCATACTTTGTTTGTGTTCAACGACCAGACCAAGATGTCACAGAACCCCACTTGATTAATAAAGCTTTTCTCTTATATTCGCAATATCCAGATTGCAGTCTTAGTTTCTTGCTTGTTCTTTGTTTGCTCGCAGAAAATAGACCCTCGTGGTCAGGTTTGATCGTGCTCCGGCGTGGTCAATAACCCCTCGGAAGTTGGTTTAGCGATTGCTAAGGCGCAACGTCGATGCACGTTTGTAGTCAGATTGTCAAAGTTGACTCCCACAGAAAGCGATAGCTATCTCATCGAAACATCGGGATGCCTTCGCCTCTATCCAGTGGTATTAGATTTCTAGGTTGCTCAGTGACATTTTCTAGTTTTCGTAGTTTAGATTGCATCTGTTCTTCATACCTAGAGTCCACGAAAAAGCCAAAAAAATAGGGTTAGTTCATCATATCCGAACCAGTCTGAGTCATTGCATAATCTTTTCAGTATTTTGCTTTGTTCAATTTGTGGTTGCATCGTCGTGTTAGGTTGCTGGTCTTAGCGTCTAGTCCTTTAGAGTTTCGAGTTCTGTTTCACAAGTTGTGATGTCGCTGTCGCACCATCGTCAGCACTGCTGCCATATACCGCCACCGCTTATCTGCCATCAATCTGAGTCCATATAGCACCGCCGCCTCTAAGTCCTTATACCACCATCAATCCGAGTCCATATACCACCACCAATCCGAGTCCATATACCACCTCCGCATCTAAGTACATATACCACCACCAATCCGAGTCCATCACATATTCGGATTGCTATCCATCTGTAGTCATAGTCGTGTTGCCTTGTCTGAGTAGGTTTCGGTTTTCATCAATCTTTCTCCTTCCATAGAAGAGGGGTGATTTCCAAAAAAAGAGTGGAGACCTCCGGACAGTTTTTAGGCCAAAACTTTGGTGGGTGAATATTTTTTTTATATCTTATTTTTAGGCTTTTTGAGTGTTTTGAGACACTTGTCATCATACTGATTTTTTGTTGCACTTTTTGGTCATCGCCGCTCTGTTTTCCCCAAAAAATCAACAAAAAATTTCATGCCTATCCTGTTTATACGACCTGGGAAGAGTTTTGACACACTAGCCATTATAGCGATTTTCTGAAGAAAAATAGAGCGCCAAAAAAAGAGGAAAAAATTCGGAGTGTGCGTTTTCCTCGTTTACGTGCAATGCTGTGATTTTTTTAGTGTTCTAGGCTCGCGTCTCTAGCACGGTCTAGCCTAGGACCAGCACAATACCGTCATTGAGCGTTTATTCAACTTTGCATCTTTGAATTGATTATTGCTGATATTTTTGCTACCATATCATAAGCCTTCGCAGCTCCACATACATCTACATCGTGCGTTTGACACCACCTGGCAATCGCTCTATCGAAACTTTGAGAGTTTTGACAACAATTGTTGCCATCACCACCTGCTGCTTGATAAGAACTGATAAGCTGAGCAAAATCAGAAGCACAATATGTTCCATACAAAGGGAGTTGTGAAGGAACGTTCTGTTCACGTCATCATTGATAGAGGGAGCTGCAACAACTTGGCTAGCATGGAGATGGTGGAGAAGCTATCTCACCCCAGAAGACCACATCCACATCCTTACTACATAAAATGGTTCAACAACATCGGCAAGGTTAAGTTAACATGTACTATTCGTGTGCATTTTAATATCGCTACATATGTTGATTGTGATGTGGTAACCATGCAAGTAGGTTCCTTATTACTTGGTAGACCATGGCAATTCGATAAAAAAAATGTACACCATGATAGAAACAATCAGTATACTTTTGTTCATAAGGATAAACATATTACTTTGCTTCCTATAACTTCTGAACATATTTTGAGAGATGATATTAATAGAGCTAGTATCAGTGAAACCCAAACAAGGTCAGGGTACAGTTGTATTTTTATTACAAATAATGCACGCGGAGGGAACAAACTCAGCTGCCTCATGAAACTAGGAGAGACTCCCTAAACAGTTTAGAAAAAACCCAAAACAACAACAAAGGCTAGAGAGAGGGGAAAAGCACAACGCGCGTCACATCTGAAGGCAATTAATAACAGGGCAAGGCACAACGCCAAACTCCTCTTCCAGCTCACTCCTCCCGGTTACTAATCAACGGGCACCACACCTCCTTGAGAGAGGCCACATCTTCCAAGGATCAGCCCAGATCTAGCCACAAGATGAGCGGGGGATCTCTTGCTGCCTGTTCTAGTCTCCTCACGCACTCTTTCATCTCCAACTTGACAACATCTGGCCAGAGCACCTCCCACATAGTAAGGATGCTGGCAATTCTCCTCACGATCACCTACATCCCAGACCAAACCATCCGGTTGAAACAAATGTCATTTCTGCATTTTCAGAGAGCCCACAGGGCTGATGCTTGCACTATAGCAGCAACAGTGTTGGGGCTATGTTCCCAGCAGTCAAGCATTGTAGACATTTGTATGGTTAACACTATTAGTAAGCTCACCAACAACTCTCCAAAGCTCTACAGCAACAACACATTAAAAAAAGTGACAAGAGGACTCATGTTCAGAGCAGAATAAGCAAGTCAAATCTGTAACATTTTGTCTCTTATGAAGATTATGTATGGTTAGCAGATTATTTGTAGCTAGTAACCAAATAAATACTTGAATTCTGGGAGGTATTGACAATAGGAACATTGCCACAGAGTACCCCCTAAAATTAATAATCTTATCAAAGGATTTAATAGTGTACATCCCTTTCATCTCATACCTCCATATTAAGGTGGCAGGTCTGTCACTCAAACTAATAGTACTTGAGTTTGCCTCTTCGCGTGCCTTAAAATTCTTTAAAATCATAATGGACTGTGCTAACCACCGGTCGACTGGTGGTTAGCAACAGATCCGCACGACCTTCGATCGATCATCTACGTCGTTCCTCCCGCTTTTACTGATTTTTTTCCTTCTCTCAAAAACCATAGTAAATTGCTAGTGGTTTTTCCTGGTTTTTCACTGCATAATATGAAAAGAAAATAAAAGTGCTTGAAAGAGGATTTAAACCCAGGTCTATGTAATACCTATCAAGCCTAATAACCAACTAAGCCACCTTTTGTTGTTGCCTATTGTAGAATGACAATGTTATTTGAACCTTTCTTATTTCTGCCATATCAAAAGAAAAAATAAAGTTTGGCTTGGTAACTTTAGCAATGACCAGCGTGATAACTATGGTCTGAGTAACATGATAACTATACCATGATAAGGCTGGTAACTACAGTACGAGAAGGTTAAAAGCATGGGAAAGTATGGTAATTTAACATAGAAATTACCGGTGAAATGTTTCAAAAACTTTTTTCCCTTGGATGAAAGACACCATGGTGTTTAAACGTAAAATATTAGTTATCAAGTCTGCGATGATACATCATCATATTATTTACACAGAAATTATCGGGTGTATGTTTTTCAACAAAACAGTTTCAGGTCAAAAGTTACAGTGGCGTTTGTATGGGAGTTATCAATTTTGTATGTTTCTATTACCATGTTATTTACACAGAAATTAGCGGGGCATCACCCCCCCTCGCCACAGTCGCCATATTACCAGGATCGGGTACATAAGTTATCAAGTCTGTGATGTGTGAGTTATCATGTTATTTGCATAAGAGTTATCGTGGTATGGTTCAACAACCCCTCCCATCCCTACCCCCGCCGACAAAGTTATCAGGACTGGGTACATAATTTATCATGTCTACGATATGTGATTTATCATGTTATTTGCATGGAAGTTACCGTGGTATGTTTCAACGACTCCCCCCACCCCTACCCCCACCGACAAAGTTACCAGGACTGGGTACATAATTTATCATGTCTACGATGTATGAGTTATCATGTTATTTGCATAAAAGTTATCAGGACAGTGATGCGTAAACTATCATCATATTTACAGAAGTTATCGAGTATATTTCATCAAAACCCTCCCTCCGGCGAAGGAAAAATTATCATGTTTATGTGCGTATATTATTGGGGATATATTTCAGCACCCTTCTCGCCAAAGTTACCAGGACGGGGTGCATAAGTTATCGGGTCTCGATGTCTGAGTTACCATGTTGTTCACATCGAGTAATGGGGATATTTCATCAACACCACTTCCTCAAAGTTACCAGGATCGAGGTACATAAGTTTATCAGGTATGTGATGTGAGTTATCATGATATTCACACAAAATGACCGGGATATTTCATCAACGCCTCCCTCCCGATCGCCAAAGTAATCAGTACCGAGTACATAAGTTATTAGGTATGTGATGTGTGAGTTACCATGCTATACACACACAAAAATTACCAACGATATATTTCATCAACCTCCCCCACCAAAATTACCATGGTATCATAACTCGAGACGAGTTGGTAAAATAATCTACTTAAGTGCGGAAAAGATCGGATATTGCATTCACTTTTGTGCAAACATAGAAAAGGAGACAGGTTAAAAAGCCTATTTGCTTTCATTTTTACAAAAGAGGAACGTAGGTGAGGTGGTTGGCACACTATTTTTTGACGAGAAAGATTAACGCGAGTTAATTACTCACCACCTGAAAATCGGGAATCAGAAAGATTAACGCGAGTTAATTACGCACCTGAGAATCGGGAGTCGGAGAAATTAAGGCGAGTTAGTTACGCACCACCTGAAAATTGGGAATCAGAGAGATTAACGGAGTTAATTAGGCACCTGAAAATCGGGAGTCGCAGAGAAACATGCGTGCGCGCGATGAATATCCGACGGCTCGCAGGTCGTGCGGATTTGTTGCAGATTATGGTTCAGCGATGCAGGAGGAAAGGAAAATTGGAGGGACCGACGGTCGAGGGAACTCGTACAAGCGGTGCATAAAAAAAATGGTTCAACGACGCGGGAGGAAAAGAAAATCGCTCGATGGAACGCGACGCGGGAGAAAAAGAAAATCGCTCGATCGAATAGAATCGTCCATGCCTGATGCTAAAAAACAGGACAAATAAATTCTATACTAAAGAATAGAAGCCGGTCAAATTAGGAAGTTTTAGCTATCTAGCACAATACAAAGCTTGGCTTAGTTGGTTTAGTGGGTTTAGACGTTGTCAAGAGGTGCTGGGTTCGATACCCACGGACCTATTCTTTTTGAATATAAACCGAATGACGAGGAGACTGGAGTCCAGAAAATTCGAACGGCCGCCCCCACCTACGACGCCCACTCGCCTCGCAGGCGCGATAAAAACGGGCCACTAGATGCGATTCTGACGACACACACGATCGTCCGGATCTATTGCAGAAATCAGTACGGCAGGATTTTAGCTTTATCGAATCATAATATGGGCATCATGTTATATATAGAGAAAAGTATACTTTTCGTTTTTACCTCCAAAGTGACACGTGGCAAAGCTTTTTAGGTACAAACAAAAGAAAACGAAAACAAACACAGCGCCCATGTGAACCCCATTGAGACAAAACATCGAACAGATGTTGTGCGTGTGCTCTCATGGCCATGCTGGCATGCTGCTCTCCCGAACATCACCCATCAGGATCTCCTTCCACACCTCCGGCTTCCCCTACACGCATCGGCGTGGCCATTAGGTCCGAGGACGGTTTGGCACAGCGAGCTTGGACAAGGGACGGATGCGATGGCGACGGCCAGCAGGGCCAACGATGTCTCTGCACGGCGAGCTTGATCAAGGCGCGGATGGGGTGTCAACGAGGAACTTGGCAGCAACGCGGGGCAGACGACAGCGGTGCGGCAGCTCGAGCGCTGGCTTGCAGCGGTGCGTGCAGCAGACGGACGGTTGCCGGCAAGCTGAGGTGTGGCGATGCAAGCGTCGCCATGAGCTCCCACTCCAGCGACAAACGTTGCCGCCGTAGTCTCAGGCAGGCGACCTCCGCACAGTTCAAATGCATTTGTATCGACAGAGCATAATCTCGGCGTCGGTGTCGACGGCGCAGGCGGCACGCCGGTGGACGCGCGCTGGAGCTTCCGTACGGAGGTCGCTAGGGACCAGAGTCACTTCGCCAGAGGCTTCCATACCCACGTCCTCCTCATGCTGCTCCACGCACTTCAACTGTCCGACAAAATGCCGAGCTGAGTTAGAACGAGAGGAAGAAGAAGATCCAACGGGGATTGCCACGTAGACGCAGACTCGATCCAAACCGCGCCATGTCATCCTGAAACCGGTTGCAATTAGGAGAGGGACTTAGCTTGTCCGCTTTTAGGAGTTGAGGGTGCAAATTGTCTGGTTTTGTAGTTGAAGGACTAAATTTAAACTTTGACAGAAGTTGAAGGACGAAAAATATACTTTTTTTTCGAGCAACCGGCAGGAGCTCTGCCTTTTCATTAAGAAAAGAATTGACCAGTTTATAAGGAAAACCGGCCGAAAATCGATACATCTGCGATACACGCACACGCCAGCCCCGAGGCTGCGCACCACTCGAGTCGACGACACTGTCACCCAAGTGACCGAGAGACGACACCCTACAACAGAACATTGGGCTCCGGAGCCGCGCTCGACATCCACACCGGCCCCGAGGCCACGCACCAGCCTAGCCGATGGCTCTGCCGCCCTAGAGGCCAAAGCCAACACCCTACACACACGAGATCTCCGGCGCCGCCGCACCGACTTCCACTCCGGCCCCGAGGCCGCGAACCCACCTAGTCGATGACCATGTCACCGGGCGACCAAAGCCAACCACCACACGAAGGAGATACCCGAGCCGCGCCGACTTCCACGCCGCCCCGAGGCGCGCGACTCGCCTAGCCGATGACGAAGTTGCAAAGTCACAGAGCCACCGGCAGCAGATGAAGGACCGGGCCTTCAAAGCGTCGCCCAAGAGGAAGCAACGAGAACGCCGCCGACGCCCACTTAGGCCAAGGCAAGTTTGGGTTTTCACCGAAGAGCCCGTGGCTGAGTTGACGAGGGAGGTGAAGGGGCTCCACGACGCCGCCTGCAACAAGGAAACGACGTCCTAGGACGCCGTCGACGCCGGCATCGACCAAGGTCGAGCAAGGTTTTCACCCGGAGCTCACCAAACCCATCATCACCACAGCCAATCACCACCGACGGCGGCCAAGCACTCTACACCGCTCGCCACCGCAAACCGCCTCTTACACGGCCAACAAAACCACCACGGCACCACACACCGTCATGGCAGCCCCGCACCCACCGCCAAGAGCGGCGCCGTCGCGCCGCCATCCTCCCTCCTCCCTGCCGCAGCCAAACCACAGCGCCGCCTGCAGCCCACCGAACTCGAGGCTGACCCGCCGCCCGGCAACCGAGCATCTCAACCCGCCACCACGCGCCCCAGATCCACGCCACTGGAGCAGCAGCACTCGCAGGGCCGCCAGCCTCCCGTGCTAGATCCAGCCACCACGCCCGCGTCGGAGGGCCAGCCACCGCCCGCGCCGACCGAGGCGCCTCCTCTGCCCGTCGCCGACGCAGCGAAGAAGCCCGCCAGCACCACCCGCCCGATCGAGATCAAGGGCGAGGCGAGCCAGCCCCACCACACGCCGCCCGCACACGACCCACTCTGCTGCCCGAAAGCGCGGAGAGCCACGCGCGCGCTGCGCCGGCGCCAGCGCCGCATCCCGCCATGCCGCCCGTCCCTTGTCGAGGCCACGCGAGGAGCGAGACCGCCCGCCGGTGCGGCGCCCGCCAGGCTTTGCTGGCCGCACCTATGGCGGCGGCGAGGGAGGAGGAACGGGGGGGGGGTCTCTGGCGGCGGCGGCGTTGTCGCCTCCCGTCGCAGACGCTGGGCGACAGGAGGCTTTTCTCTTATATATAACACGGGCACGCACAACACACTTCGAAGCAAGTATAGGATCAAGCATACGCTGCACAAATAACTAAAATGTCTGACTTGCTTTTTCAACAAATATGACCCTCAACACTTGTCCTTTTTGCACACATGACAATTTTGATCATATTTATGCATGAACTTTTTTGGCCGCACTAGTTTTAACAGACACACATCACATTATGCATGTTGACATTTTTTTTACCTTTTTAGCGCATTTTTTCATTTAATTGAGAGGAGTAAAAGAATGCATGATCAGGATGAATATAACTAATATCACAATGAGAATAAAAAAAATAAACTGAAGCTATTAGAAGGAGGGGAAGGGGAGGGGCCAAGATACTTGCAAGCTATCTACTACCTGTGTCCGGGTTTAAAAGGCCCCCAGACGGGCGGAGCTAGTCCGTTTTACAAGGCCGGCTAGACTCAAGTTGCTTGCTCCAAGGAGATTAAAGCGAGATTAGTTAATGCATGGTTGCATGCCCGCCAGTGCATGTCCCATGACTGTCTTTTTACTGGCCGTGCATGTGCCAACGTTGGTGACAGCAGTGGAGCCTGAGATATTTGCTTTTAATACCGATATTAACTGCAACCATGCGGCCAATGCATTTTTTATAGAAAAGGAGGATGACCCCCGGCCTCTGCATCTGGGCGATGCATACAGTCACTTTATTAATTATTCTCACAAGACCTTACGAAGCCAAACAACAGCAAGACTAAAGCCACCGTCTAAGCAACAACTGTTGCTACACATATCCAATTGATGTAGGGGCGCAGATAGTCTGGGTCTAATACCAAACAGACATCGCAGCCAAACCTAAATATCTAAGACCTGAGGTCCCAACCAGGACGCCTTTATCGGTATGGAGCACCTACCAGTCTGGCGCACTCCTCAACCAGCACGCCTGCCGGGTATGAGGCCGCCGCAGCCACCTGCCATCAATCCATCTTCAGAGATGTACTGTTGCATGTACCGTGCCAGGTCTCTCTACCATCGACGCCACCACGACGCCAGACAACGTCGTCCTCCTGCGCGAGTCCATCCTTCCACAACGAACTCCGAATCTGCACTGCGCCACGCCGTCAAGATCCGTCGCCATCAGTGTGTAGGATGAATCACCGCTCCACCAAAGAATCCGTCCTCTGGTCCCTCGATCACGTGTGTACCTCCAAGAATGACGCCCCTAAGGAAGGAACGACACCAGAGCGCCGCCGTCATCCGATCATCCGATTTAGGGTTTCCCCCGGAGGTAGCAGAGAGTGGCTTTGAACTTCCCCACGGCGATGCCTTCAAAAAGGGAATGACGCAGATAGTGCCACCACCGCCGGCCTTAGTAGACGCCGAAGGCAAGTTTTCACCCAGATCAGTTTGAAGGGATCCAACTCTCGTGCACGGCTTGCCGTCACCACCAGCACCACCAGGCAGAACCCTGGAGCACCGGCAGATCAGCGAGTCGCCGGCACCACCGCATCTAGATCGCCGGCCACGCCGGGCCGCCGCCATCCCCCGCGCCGTCCGGGTCAGAGATGGAGCCGCCGACACAAGACAGGACCACCGCCGCTGCGCCGCGCGGGCGCCGCCGAAGCCCAGCGCCGCCACGCTTGCCGAGGGTCGCAAGACGCCCGAGCGGATTCCCAAGCACACTAGGGGAAACAGCGAGCGTGAGCCCTGCCGTCGCCCCCAAGCTCGCGCCGGCATGCCCCGCCTCCAGCGCGCCGCCACCAACCGCCGCGATCCGCCCGCACCAGATCCAGCGAGTCGTGGGAGAAGAGATCCCGCCGCCGCCAAAGCCCGGGCGGCACGCTCCGGCGGCGGCGAGGAGGAGAGGTCGAGGGAGGGACGAGGACGCGGAGGCGCTAGGGTTCCCCCCGTTCGCCGCGCAGGGGCAGCCAATGCATGTAGCCACTTAAATATTGTGTGGAACCCGTTGCGGTTACCTTGGTATGAGAGTTCTTGTCCAGTGAACTTTTAAACTCGGACGGAGGTACTAGATAGGAAGAAGCAGAGCTCGACAATAATAGATTTCATCGATTCAACCCGCATGGAGAGGGCCTTAACCTTCTATCATCATGTAATCAAACACCCCTCACAAAGAGGGGGATGGGTGTCGTATGTGAACGTGTTGATCCAAGATGTTTCTAACTTACAAGATTCATATTTCCAACCGAGCGTGACAACTAAAGTAGATGCCAAAGAACTTTCAAATTTCATAATCGAAGTGTAAGAGTGAAATACAGTTGTGTCTTGTGTCTCCTAGCCTATGCGTGTTCAAGTCTCGGCTCGGATGTTGTGTCTCACATTCTCCTCTTAACTAATAAAGGGAAATTTTACGGTGCATTATAATACACCAGAGCACATGTATTATATGGCCGATCTAACGGATAAGAATAATTGGGCCTTTTTAAGCCCAAGGGTACTTTCGACCTAATTTTTTAAACCTTTAATCGGCCCAATTTGGTCCAGGGGTATTCTCGTCCTAAATTTTTCGATTAAATTAATTACATTAATAAAGCACTTCATTATAGAGGTCCCATCATCGTGCGTACTTTTTTGAATTTCAGTTCGAGCGGTTCGTCCTCTCTCCTCCTCTCGAGCCCTAACCTCGGGCCCCCTCGATCGCCTCCGGTGCCCTCGATCGCCGCCGATCGCCCCCGACCCCCTCGATCGCCGCCGATCGCCACCGATCGCACCCGCCGTGTCTACCCCTCCTGCTCCTACTCCTCCCCTCCCCCTCCATCGCAAGTCACCCCACTTAGGTCGCGGCACTAGATCTTCCGACGAGCCGCTAATCTACTCCTTCCCCGAGCGGACGCCACCCTCCCCGACCCGGGAGGCCACATCATCCTCATCGACGTGCATCAACTTTTTCACGCCGGATCTTTGCTGTAAGTGCCTAGCCATCTCAAATCTTTTCTGGTCCCTTCTGCATATAGAACCAATAGGGGTCGGATTTGATTCGGATTTAGGATATGTCATGTGAGGTTTAGGGTTTATCGTTTCAGAAAGTTGTGAGGAGATTTCGGTCGGATTTGGTTAGGGTTTAGGATATGTCATCTGAGGATTAGGGTTTATGTTTTCAGAAAGTTGTGATGAGATTACGATTAGAAGGAAGTGTAAGTCGGATGTAGCTAGGACATATTGAAGGACTTAGTTAGGATTATGTCGCATGAGAAAGTTGTCAGCAGATTTGGATTCAAAGAAAGTTATTTTGGATTTAGTTAGGAGATACTTTTGAATTGAGTTTCGAGATATTTTGGATTTAGTTAGGAGATAATTATTTTGTATGGAGTTTGGACTTATTTTGGATTTAGTTAGGAGATAATTTGGATTTAGTTAGGACATACTTTTGGATTTTGTTAGGAGATAATTTGGATTTAGTTAGGAGATAATTTTGAATGGAGTTTGGAGATAATTGATCTATCAGGGTGGATCTATCAAGGCATTTGTAGGACTCGTGGACTTTGGATTTAGTTAGGAGATCATCAGTTAGAGCTAGTACAATCAATTACAAATTTCTGGATTTAGTCAGGGCATATTTACTTACAACTTTTGAAGGACTGAGTTAGGTACATGAATCCGATATGAAAAATTAAATCAATTATTTAAGCAGAGTAGTGCATAATTTCGGTAACGTATGCTATCCATCCGTAACATTGACTATCTGTTTTCACTGGCAGCATAACGACATGGATGATAAAGGCAACGATGGCAAAAACTTGGGTGATACAGGCAAGGATGACAAGGACATGGGTCATAGAGGCAATGAAGGCAAAGGCATGGACCCCAAAGGAATGGATGGTATGTGCATGGATTGTAAGGATAATGAGGATGCAGACAAGGATGGCATAGACATGGATGATGTCATGCAAGGTAAAGGAATTGATATTAAAGGCATGGCTGGTTCAGACCTGAATGAGTGTATGGAATACTTAGAGATTGTGAAGAAGACGTTCAGGACTGAGGAAGAAGCCTACATGTTCTACGTAGGCTATGCGAGAATAAAAGGATTTGGTGTTAGAAAGGATGATCTAAAGTACAGGGGTACGGGTCCGAAACAAAATGCATACAGAAGGACATACAAGTGCTGCAAACAAGGATGGCGGGCCCTTAAGCACTTAACAGAGCTGAAAGAAAAAGAACACTGAGGGGTCTTTCTCGGTGTGGGTGTCCCGCTCTTTTTCAGGTTGAGCTACAAGATAGCAGTGGCCTCTGGTTCGTCAAGAATTTTGTGGACAAGCATAACCATCTGTTTGTCCATGCTGACCTGACTCCGTACTTGTCGGCTCATCGTAGAATGATTGACGCACAAAAGGCCGATGTCATCGAGTATGCTGTCGGTGGACTTCGAACACATCAGATTATGAATGTGACGGAGAAGAATGCCGGAGGTCCCAACAAGCTTGGAATTATAGATCGAGATCTATACAACCATGTTTCAGTCCAGAAGAAGCGCAAGATAGAAGGCAGTGACGCTAGATATTTGCTCACCTATATGATTGCACAGAAAAAAGCAGACCCGGAATTCTTTTTCAAATACACAAAAGACAACGAAGGCCATTTGAGGAACATATTCTGGGTTGACTCACAATCCCGCATTGACTATGTTGCCTTTGGTGGTGTCGTGGTGTTCG
The DNA here is from genome assembly GCA_021605205.1 of Aegilops longissima. NCBI lineage: Eukaryota > Viridiplantae > Streptophyta > Magnoliopsida > Poales > Poaceae > Aegilops > Aegilops longissima. Next base: position 488,306,375 of record CM038679.1, on the reverse strand, counting down.
ATAGTACATATCGGTCTAACAAGTACAGGCTCCCGTTTGTTCCATTTTTTGGTCTGAACCATCACCGCAGCACAGTTTTGTTTGGGGTTGGTCTAGTGTCAAACGAGACAGTTGCATCACACCAGTGGCTTCTTCATGTATTTTTGGAGGCAATGTCCCAGACGGCACCAATTTCAACAATCACTGATGGGGATGGTGCAATGGCTAAAGCAATAGCTACTGTCTGGACCGGAACAGATCATCGTTTGTGCACGTGGCATATCGAGGAGAATATGGTGATGCACCTCCGCGAGGAAAAGCTGGAGCAATTTAGGGAATTCATTTACCGTTGTTGGGATGTTGATGAGTTTGAGAAAAGATGGAAGGCTTATAAGGTTCGGTTCAAAATAAAACCAACGGGCAAGAGGTCGTCATGGGTTAACAGGATGTACGAGCTGCGACACAAATGGGCTGCTGCGTACACGAAGGGTAGATATTTCCTAGGCATGATGAGTAATCAGAGGAGTGAGTCTCTCAACTCAAGGCTTCATGTGCACCTGAACAGGAAGATGCAGCTTGTTGATTTGTTGCAGCATGTTGAGCAATGTGTATCCATAATGCGTAAGACGGAAGCAGCATTAGACGCAGTAGCAACACATACGATACCCTTCACTAAGGTGAATGCACACCCTCTGGAGATTGCTGCCTCTTATATTTATACAACTGTGATGTTTCCAAAGGTAAAGCGTCAGATTGTCGAAGGGACAAATTGGCAGGTCACTGACCGGGTAGCATGTGATGGTTTGGTCGTGTTTGGAGTTTTGCGCAAAGCCCCATATGATAAAGTCCCATATGGCAGGGATGGTAGAGAATTGCAAGGGAAGGAAGGTAAGTACGCTGAGGACTTGCATGCAAAAACATTAGATGCTGAGGATCCCAATGACTTGGATGGTAAGGATGCTGAGGACTTGCATGCAAAAAACTTGGATGCTGAGGATCCCAAGACTTGGAAGGTAAGGATACTGAGGACTTGCATGCAAAAAACTTGGATGCTGAGGATCCCAATGACTTGGAAGGCAAGGATGGTGTGGACTTGCATGCCAAAAACCTGGATGCTAAGGATCCCAATCACTTGGAAGGTAAGGAAAGTGAGGAGTTGGAGGCAAAAAAGTTGGATGCGCAAGGCGTGGATGCTAAGCCTGTGGATTTTATATATCACGTGACTTGTCTGTTTACAGGAGCAAGACTGGATGATGCAGCTTGTAAATGTAAAAAGTTGGAAAGTCAGGATTACCCATGCGCACATATATTTTGCGTTCTGGATCATCTTGGTGTACGCACATTTCCAAAAAAGTTGTCAAGAAAAGATGGACAATGCAGGCCAAGCCAGCGTTCCCTTCTTCGAGGACTGCGAATACTCATGTATGGTCTGATCACATGAATAAGTATCATAAACTACGCAACATGGCTAGTGACGCTTTATTCACAGCCGCTGCTAGCGATTCACAGTCAAAACAGGTGATGGAGTTCCTCCGGAGTATATTGGTTGATGGAGAAAAAACTGATTTGGATGAAGGCCATAAATCGTTTGTTCCTTTGCCGGCATACTTCTCTGCTGCTCGTGAATGCTGCACTGATGACGTGGAAAATCCAATCAAAATAGTTCCAAAAGAGAGACCAACTACCGAAGAATCGAACAAGAGGATTAAATCCAGGCGCGAGCGGATGAGAGGAAAAAAAAAGCAACGAAGTTAGTGCACATGTTTATCTCATTGTTCATTTCCATACATGCTTACAATGTTAATATGTTCTCTCTTTTTCTTCAATTTACTCAGGAACAAATCGGGGAAATCAAAGGTCACAAGGAGGATGAAGCGAAAAGAGAAAGACTCAGGGACAGAAGAAGACACAGATTCAGATATAGAAGAAGAGGAATATTAAAAAAAAGTAACAAAGTTAGTGCACATGTTAATCTCATTGTTCATCTCCATACATGCTTACAGTGTTAATATGTTCTCCCGGAGAGTGTTCACATGTTTTTCTTCAATTTACGCAGGGAAAAATCGGGGAAATCAAATAGCACAAGGAGGAAGAAGCAAAAAGAAGAGACAGAGTCAGATACAGAAGAAGAGACAGAGGCAGATACAGAAGAAGAGACAGAGGCAGATACAGAAGAAGAGGAAGATTCAGGTACAGAAGAAGAGGAAGATTCAGGTACAGAAGAAGAGGAAGATTCAGATGCAGAAGAAGAGGGAGATTCAGATGCAGAAGAAGAGGGAGATTCAGATGAGGACGAAGAGGAAGATTCAGATGCAGAAGATGGTGGGCTGAGGAGGGCTAGAAAGAGACCATTGGAGGTTGCAGAAGAGGATTACGCAAAACCAAACAAGTGGGCATTAGCACAATTGTTCGTACTTAAACATGTTTTCGAATGCTGGCTGCATATTCATCTATTTCATTTTTTGCAGGAAACGCAAGGGCGCTCCAAATGTCAATGCTGGGAGGACGAAAAAGAACGATGACAAGGGAGTGCGAGGAAAACCAGTGAAGTTAGTGTCTGTACTTACATGTCCGCTCTAGAAGTCGGGTATTTGCTAGTACTGTGTTGACGTTTCTTAACTTTTCCAGGAAAGACTCTAGTAAGGGCGGTAAAGAACAGGACAAAGGGGTGATGAAGACAAAAAGGCCTGATAGGAATGTACCACAGGCTGAGTAAATAAGAGCCGTCAAGTCAGCTTATGTAGCTATGAAGAGAAAATCAGTGAAGTTAGTGTTTTTTCTGTTATAGTGTACTGTACATGCTCAAATCTTCTTTGCTATCCTATTAACAAACGTTGTTTCATGCAGGAAAAGCTAAAGTGAAGTCGAGACAGGATGTTTAGATGCACAGGGTCAAGCAGAGAAAACAAAAGGATTTCTAGGTCGAAAAATTGAGAACAAACTAAAGTAGACAGTTTTCCATGTCGTGATCCACCTTATTTCTCATGTATTAGACCTATTTGATGGACTGCCACTATTTTTCTGAATTCCTCGTTTGAATGGTACACCCTCATTTTATTATGGACGGGTCGACATGGTAGGCTAGTTATGATTTATCAACATCGATGAAACAATGCATTTTTAGTGCAGTTTGTTTTATGTATTTTTTTTTCATTTTTACATAATATATTGCTGAAATTTGTTCAAAGTGTAGTCAAATTTCATAAATGAAATATAAAATACAAACCGAAAATTTATATATAAAAGAAAATAGAACGTTAATAGAAACCTCATTTTCAAATAACATTGAAAATCGTTTATTTTCAAATAGAAAATAAGCATACTGATATTTTAAAAATAGCATGCTCATTTGAAAAAACATGTTCAATTGAAAATAAAATATAATGAATATGCTGATTTAAAAATATCATGCTGATTTTAGAAATAGCATGCTACTTTTAAAATTATGCTACTTTTAAAATAACTTGCTAATTTCAAAATATCATGCTAATTTTAAAAATAGCATGGTACTTTTAAAAATATAATGCTCTTTTCAATATGCTACTTTTAAAATAGCATGCTGTTTAAAAAATATCATGCTAATTTTAAAATAGCATGCTTATTTTAAAAATATAATGCTCTTTTCAATATGCTACTTTTAAAATAGCATGCTGATTTCAAAATAGCATGCTGATTTAAAAAAATCATGTTCTTTTGAATATGTTGTTTTAAAAATAGCATGCTGATTTCAAAATAACAGCCTCATTCTAAAAATACAACGCTGTTTTTAAAAATATAACGCTATTTTTAAAAATATAACGTTGTTTTTAAACTGATTTCAAAAAATACATGCTTTTTTAAATATGCTGCTTTGAAAGCAGCGTGCTGATTTTGAAAACAACATTTTTTAATTACGCTTTTTAAAAGATAGCATGTTTTTTTAGTATATACTATTTTTCAAATTAAAAAAACATCATTTTGGAAATAGCATGCCATCTCGAGAGTAACAGAAACATCATTTTTTGCATTGCATTTCGACCCGCAAGTTTTTGTTTTGCATTTCATTTTTTTGTGCGACACACATACAAACCGCATTTTCAAAATAACTCGTACTAGCCAACACAAAAACCTCGTTAAAAAATGAAAGTAGTGTCTAATCCATTTGAAACCCGGTTAGATTTGATTCTAAAAATACTAGCATCACTGTGGCAAAAAAAGGAAATATAATTGCAGTCCATAAAGGTAATTATATCAAGGAGGGTACCAGGGTGCGTTATATATATAGACTTGCATAGCAAGTACATTACGCCACATAGGGTTCATACTACCACCAAGTTACTGCCAAGTTCCACTTACTGGACGATCTTCATATCCAGTCGGACCCAAAAGTTATACCACCAAAGTACCAGTTACTACCAAGTACCAATTACTACTAAGTTGCACTTACTGGACCCTAAAGCTAATACTACCAACTTGCAGTTACTGGCTAGTACATACATATTATAAAACTAGCGTCAAACTACTGCGGCGGGTCAATGAATCCTCGTGCCACTAACCATGTTCACCCTAAGCCCACCTCCACTCCTTTCCATGAACTTGAAGATAGCCATTTGATCTTCTTTCATTCTGGCGCCCTCAATGACTTCTCTCCAGTTCTTCGTCATGATCGCTCGCCCGTCCTTCTTGCCATCTTGAACAAGACCTTTTTATTACCTTCAAAATGTTCGTTGGTGACACGCACAACCATGGGCTTTTGCAGATAATCTTTGAGGTAGGCCTGACTGTACTCCTTTGAGAAGCACTGATTGCACAGGGAAATAAATAATGTTACATAAAAAATGAAGTATGATTTGCACACAAAAAAGTAAGTATGATTTGCACAACCAACCTCCTCTCTGTCTCTACATGATGGCATTTTCACTAGTGAAGTATGATTTGCAAAAAGAAAAGTCCAAGTGTTTACCATCTTGCTCTTCCCTCTGACGACTGCCGAGCGAGTGACGATGCTGACATAGTATGGTATGGGAGGTTCGCACTGCTTTACTATGGATTTGAGACAGTCCCACCGATCCTCGTTTAGCAATACATGATTGCCGTAGAAGATGCGATCCTCGAGAGTTCCCTTTCTCACATGGTATCCCGGACCTGTATTAAAAAAAATTAAGATGACAGAGTAGTAAATAATTTCATATGTAAGATCTAGAACATCAGCACTGGGTTAATGATGAATGCCTACTCCAATGATCAAGAAATGAAGGACATAGATAACCCAATCACATCCACCCAGCAATATCTCATAGAAACATGTGCAAATTGAATATTTGATTTATTTAAATTAACAACTAAACACTGCTCTATATAAGCTCTAGTTCAGTCAATGTTGATTTGGAAGGTCATTTAGAACCCAAACAGAGTAATGTGTGGTAATCAAGTGTCACTCAAACATCAACTTTCGATATTTCACGGTTCATTTAATATCTGACCAGCCAAATAGAACTTTACCCCGTAGTGCCAAGATAGGATCGTGGTCCACATCTCCATCTCCATTAGAACTATCATCAGTGTCATAGTCGCTAGAGGTGTCGTCATCACCGCTATAGCTGTCACTCCCACGTGAAGTGCCATCTAAAGCATCATCTGAGGTGCTCCGGTGATCACTCTCTTCACTGCTGATGAGGATGGTTTCCCTTGCCATTCAAACCTGTTGCATGCATTGCAATGAATAAATGTTAGTTATTGATATATGAAATCAGTCTTCCATTAGGACTTGTTAGCACCATATACAATGTGAATAATATTTTCGCATACTTCTTGCTAAGTACGTAGTTCATGTATAAACATCTACACGAAAAAGCTAGTCGAACTATTCGCACGACTAGTCAAGACTAGTGGTTAGACTCATAATCATTGGGCAGACATAACCAATGAGGATATTTCAAGGTTACAATTTTGTGAGCTGAACAAGAAAACTTGGTAACCAACCAATTAGTAGCCATGTAAAAATGAACCATGATTGACTGCTCTCATCGAGTAATACGTGAAACTATAACTGATCTGCCTTTGATCACTGCAAATTTCCTGATGGGTTATTGTGTGGTACCATCAGGTAATAAATATAAAGTCTTTAAATTGTCCCAACAAAACAAATAATGTATTTTCTGCTGTACATAACATTTTTAGAGGTAGCTGTGGAGGTTAATTTTCCAATTTCCAGTGAGAATAAGGACATGATAGAATCTCTCAAGCAAGATGACAGCATAGTGAAGGCTATCAGAACGAGCAAGGTATGCTGACCAATAGTAACCCTTTTGTATACTTGCTATTTATTTACTCATTACTACCCATACCAACAAGTAAAATCATGATTATGAAGTATAATGTCAGAAAATCCAACATTGAGGAATTTGTTGCAATGTTTACTACTAGCTCACATGAAATTTTCATTGACCCCAACAAGCCCATACCATATCTTGGAGATAGGCTGACATAATTCAAGTAAGCAGTAACAACAATCAGCAAAAATATGCACCAACCAAAAATATTACATGTGTGCACATATCATCAAAAACATGCACCAATCAAGAGCAGTCTATACTTGACAAATCCTTCAAAATATGCACTAATCATCATACTACCATCGAGTAATACAGGAAACTATAACTGATCCTCATTCCATCATTACAAATTTCCTCATGGACTTCTTCTGTGCTCGCCTTTTTAGTTTTTAATAACTAAGCATCAGCAAATACATATACACAGTCTTCAAACTATCCCAACAAACCAAAACATGTGTATGCTCCTGTGAATATACTTTTTCTATATCTAGCAGTGGGGGGCCATTTTCCAGGGGAAAAAAAGTACTTGATAGCATCTGTCAAGCAAGATGATAGCATAGTGAACGCTATGTCGACGAGCAAGGTATGCTGGCCAACACCCACCTTTTTCTCTTACTTTCATGAAAGTGTTTACCCATTACTACCCATACGAACAAGTAAAACCATGATTACACAGTACATTGTCAGATTATCTTGCTATAAAATTACTTGTTGCAATATGACCTACTAGTTGACAGTAAATCTGCGAATACCCGACACATGCACACACGCAAGTGTCAGATTTTAACTTGGGCGGTGCTGCTAGATCGCAAAATTAAGGTCAGATCGACATTAGAAGGTCAGGGAAGATCAATCTTACCTGTGAAGTGGACCAGATGGGGCTGGAGTAGACTTGTTCGAAGCTGGCACCACCGGAGCTTCGGGCGGCGCGACCAGGATTGGGGAGAAGAGGTGCCGTTGTCGGACCTTGCTGTCAATGACGCTGTGGAGAATCGTGGCCGGAGCAGGGGGAGTGGGCGGCCTCGCGGATCCGGCCGATTTGACGACGACGGGGGCGGCCAAGGTGACGGCTTGGCAAACCCTAGCCGTCGCCCTCCGCGTCGCCTCTCCATCTCTACAAAGAACGAAGTGTGGTGGGATTGGGAATGGGGGTGGGGTTGGGGTTGGGGCCATCGCTCGCTTTTCTCTGTGCCTCCCACTTGTGCAGGCCCACAAAAGGAACAAAGTGTTGGGCCGGATCAGATGCAGATTTGGCAGCTTTACCAATTCTGGCCAAACAGAAAAGATCAGCATGACCACAGGTATTCTTTTAAAGAAACCCAAAAAATACACTGTTGTTCATATTGCATGTGGATGAGTCTTTCAGTACTAATTGATCTTGAATAATTTTAAGCACTCCACAGTATATATATATATATATATATATATATATATATATATATATATATATATATATATATATATATATATATATGAAAATAATGGTTAACCAATCAAATGGTAAACTATTAGATGCAAGGTTGCAAATATTTGAAAAAATCAATAATTGAATTGTATGCATTTTTATGATTAAATTTAATAAATGTAACATTTTTGCAAAAACTATGATAAATTAAAATATTCACTGGTATTTAAAAAAACCCGTGAATGACTACTTATGCCAACCAAAACTTCTTCATGGTTTCGTTTATTCATCTATTCTTTGGCATGCTGGTTCTCATAACGCCTTCTTTGGACCTTCTCTTTGTCCGACAAATTCCTGAGATATTGGACTAGCGCCTTGTGTTTCGCCCTCACACCATGCTTCATTTGGTATCCTTTGGCAACTCCTTCGGCGTGCTCAAGAATACTAACGAAAGCCAGGTCCAGATATTTGCCACAGAACGCGCAACGATATGCCATACGCTTAAGCACGTTGCACTGTCCATTTTGCAATTCTTGAAGGGTTTTCTGAGTGTGTGCATCCATCTCTCCTTCGGAAATGTCCGCATAATCATGAGAATAAGGCTACAAGTTTAAATTATGTATGATATAAGCTGCACCATTGTTTACAGTACCTAATATTCCTTAAGTTTCATACTGTAGTGCCTATAAATTATTTTTAAAGTAAATATTTATTAACTTTGAAAATTTAAGGAGAACAAAGCAATATCAAATCCATATGAAAGCATAAATCATATGATGTACTTTAAAAAATTTTGTCAATAAACATGAACAACCTTTATGATGTCTGACATTTAGCATAAAACCAAAACGCACTAAATTGTGGAGTGGATGAACCATTAATTTCTCAAAGATTGATTGAATAAATAATGATCATTACGTACTGATGATCAACATTATATTTAGAGCTAGATTCCATTATGCCAATTCAACAATGTATTGATGGTTTAATGATTAACCTCTAACCTTAAACTTGAAGACAGATCTAGGGTTAAAAAATTAAAATTACCGTAACGGAATTCCAGTCCATGCCGTGCATGTGTTGCTGCTTGTGATCGACGACGGAGTACTGCACCTTGTTGACACGATGCTTCTCTGGGTCGGACACCGAGTAGTCCAAAGCTTTCTCGTGGGGATCCTGATCCATGCGATGGACGACGACGTCGGTGGTTAGCTCCGCAAGTCCACGATCTGTCACGACGGCGTCCATGACAGGCCCCCCACGTCCATGGCCCCGCTCTGTCACGACGGCCAATCGACCTCCACGAGTGGATTTCATATCCGGCAGCAGGGAGGCGGGCGTGTGAGCGGCGTCGATGGTTTTAGAGCGTGCCCTAGGGGGAGAGATGCGGGGAGTAATTGGCAGTTACCTACTATAGCGTAAATACTTTGGCGTTGGGCACCTACAATGTAGCCGGCTTATTTAGGCGCTTAATTAGGATCCTGAAAAAAAAATCACAATCGTAGGCGCTTGGGGCAGGCGCTAGGAACTGGATTTTGTACATCTACGTGATGCAATCCAAAGTTCATGTCCGGGGTGGATGGGTTGGGGATTGAAAATTTCTTACATAAACCCTGGTGCTCAAGACTTGTGAAACATTAGATCAAATTGTCATCAATTGATCTAGAAATTTCAAACTGAGAAAGAAATGTACGCAGAGGCCACTATAGTATTACTTGGATCGAGACTTTGTGATCATCATGTAGCCACGCCACAACCAACACGATGGTCTCCGTGGCCATGTATACATCACACCATGCATCGTTGGCTGCCTAGAACCTCTAGCCATGCATCGATAGTCGTCATGTCTCGCATGCATTTGTGATGCTAGCAATGTCATCACGTGATGTCATAAACTAAAAGGCATGTGACAATAATTTGAAAAAACAACAAGAAAATACTCCGTCCCAAAATTTTGACTAAAACATGATTTGATACGTCGGTATTTACACAAATCGAAGACAAGAATTTGGGACGGATGGAGTACTAAAGCATCATTATTCCAATCCTAGGTTGCTATAAGAGAAGCTTGGATTTCCATCTACCAAGCTGAATGCAGCTCAAGGCTACAATTCCATTGCACTGGTAGGTTAGATATGTAGTCGGCACACAACTTAACATGCATAGTTGTACCATAGTTGAACAGTAAGCATACGGTACTTCTTAACATAGTTCATCCATAAAGTCTCGCCAACATACCACAAACTAAGGTAGTACTTAACCTAGTTCAGACAAAAAGAGCTTCCATTCTGGTTGCCAGGGTGCGCACACTGCCCTAAACCCCCTCCAAGAACTCAGCAAGGGCCGCGTGTGCCACCTTGGAAGCATATCCATGGGCGTGGCTAGCGGCTCGTCCGAGTGCATGCTGGATAAGACTCATACGGGTGTTATTAACATTGCGGTTGCAGAAAGGGCATCCATAGCGCCCAACACTAGGCCCGACACGTCTGGCATGCACACCACCGACAAGCTCCCTCCCCTTGCGATTCCTGTAGATCATCTGGCCTTCTTCGTCACTATCGACGTCTTCAGATAGTATCTACATGTAGTAAAAATGTTGCGTAAATAATGGGAATTCAGCAGGCACAGAGTCTATGAAACATAATATTATAGATGATAGCGTAAACCCGAAACCCTAAATGATCTTGATGAAAGAAATGTGTTGTTTATTAGGTGCTACATAAACAACCAATGGGATAACATATAATAGAAAATAATGAAGGATCAACCATGTGCCAAGCACCCAACATAGTTACCACGACGATGAGAGCACACAACTTAATGCAAAAAAAATCACTCACGACGTAAAATGCATGAACTGATGATGTACCATGGCAGAGCTGCGTAAAGATGTACCAATGCAAAGATTTAAAACTTACATGGATGACTTGCTGATGTGTCACTGGTGCATGACTCGATAAAATAGGTAGTGAGTTCTATAAATTTAGCAATATAGGAAAAGAGAGACGTCTCTAGAACAATAAAAAATCAACTACATATGTATTCTCCAAGCTTCCAACACACCTCCCTTGCTCACTGATATACTCCCTCCGTTCCAAAATAGATGACCCAACTTTGTATTAACTTTGTACTAAAGTTAGTACAAAGTTGAGTCATCTATTTTGGAATGGAGGGAGTATTTGCTAGTCAATTAGTAAGATTTGACTACCATATCCAGCTACTATTTCCTGGTTCTCTATCTTAAAGATACTGCCAGTTGTCTATCTTATGGATCTCGTTAGCTAACCGCAAATTGCTACATAAATAAGACCATTATGTTGCTTTCTTGCATCCAGTCCATTGTCATAAAAGAGCCACCCTGTATTTTGTGTGGTTAGGATCATGGATATTGAAAGTCCCCATGTTATCGTCGTGGCAGATTCCCCTGTTGATACCCCAGCTGTCGATGGTCCTTAACTATTCAACATTCTAGATAAGTAGTTATTATGAATTCTGACAAGAAGCGATCCAAAATTTTTTATTTACAAAGAAACTAATTAACAATGCTCAAGTAAAACAGTGATGAAATCCAGCTTCTTTATGCATTAGCCGCTGCTTAGAGATAATCAATGCTTAAAATCATTGTCACAATCACTTAGGTAGATCATTAAATTAAAACCAAAAATCAGTGCTCAAAGAACAAAATCAGCAAAGCATTTACTCAAAATTTTAAGACCTTATTTTCCTAGTGCATAACTCGTGCTTTTTATGTTATTATCACAATCATCTGCATAGGAAATTCAATTCCAAGGTGCAGGTACGGAATAGTATAAGCACAATAACCAACCATAGCCGGATTATTAGCAGAACAATTTATATAGATCAAAAAAGACCTCTAAAGTGCTCAAAACATGTAACCTAGCAAGTTAGGTAACACATCTACACAGTCTGGATAGGCATTTCATCGATTAAAGAAAAAAAGAAACCCTGAACTTCCCCAAAAATAGAGAAAAGGACAGACCAGACAAAACCTAGGATTTTACAATAATAATAATGGAGATAGATGACTAACGTCTTCTTCGTCGACGTCGACGACGACCACAGGCTCGGGCACAAGGGGAACCAGCGGCAGAGGAACTGGCTGCGGCAGAGGAACCGACTACAGCAGAGGAGCCACCTACTCCGGCTGCGGCAGAGGAGCCACCTGATCCGGCTGATGAGCCACCTGCTGCGACCGAAGAACCTGGACGGCAACAAGGACGTCAAGCCCGCCCGTGCTAGATTATTAGCACAATAACTTATATAGATAAAAAAATGACATATACATGGCTCAACAAATGTAACCTAGCTAGACAGCATCCAATCCAGGATTTCACACTAGGGTGTTCAAAAATTTATATCGTAAACAAAAAACCCACAAGTAATTTTGATACAGAGGGAGTAATATCTGAAATGTTCATGTGAAAATAATTTCTAATCCATCAAAAATGTTCATGAATGACAGAAAATGAGGATTATTTCCTGCATGACCATAGAATGAAATCAATGGTAATTGGGCTCCAAGAAGCAAGCCGTTTTATACGAATTGGCATGAAGTTTAGTGAACAAACTACACCACTTTTAGTCCTTTTACCTTGCATACACCTTCCTTAACTTTCTGCCAAAAAATTGGTGTGTACAGATGTACACCCATGCACCCATGTGGACCTACCCCTGAATCTAGATCTACAGAATCTAGGCAGGAAAACAGAAACCCTAGTCTTCCCCAAAAAAGGAGGAAAGCACTGACCGGATAAAACTTTGGATTTGGCCCAATAAGGAAGATAAATGACCGACCTCTTCTCCGTCGTCGTCGCTGTCGACCACGGGCTCGGGCGGAGGAGTCAGCAGCCGTGACAGAAGAGTCACCTGCACTGGCGGAGGAGCCACCTGCTCCGGATGAAGATCCAGGACGGCGGCGAGGATGTCAAGACGGCCCTGCTGTCCGCTCGACCCGTCGCTGGCAGCCCGGGCGTCGCCCCCGGTGTGGTCCATCCCTCCCATGGTGCACGGCATCTCGACGGCGAAGGTGCGCGGCATCTCGAGGGAGGAGGTGCAGCAGCGGGAAGGGTGCACGGCGAGCGGTGAGGCGTGGGAGGAGAAAACCCTTGTCTGTGGATTTGTGGATGGGGAAGAGGACGACGCGGCCGACGACGAGTTTAATAATCGGAGGCGGCCGGCTCTAGACTTTGGGATGATTTAATTAGTACTACTTTGGCCACGTTCACACCAGCCCATGCGTTGTTCACACCGCCCCTGATCTGCTAGGCAGTTTGAGATGGGCACGATCATGCACAGCCAGGATTTAGGAGTAACGCACGTGTCATGTCGTATTTTTTTAATATGTTGTAAAACTTTAGAAACAAAGCAATGGCAGATGAAAAGTTACGAAAATTCAGAACTAGTGGTCATCGCCTTTGATGTAAAAACAATTGATTTGTTTAATTTATTTGTTAATTCCTAAATATTGAATTTAAACATGCACGTAAATCATGGTGGTTAGTTCATGTTTGTCTCATCGTTGATTGGTCGGTGTTGGGCACCTTCAATGCAGTGGCGCTTATTTAGGATCCTGGAAAAAATCACAAGCGTAGGCGCTTGGGGAAGGAGCTAGGAACTGGATTTTGTACATCTACGTGATGCAATCCAAAGATCGTGTCCGGGGTGGATGGGTTGGGGGTTGAAAATTGTGTACATAAACCCTAATGCTCAAGACTTGTGAAAACATCAGATCAAATTGTCATCAAGTGATCTAGTATTACTTGGATCGAGACTTTGTGATCATCATGTAGCCACGCCACAAACACGATGGTTCTAGTATTACTTGGATCAACACCTTAGGCAGCAAACTGGTGCATTTCCTTTTTGAGTCACCATATTCCTTCTTGAAAAGCACATGTACACACTCATCATTTATACCATAACACATCAGAATCTGTTAGCGAGCGCTCACAAGCTTAACTAGCTTCAAACGAACCTAGCCAGTCAGGGTTTTATGCTACTTAATCTAAATGAGCTGATGATTAATGAGAACGAGTTTAACAAGCAGAGATGCCAAACCACACACCAATTAACATAGTTCTACCTTAGTTCAACACTTCCATATATACAAAACCAAGCACCACTTAGTAGTACTGGTGCACATAATTTGACCATAAACGTTCACCAACAAAGTATAGCATAGGGTAGTACTTAGCATAGTTAAAACCAAAAGAGCATCAGTTCTAGCTGCGAGGGTGCGCACTTCCCTAAAGCCTCAAAGAAGCCTCATCAAATACTCGACATACGTGGCGTGCTTCACCCTGGAAGCGTAGCCATTCTTGATGCTGCCTTGGGATGTTCCGACTGCATGGTTGATGGTACTTCTCAGGTCGCCTTTCATCAGCTTGTTGCAGTAAGGGCATCCGTAGCCCCCTTCCGATTCTTGGCCTGACACATTTCTCGAGCACACCACTGTCCAGCTCCCTCACCTTCTGCCTCCTGTAGATCCTCTGGGTTTCTTGGTCGCTGTCGACGTCGTCACTTAGGACCTACATGTAGTACCAATTGTTGCGTAAGTATATCTAATATGAGAATTCAGCAGGCACAGAGTCTATGAAACATAATGTAATTGATGACAACGTAAAATATCTTCAAATGATGTTGAAAAAAATGAATGCATAACTTATTAGTTGGTACATAAGCAACTAAACGGGATAGTACCATATAGTAAAAAAATGAAGGATCAACCATACATGTCGAAGAGAGCACTAGCATTGCCACATTTTGCCACACATTTTTCCCAAGCTTGCCTAAGGTTAGTTCATCAAAATGAGAGCCACAAGTTGGCAAGCCTAAGGGAGCCTTGCCACACTTTTTGTGTGTATGCCATGTGGGACCCAAGTGTGGCTTGCCTAAGGTGTGGCTGGAACCAAACACTCACTTAAGTTGTTCAAACTTGCCTAACCTTAGGTATGGCAATCTTTGGCAAAGTCACTAACCAAACAGCCTTTAGTGCAACAAAATTCACTTGTTACGTAAAAATGCATGAACTAATGATGTAACATGGCAGAGCAGCATACAGATGTACTAATGCAAAAAAAGACTTATAACTTACATGCATGACTAGATAAAATAGCTCGTGAGTTGTATCTATTTAGGGTTAGAATTTTGTGTGTTTATGATGATGGATATTGAAAGTCCACATGTTATCGTCGTGGAAGTTCCCCCTGTTGATCGATACCCCACCCATCAATGTTCCTGAACCATTCAATGTTCTAGGTAAAGTAGTTAATTATTATGAATTCTAACAGTAAGTGATCCCAAATGTTGTACTTACAAAAAAGTGTTTTTATCATTTATGCCACCAGTTGTGTCCCACAACTAAGTATCACCACTAGGAATTTCTACTGCTAAAAAAGCCATCGCTTCTTTAGACACATGCTCAAAAATGCCACTGCACATCATTATTGTGATATCAAATCTATCTTGACATGCTATAATGGCATCAATACCTATGGACCAACATGCCAGCTCTCCCTCTATCTCACTACAATAAAGTGTGGGCCCACTTGATCCCAACAGCGTTCTTATTTTCCTGTAAAATTATTCGCTTACTTACTCCTCACAAGTGGGGCCACACTTATCATTGTGAGATAGAGAGAACTGAAATGTGGGCCTGAGCTTTTTTTGTCATATTGGATGGTCAACAAGTTTTAAATGAAAATAACAATGTCTAATGGCATTATTGAGCAAACATCTAACGGAACGATGGCATTTTTTATACATCTAATGGCATTTCTGAGTAAGCATCTCACGAATCTATGGCATTTTTGAGCGGCTGTAACTTCTAAGGGAAAAACTGAGTAGTGGGATACAACTGGTGGCATAAATGATAAAAACCCTACAAAAGAACTAATTAAAACAACTCAAGTAAAGCATTGATGATATCCAATTTCTTTCTAAAATAGCCATTGCTTAGAGATAATCAATGTTTAAAATCATTGCCACAGCCACTTATGGAACATTTAAACCAAAGATCGATCAAGTGCAACCAAACATGTACTCAACATTTTAATACCTTATTTGCCTTTTACTGACCAGAGAAAACCTAGGATATTACAAAATAAATAAATAAATAAAGGGGATAGATGACTAACCTCTTCTTCGTTCTCGTCGGCGGCGACCACAGTGTGGGGGCAGGGAGGCAACAACCATGCGCAGCGAACACCCGGCTGAGGCTGAGGAGCCACCACCTGCTCCGGCAGAGGAGCCAGAGGAGCTACCTATTTCGGATTATTAGCAGAATAATTTATATAGGTCAAAAACTGACATATACATGCCTCAATAAATGTAATCTAGCTACACAGCTACGGATCCAAGATTTTATACTTGGGTGTTCAAAAATTTATATTGCAAACTAAAACCACAACAATATTTTTCAAATGGAGGAGTAATATCTAAAATTTTCATGTGAAAAGATTCTTAGTCCATCGTAATGTGATCTTGACATGAATGACAGAAAATGAAGATTATTTACTTCATGACCATACAATATGACATTTTCATAAACAAGGCATGGTGTTGTTATCCTTAAGTTGCAGAAAATATTTTCACAATCACCTACGTAGGCAATTCAATTCCAAGTTCAAGCTACGTATTTGTATTAGCACAGTCAACAAACCTATGTGGATTTATTAGCAGAATAATTTATCTACATCGAAATATTGCCTATACAGGGCTCAACACATGTAACCTAGCTAGTTACCTAACACATCTACAGAATATTGATATGGAGTCCATTGATCAAAGATAAAAAGAAACCCTGGCCTTCCCCAAAAATATAAAAAAGGACTGACCAGAGCACACCTAGGATTTTACAAAAAACTAAAGGAGATAGATGACTAACGTCGTCTTTGTTGACATCGCCGGCGACCATAGGCTCGGGCACCGGAGGCGTCACCCGTGACAGAGGAGACACCTGCTCCGTCTGAGGAGCCAGAGCAGCTACCGGGGCCCACATAAATGGCTGTGCAAGGACAGTTTCATGCCGGTCAAGTACCATATATAAGAAATTTCGGCCAAATAAAATCCGGGTGCAGTACTGCACGTTTGTACCGGTGCTGCTGCTATCAAAATTTGGCATCAACACATTTTGGATGGACGAGAACCATGAGATCCGAGTGGTTGGTAGATCTTAAATAAAGATAACCTATACAATGAGGAGCCGACCCCCACACCCATGCACCCATGTGGATCCGCCCTGAAACCTAACGGATCTAACGAATCTAGGTTGACACCTAGGATTGACCAGAGCACACCTAGGATTTTACAAAAAAATAAAGGAGATAGATGACTAACGTCTTCTTTGTTGACATCGCTGACGACCACAGGCTCGGGCACAGGAGGCGTCACCTGCTCTGTCTGAGGATCCAGAGGAGCTACCTGGTCCCACATAAATAGCAGAATATTTTATATAGATCAAAAAATGTCATATACATGCCTAAACTAATGCAACCTAGCAACACAGCTTCGGATCCAGGATTTCAAAGTTGGGTGTTCAAAAATTAATATTGCAAACCAAAACCACAACAATATTTTTCAAACGGCTGAGATCAAGTTGGCTTTTGAGTCCAGAAGGCATTCTTACGCTCTGCTTACATTACTCAAGAAATTAAAGAGTTAGGAGTAATAGCTAAAATGTTCATGTGAAAATATTATTTTTCCATCATACTGACAGTACATACATGAATGACAGAAAATGAAGATTACTTAGTATGACATTTTCGTAAACAAGGCATGGCGTTGTTATCCTTTACTTGCAGAAAATATTATGCTGAAAATAAGCAACCAAATAATATATTTCAAGTAGGGATGATAACAAGTCAATAATATTACAGCCTATGGTAATTGGACTCCAGGAATCAAGCAATTGGCGTTGAGCAAATTGAATGACAAAAAATGTGTCTGCTGGATTAAGCGTAAGAGGCTAGTTTTATACAAATTGACATGAAGTTTAGTGCATAAACTACACCACTTTTAGTACATTTAAAATAAAAAGAACCATATATAAGAAATTTGGGGCAAATAATTTCGGGTGGTTGGTAGATCTATCTTAAAATTTGGCATCAACACATTTTGGATGCACGAGAGCCATGGATCGGAGTGGTTGGTAGATCTTAAAAACAAGATAACCTATACAATGAGGAGCTGACCCCCACACCCATTGAGGGAGTTCCGTACTAGGGGGTGTCCGGATAGCCGAACTATCATCATCGGCCGGACTCCAAGACTATGAAGATACAAGATTGAAGACTTCGTCCCGTGTCCGGATGGGACTTTCCTTGGCGTGGAAGGCAAGCTTGGCGATACGGATATGTAGATCTCCTACCATTGTAACCGACTACTGTGTAACCCTAACCCTATCCGGTGTATATATAAACCGGAGGGTTTTAGTCCGTGGGGCGAACAACAATCATACCATAGGCTAGCTTCTAGGGTTTAGCCTCTTTGATCTCGTGGTAGATCCACTCTTGTAACACACATCATCAATATTAATCAAGCGGGACGTGAGGGTTTTACCTCCATCAAGAGGGCCCGAACACAGGTAAAACATCATGTCCCCTGTCTCCTGTTACCATCCGTGCGGGCGCATAGTTCGGGACCCCTACCGAGATCCGCCGGTTTGACACCGACATTGGTGCTTTCATTGAGAGTTCCTCTATGTCGTCACCGATAGGCTCGATGGCTCCTTCGATCATCAACCACGACGCAGTCCAGGGTGAGACTTTTCTCCTCGGATAGATCTTCGTGTTCGGCGGCTTTGCACTGCGGGCCAATCCGCTGGCCATCTGGAGGAGATCGAAGCTTCGCCCAGCCGTCGGGTCAGATTTGGAAGTTTAAACTATACGGCCGATATCCGCGGAGACTTGATCTTCGACGGATTCGAGCCGCAGCCAGCGCGCCCGCTTGTCTCGATGGACATGATCTAGCTCGCAGCCAAACAAAGTGCCTCGGAGGCGCACCGAATCCGCTCCGACCCTTAATCCGGGCGGATTCCCCGATCGAGGGCAGTGGTTGGACACGCCTCGGGGCTTTAATCTCTACGGCGATCGAGGCGAACTCCATCCCGTCGCTGCGAAGACGCCGACTCCGGTGCGGACTCCTCTCCGGACTCGAACCCTCCGCGCCCTTGCCAATCGAATCCGATTGGGCGCGACGTTATGGAGTTGACGACGCGCAGACATCTTTTCGGCACTCGCCCTTTGGCGACATCCTGAGTCCCTAAAGTCTCTCTCTTTATCCGGAGAGCCCTGGCGGATTACGGTCGAGAAGGTTGGGATGCGGACGACGAAGAAATTCAACGCCCACCCACCACCCACTTGGTAGCCGCTGTCGGCGATCTAACCGACATGCTAGACTACAACTCCAAGACATCGACGGTATGGGCGGCGATGCGGAGGCGACCAAGACCCAGCGCCTACATGGCTTTGGAAGGCCACCTCGTCATCGACATATATATGGTGGACATCCCAAAAGATGGGAACGGTGATGGAACAACGGAGGATGACCCTCAAGAAGCAGCCCAAGCGCCCGGCGTCGAGCGCCGTTCTAAATCCGCCACAGCAAGAATGAAGATTCCGGCACCGGAGATAAAAATACACCGGACAGTGCCGAAGACAATCCACTCCAGCAAGATCCAGCGCAGGAAGATGGAGACGCCAACCCTCATGAGAGAGCGGCAGAAGAAGAGGTAGAGGATTATATGCCTCCCTCCGGAGACGAAGCAAGCCTCGACGATGATGAATTCGTCGTGCCTGAGAATCCCGTCGAACAAGAGCGTTTTAGACGCAGGCTTATGGCCACGGCGAACAGCCTCAAGAAAAAGCAGCAACAGCTTAGAGCTGATCAGGATCTGCTAGCCGACAGATGGACTGAAGTCCTCGCGGCCGAAGAGCATGAGCTCGAACGCCCCTCCAAAATCTACCCTAAACGCAAGCTGCTCCCTCGATTAGAGGAGGAGGCTTACGAACCCGCATCACCAGGAGACAATACGGCTGACCGACCACCCCGTGGTTGCGACAGAGAGGCCTCTAGGCCCTTCACTAGAACCGTACCCCGACATCGCTCAAAAAGCACACGGCCAAAGGGGAACGCTCCTGACCTGCGAGATATATTGGAGGACAAGGCAAGACAATCAAGATCGATCTATGGATCGCGTGGGCGCCCCATGGAACGTGACGACAACCGTCGCGCCGGACACAGTAAGTCCGGCCGGGCCGAACAAAACAAACCAAGCTCTTTTGAGCTCCGTCGTGATATCACCCAGTACAGAGGCGCCGCACACCCACTATGGTTCACAGACGAAGTAATGGATCATCAAATCCCCGAAGTGTTTAAACCCGTCAATATTGAATCCTATGATGGCACAACAGATCCCGCGGTTTGGATCGAAGACTATCTCCTTCACATCCACATGGCCCGCGGTGACGATCTTCATGCCATCAAATACCTACCCCTCAAGCTTAAAGGACCAGCCGGCATTGGCTCAACAGCTTGCCGGCAGAGTCAATTGGGAGCTGGGAGGACTCGAAGCCGCATTCCTCGATAACCCGAGGGCACGTATGTGCGACCACCGACGCTGATGACCTAAGCCACATAATTCAGCAGCCAGACGAATCGGCCGGACAAGTCGGACACGGTTCTTAACCAAGAAAAACCAAATCTTCGATTGTCCGGATCACGGAGGCCCTCGCGCCTTCAAGCATAACATCCGTGACGAGTGGCTTGCCCGGCACCTAGGACAGGAAAAGCGAAATCCATGGCAGCCCTCACATCACTCATGACCCGCTTCTGCTGGTGAGAACAGCTAGCTAGCACGCAGCAACAACCTCAGCAAAAATTCGGCAGTCCGGACTTCAAGGACCAAAATGGCAGGCAGCGTCGTAACAAAAACAAGCGCGCGTTAACGGCGACAATATTGAGGATACGACGGTCAATGCGGATTCAGAGGCTCTAAACCGGTCGCGGAAAAAGCCATTCAAAAGAACTACTCCGGTCCGTCCAATTTGGACCGAATAGTCGACCGCTTGTGCGGATACGGCACTTCAAAAGCCAGTTAACCACACCAACAGGACTGTTGGGTATTCAAGCAGCAGCAAGTTAATTGCGAAAGCAATGACAAGGGGCTGCATAGTGATGGCGAGGACGAGACCCAACCGCCGAACAATAGAGGACACAAGGTTTCCCCCACAGTGCGGACGGTGAACATGATATACGCAACACACATACGCAAAAGGGAGCGGAGCGTGCACTCGAGGATGTCACGCGATGGAGCAGTTGCCCAAGTTCAATCCATGGTCCTCCCGCCCGATCACTTTTGACCGAAGGACCACCCCACCAAACATCCGCCACGGTGGATTCGCCAAGACTGGTCTTAGACCCAATCGTTGATGGATTTCACCTAACGAGTCGATGGGCGGCGGCGGCCTGAACCTGCTTTACCGGATACGGTCGCAAAATGGGCATAGACCCTCAAGGATTAAACCTACCAAAACGACCTTTAAAGGCGTCATACCAGGTGTAAAGCCAATTGTACAGGCTCATTTACACCTGGAAGTGGTCTTGGATCCCGGATAACTTCGAGCGAGGAGTTAATCTTCGACATAGTCCCGTTCGCAGCGGCTATCATGCCTTGCTCGGACGTACCGCATTTGCAAAGTTCAACGCGGTGCCGCACTACGTATACCTCAAGCTCAAGATGCCAGGCCCTCGAGGAGTCATTACGGTCAACGGAAACACTGAACGTTCTCTTCGCACGGAGGAACATACAGCGGCTCTCGCGGCAGAAGTGCAATGCAGCCTCTTAAGGCAATTCTCTAGTCCGGCCATTAAGCGGCCAGACACAGCTAAGCGCGCTGGGTAACTTACAACAAGACCACGGCACATTGAGCATCGCAGAGTAGCGATGCCCCTACCCCAGCCCCTGCGAAGCGTTAAAGCAGGTCCTTCGCGTACACCATTACGCTCGAAGATACCATGGGCATGGGAGAGGGTGCGACCACGATAAACCCAGTCGTGGCTGAAACACACCAGGGGCTCTCACGTGTGTCGTTCCTTTTCTTTTCTTTTTACCTTTTACTTTTTACCCACAGGACTCCGTTTGTCGAAGCCTGTCCGGCAGCAGACCTGCCGAACTCACGATGCAACAGCGGGGAAGGATAAAGGCTACAACGAATATACAGGTGGTCTCCATTACGAGCATTTTCATACACCAATCTGCAGCCTACCCACGAGGAGGACATGTTTAACAGTCTCATACCTTGCTTATCGCACTATTTGTATCGTTCTACATTCGTAGCAGCACTTATTGAATAAAACAATGCAGCACCTTTTTGTTTATAATTGCATTTCTTTTTCATACATATGTTCATTCATGACATGTTGCATCCGTACACTTTGGTGCGGCTAATATACACCAGGGCTTATGTTTCCAGCGTTATGGTGTGATGAGTCCAACACTTTCACAAGTCGGCACCCGAACTTATAGCACTATATGCATCGGCTCCGGATCATGTCTTGGGTCAATAGTTGGGTTTGCCCGGCTCCGTGTTTTGGTACCTTACGTTCCGTTATATCGGCTAAGGTAGCACCGGAGAACCACTGCGATTCCGCCCAGTTCGGCCGAGTTAACGCCTCGATGGAAAGCTAAAACTGACCGTCATGATGAGGCGAAGACCGGTCGCTGTTCGAGAGGTTTTTGCGAGTCCTTAAAGACTTATGCCGCTTAGGCGAGGAGCCGGATACTGTCGGCCAAGGCGTGAATAGCGCCCAAATTGACCTTCGAAGACTAGGGGCTTCAGCGAAATTTAAAATTATAGAATTCTATGGCTAAGTGAGAGTGTTCAAGCATTACAAGTCCGGTTTCCTTGTTCGCTGTGTTGGCGCCTCCTAGATGGACCCAAAATGGGAACAAGAGCGCTCAAGTTTATCCCGAACACCCCACTTTCGTGGCATGGGGGTGAAGCCGACGACTTGCCATCTCTCAGATTTGATAAACAGCCGCACATAAGGTAATATTTTAAATTAACAAGCGTTGCTTAGCGCATATGAACTAAGTTTTCAGCGCACAGGATAACAAAATGCGAGTCTACTCAAATATTACATCTTTGGAGCACTCACCCGCAATAGTGCGGGCGCCCTTCATCACACTCTTATAATACATCTCGGGCGTGCGATGCTCCTTGCCCTCTGGTGGCGGGTCCGTCCACGAGCTTACAGGCATCCATCTTGCCCCATGCACCTTTTTGCGGGCAAGGGCCCGACGGGCACCCTCGATACAAGCGGAATGCTTGATAACTTCAACCCACGGGCACGCATCCACCGGCCGCCGCACAGGCCAAAGTAGGTCCTGTGCATGGCCTCCTTAGGCCACAGCCGAACTATGAGGCCCTTCATGGCCTGTTCGACCGCCTTGTGGAGCTCGACCAGCTGCTTCACTGGTCGCTAAAGGCACGGATGTCCGGCCTCAACATCTTGAGACCGAAGACCTTCTCTGTCAAGCTCCCTCCTCATTTCGATAGAATGCGGCAGCATCGGACACGCTATGAGGAAGATCTGCGAACGCCTCGAGAGCTCGAACCGGGTAAGCAACAGGTAATTAACACTCACATGCTTACTCGCATGAAAAATGCCTTACCGCTGCTATTTTCTTCACCGCCTCAATCTCCTGGAAGGCCTTGTAGGCTTCGGCCTTAGCCGCTTTGGCACTCTCAAGAGCCGTTGCAAGCTCAGACTCTCGAGTCTTCGAGTCACGCTCCAAGTTATCATGTTTTTTCACGAGATCCTGGAGCTCTTGCTGTACCTCTGCCACCCGCGCCTCCTGCTTCTCTCGCTCGGTGCGTTCCGCGGCCGCATTACGTTCGGCTGCGGCCACCGCCTCCTTCAGGGTTGCCACCTCGCTAGTGGCCCCTACAATACACACGTTATCCTTGTAATTTTTCTTGCAACCAAATCCTTTTCTGTAAGGTACAATTTTCATAAGGTATTACTCACCTTCTTTTTCCTCGAGCTGCTTCTTGGCATGATCGAGCTCGTTCTCGGACCGCTCGAGGTTTTTCTTCAAATTATTGACCTCCATGATCGGTCTGGCGGAGGTCGGCAGCCTGACAGCCTGCAATCCCATATTGACATTTTTTATGACTCCTGCGTTTATCTTTTTAAAGATCCTCATCCGCTTTTCTTTCCGAACACCGAACCGAGCATCGTGGAGGGCTCTGTCTATGCGGTACCATTTACATATATTGAAATTCTTACCTCAAAGCCTGTTAGAAGGCTGCTGCGAAGCTTCAGTCAGCCCGCTTTTGGCGAGCTGAACCTTTGAATCACCGCACTCATAACGATGCGGTGTTCCTCTTCGATGGGCGCCGTTGGCGCCTCCAGCAAATATCCGGCACCTCCGGTTGGGACGGAGGCAGCCGGCGTCCACAGTCTTGCCCTTCTCACGAAGGGGTCGCCCGCCGCACTCCGGAGCCACTGTGGCCTCCGGGGCTGAGTCCGGTGCACAGTCCGGGAGGATGTCCTGTGACACCTCCGGGGCCTCCTCCTCTGGGTGGGTCCTTTTCTGGGATCCCACCTCGGCGTCGTCCGCGGCACGGGGGGTGGAGGCAGTCGGAAGGGAATCCATATCCGACGCACCCAAGGACCCGCTCGACGAAACGGGAAGATCATCCTTGGGCGGACTGCAGGGTTGTATGCGGCATTAGAAATACATTATGTGGCGAAAATGAAAAACACTGAAGTTATTCTGGAGTCCGGATACTTACGATCTCGCCTGGGGCTTGGCCCTTGGAGGCCAGTCCACGTCGCCGTCACTGGCGTTGGCGGAGTAGTCCGGGGGAAGAGTTTTTCCCTTCTTGGACCCTTCGGCCTCCCTTGTTGGGGAGGCCTTCCTTTTCTTCCCTCCCCCTGCTGGGGGAGAGGCTTTTTCCTTCTCCTCCTCGCCTTGGTGGGAGGAGTCGGCCTCGGATTCATCATCCGATAGCACCAAAGCAGGAACTCTTCCGAGTCCCGTGGCCGTCTTCTTGGCCTTCTTCTCCGGCACCACGTGGGGTGCGGGCCAGCAGCCCTGTTAGGCGGGCGTCCGCTGGGTCTCTCGGCAATGGGGCGGACGGATAATCCGTTCGCCTTCGCCAGACCATTCTGTCAAAGGTAAAGGGAGTTTAGATCCCGCATAGAGCCAAACTATGGAAAACAAGTGGTGAAATCACTTACCTCGTCAGCTGGACGCTGCGAGTGGAATCCGCGATCTTCGGTAGCGGATGCGGGAGCTTCGGCGCCCTTGAACAGCACCTTCCAGACATCTTTGTACGTAGTGTCGAAGAGCCCGCTCAGGGTCTGGTGCTGTGCCGGATCAAACTCCCACATATTGAAGCCCCGTCGCTGGCACGGGAGAATCCGGCGGATGAGCATGACCTGGACTACGTTGACGAGCTTGAGCTTCTTGTCCACCAGCCTATGGATACAGGCTTGGAGTCCGGTCAGCTCCTCCGAATTCCCCCAAATCCGGCCACTCTCTTTCCAGGAAGTGAGCCGTGTGGGGATGCCAGATCTGAATTTGAGGGCCGCTGCCCAATCAGGGTCACGCGGCTCGGTGATGTAGAACCACCCCGATTGCCACCCCATGATGGTTTCCACGAAAGTGCCCTCCAGCCACGTAACATGGGACATCCTGCCCACCATGGCGCCTCCGCACTCCTCTTGGCTGCCCTTCACAACCTTCGGCTTGACACTGAAGGTCTTGAGCCACAAGCCGAAGTGGGGCTGGATGCAGAGGAATGCCTCACACACGACGATAAACGCCGAGATGTTGAGGATGAAATTCGGGGCCAGATCATGGAAATCTAGGCCGTAGTAGAACATGAGCCCCCGGACAAAGGGATGAAGCAGGAAGCCCAGTCTGCGGAGGAAATGGGGAAGAAATACTACCCTCTCATGGGGCCTGGGGTTGGGGACGAGCTCTCCCTCATCGGGGAGCCGATGCGCGATGTTGCTGGACAAATATCCGGCGCGGCGCAGCTTCTGGATCTGCCCCTCCGTGATGGAGGAGGCCATCCACTTGCCTCCTGCTCCGGACATAGTTGGAGAAGGTTGAGGTGAGAAGTGCGGACTTGGGCGCTGGAGCTTGAGTTCGCGGAGATGGATATGCCAAGGAGGAAGAAGGCGCATGCAAAAAGGTTGGATCTTTATCCCCTTATATGGGCGGACAGAAACATGTGTCCCCACCGGCCTGGTAAAACTCGCTTATCTACCAAGCGCCACAATCAATGGCGCGGTTGGGTTACCCGCGTCCGTATTGATGGGAATCCCGGAATAAGGGGAACACGATCTCTGCTTCGACAAGACGTGCCAAGGAAACCGCTTCGCTAAACGCGCCGAGGTGGAACAACAAAAACAATTTGAGTAAAGGCTTGGAAGTGGCGCGACGTCACGCCACAGAATACGTCAGCAGATTGATCTTGTGTAATATTATTCTCTCTACGGTGGTACGTGGAATTTATTTTTGCAGAGCGGACACTATCCTGGTGTTCACAATCTTCTATAAATTATTGGAGGAGGAACCGCCTTGCAATGCGAAGACAACATGCGCCGGACTCGTCGTCATTGAAGCCTGGTTCAGAGGCTCTTGAGGAGTTCTGGACTGGGGGGTGTCCGGATAGCGAACTATCATCATCGGCCGGACTCCAAGACTATGAAGATACAAGATTGAAGACTTCGTCCGTGTCCGGATGGGACTTTCCTTGGCGTGGAAGGCAAGCTTGGCGATACGGATATGTAGATCTCCTACCATTGTAACCGACTACTGTGTAACCCTAACCCTATCCGGTGTCTATATAAACCGGAGGGTTTTAGTCCAGAGGACGAACAACAATCATACCATAGGCTAGCTTCTAGGGTTTAGCCTCTTTGATCTCGTGGTATATCCACTCTTGTAACACACATCATCAATATTAATCAAGCAGGACGTAGGGTTTTACCTCCATCAAGAGGGCCCGAACCTGGGTAAAACATCATGTCCCCTGTCTCCTGTTACCATCCGCCCGGACGCACAGTTCGGGACCCCCTACCCGAGATCCGCCGGTTTTGACACCGACACCCATGCACCCATATGGACCCATGTCGGCGTTCTGGGAACGGGGGTCCCCAGACTTGCCTGCCTGCGGCCTGCAGCGTGGCTCAAAGGAGGCCCAGGACAGCCCATCTTCACCAACACAAACTCAAGACCCACGCGAGGGGCCAAGCCTCGCGGGGCGGACGACAAGGAGCTTCCTCAGGCGCGGCCTCGTCAGGCTGGCTCATGAGGAGGCGGAGAGTTCAAGGCAGGGTACCTCGCGAGGTGCCCATGACGCATAAGCCATGACGCGACCAAAGGCGCCCGGCCAGTGCCAGCCAGCGGTGTCCTCCTTTCCTCTTTGGTGCAAAGGGAGCAAGCGCAGGCGAGAGCATCAAGCAAAGGCATCCGTTTTGGTGCAACAAGACCAAGACCAGCCCCAACGGCTGGAAGGGAGTCATCGTGGAGCCCAAGCAGGCGTCATCACCAGAGCCTTTGGCAGGCGAGGACCAACTTTAGTCAGGATAAGTGTACCCGCTGTTCCCCTTCAAAATGGCCAATTGTTGGCGCCCTTCCCGCTCAATATTTGGGGAGAGGACCAGGGCCTTCGTTTATATAAGTAGAGCTAGCCACCAAGTAGAGAGGAGGGAGGATCCGACATTCGGAACCCAGAGAGAGAGAGATAGAGACCTGATCCTCAAGCTAGAGCGACGGGACACCACCTAGCAGTTCATCACACCCACCAAGAACAGACCCTCGCGAGGCTGTTCTTCCCTGTACTGTTCTTCATCAGCCCCAGAGGCAAAACACCACACCACAAACTAGAGTAGGGTATTACACCACAGCGGTGGCCCGAACTAGTATAAATCTTGCGTCTCTTGTGTTGTTCTTGCTAGTAGTTTAGGTCCCTGCGATTCGGCGAGGTACGAGACGGCGGAGGGTTGGATCTCCGTGCGCACCCCAGAGTTCGAACCTTAAGGGTCTGCCGGAACCCGAAATCCGACATTTGGCGCGCCAGGTGGGGGTGCGCCGGAATCTGCCTTTTGTCGCCTCGTTCTTCCCCGACCACCGCAACCATGTCTGATGCTAGTCGGGCCCGCGCCGAGCACCGAGCCGCCCTCGCCTCCCATGTCGCCCAGACAGGTCCTGTCGGCGGGCGCCCTCGTCGTTCCCCGTCACCTGCCGTCAACACCGCCATCGGCCCGGCGGGGGATGGGCAGAAAGCATCGTCCCTGTGCTCCTCGGAGACCTCACGGGAGGGGCCGCGTAGCTCCCTGGTCGCCCGCCCCCTCGTGCCGGCTCCCCCACTCGTCGCGGCCCTCCTCGGCGGCTCGCAGGCGCCGCCTTCCAGCCGCCATGTCAAGACATTCGTCCGCCGGGTCGGCGCCGCCTCCACGCGGCAGGGGGCTCCCTCAAGCAGGGCGGAGTCGTCGGCCGGGCTGACCTTCGACTCTCAAGACCACCCCGCCAACTCGGCCGGCTCGGGTGCGCTCCCCTTGCTCTGCACACCTACCATCTGCCAGGTCGCCGTCACCAGGACCCTCATCGACGGCGGCGCCGGCCTCAACGTGCTCTCGGTCGAGGCCTTCAACCTCCTCTGCATACCCAGGGAGCGGCTACTACCCAGCCGGCCTTTTTCAGGCATAGGAGGAGGGTCGTCCAGCTCCTTGGGGCAAATCCGGCTTCCGGTGACCTTCGGCACCTACGACAACTTCCGCACGGAACTGGTCGACTTCGACATCGGCCCCATCGGCCTCCCCTACAATGCCATCCTTGGCTATCCAGCATTGGCCAAATTCATGGCCGCAACCCACCTGGGGTACAACCTCATGAAGATGCCTGGCAGCAGCGGCGTCCTCACCGTGCCGGGGATCTGGAAGGTGCGCTGCGGCGCTCAGGCTCACCCTCAAGGCGGCGGCATGAGCACAGCCCGCCGATGCGGAAGCCCCAAGCCC
This sequence comes from Aegilops longissima, assembly GCA_021605205.1. Lineage (NCBI taxonomy): Eukaryota > Viridiplantae > Streptophyta > Magnoliopsida > Poales > Poaceae > Aegilops > Aegilops longissima. Next base: position 488,277,617 of record CM038679.1, on the reverse strand, counting down.
AAGGGGCTGCACCGACCAAGAAAAAGCGATTGTTCACTCAAGACAAGGCGGAGACCAGCAGATACAGCCGATGAGGACGGGTCCTCAAACGCCACCTTCACCATAGGCGCCAACCTCGAGCCCGAACAGGAGGAAGCCCTCGTCAAGTTCCTGCGTGCGAACAAGAAGGTGTTCGCCTGGGAGCCCGATCAGCTGGCGGGGATTCCACGGGGCGTGATCGAGCCCCACCTCAACGTGTGCCCTAACGTGCCTCCAGTGAAGCAGAAAGTGAGGAGGCAGTCCACTGAAAAGCAGGCCTTCATCGTCCAAGAGACCCGCAAGCTAGAAGCCGCGGGGGTTATTCGCGAGGTCCGATACCCAGATTGGCTGGCCAACCCCGTGGTGGTACCAAAGAAGGGAGGAAAGGAGCGCATGTGTGTCGACTTCACCAACCTCAACGAAGCATGCCCGCAGGATCCGTTTCCACTCCCTCGTATACAACAGGTCGTCGATTCCACCGTCGAGTGTGACCTGTTGTGCTTCTTGGATGCCTTTTCCGGGTATCACCAAATCAAGATGGCGGTGGAAGACGTGGAGAATACGGACTTCCTAACCCCGTGTGGTGTGTACTACTATACATGCATGCAATTCGGGTTGCGCAACGCGGGGGCAACCTTTCAGCGGCTCATGCACATCACCTTGGGTCCACAGCTCGGGAAGAATGTGGAGGCATACGTCGACGACATCGTGGTGAAGTCTCGCGAGGCCAAGACCTTGATACAAGACCTGGAAGAAACCTTCGTGAGCCTCAACGCAGTGAGCCTGCGACTCAACCCGGAGAAGTGTGTGTTTGGAGTTCCCTCAGGCAAGCTCCTGGGTTTCCTCGTGTCCCACCGAGGCATCGAGGCCAACCCGGAAAAGGTCAAGGCAGTGGAAGACATGAGCCCACCAAAGACCCTCAGGGAGATGCTGAAGCTCACGTAGGCCAGAACGGCGCTGGGCCGTTTCATCTCCCGATTGGGGGAGCGGGCGCTACCTTTCTTCCAGCTGATGAAGAAAAAGGGGCCCTTTGAGTGGACTGAAGAGGCCGACAAAGCGTTTCAAGACCTCAAGAGGTACCTGACCAGCCCTCCAGTGATGGTGGCCCCGCGCCCTCAGGAGCCCTTGGTACTCTACCTCACCGCCACTCCCTACTCCGCTAGCGCTGCTCTGGTGGCAGTTAGGGAAGAGCGTCAGGCCAAGGCCACGGCGGCCACCCGAGCTAAGGCAAGACCGAACCGGAAGGAACTAGCAGAAGCCAGCACCGCAATGGAAGAAGATCAGCCGTCACAGCAGAGCGCACCAAGGGCGGGGGAGGCCTCCCATCCAAGCACCCAGCTTCCGGAGGCGCCGTCGCCTCGGGGAGGCACCACTTCGGAGGACGCCACCAGCACCGACGCCCTAACCTCGCCGAGCACCGGTGTACTTCGTCAGCACCGTGTTACGAGATGCGAGGGACCGGTACCCCATGCCGCAGAAGCTCCTCCTCGCATTGTTGGTGGCTTCGCAGAACTGCAGCACTACTTCTGTGGTCATCCAATCAAGGTTGTCTCGGCATACCCCGGAGAGGGTGCTCAGAGCCCCAACTCGGCTGGAAGGGTCGCCGAGTGGAACATTGAGCTGCAAGCATTCCAGCTCGAGTTCAGTACGACCAAACTCATCAAGGGGCCTGCTACTGGCAGATTTCGTGGGCGAATGGATGAAGCACCGGCCTCGTGGTCGGCGAGGATCGGTCCCTCTCCCCAGGGAGCGAAGCACCAGAAGGTTGGGTCATGTACTTCGACGGAGCATTCTCCAGACAGGGCGCAGGGCTGGGGCGGTACTCATATCTCCCGCTCAGGACAAGCTCTACTATGCCGTGCAGCTCTGCTTTCCAAAGATGGCGAGAAGGTCTCCAACAACATAGCAGAATACGAGGGGCTGATAGCGGGTCTGAAGGCTGCCGCTGCCCTGGGGGTGAAGCGCCTTACCATCAAGGGCGATTCACAGCTCCTAGTCAATTTCTCCAACAAGGTGTATGAGCCAAGAGATGAACACATGGAAGCCTACCTTGCGGAGGTCCGCAGGATGGAGAAACAGTTCTGGGGGTTGGAGCTGCAGCACGTGCCCCGCGGCACCAATCAAGAGGCAGACGACATCGCCAAACGAGCCTCCAGGAGGTTACCCCAGGAGCCGGGTGTCTTTGAGGAACGACTCTTCTAGCCCTCAGCCCTGCCACCGTTATCAAGCACAGCACAGCCTCGGGAGGAGCTCCCTCAGCCGCCTGCCTCGGGAGCCCCAGCCTGTGGCCCGGCCTCAGGAGCACGCCTGCTTCTAACGATGGAGCCTCAAGAGGAGTGCTGGATCACGGAGCTCAAGAGTTACTTAACGCATGGGGCTTTGCCGGAGAAGGAGGAGGAGGCATAGCGTGTGCCGCGGCAAGCCACGACATACAGCATCATGGATGGAGAACTCTACCGAAGCGATCGAACGACGATCCTCGCTACCGCATCACCAGGAGCAGGGAAGGAATTATGGCAGATATACATGGCGGAGATTGTGGGCACCATTCATCATCACGGACCCTTGTCGGCAAGGCGTTCCGCAGCGGTTTCTATTGGCCCACCGCGCTCAATGACGCCATCGAACTCGTGAAGGCTTGCGAGGCTTGCCAAGCAGATCCACCAACCAGCAGGAGGTCTGCAAACCATCCCCCTCACTTGGCCGTTCGCGGTCTGGGGGCTGGACATTCTGGGCCCTTTTCCTCGGGCGCCAGGGGACTATCGCTACCTCTACATCGCCGTGGACAAATTCACCAAGTGTGCCGAAGTCGAGGCCGTCCGCGCCATCCCCGCTGGTTCTGCTGTCAAGTTCATCAAGGGCATCGTGAGCCGGTTCGGAGTGCCAAACCGCATCATCACCGACAACAGTTCGCAGTTCACCAGTAACCTTTTTAAAATGTACTGCACTAACCTTGGAACACAGATATGCTACGCTTCGGTGGCACACCCCCGCAGCAATGGACAGGCCGAGCGGGCCAATGCAGAGGTCCTGAGAGGCCGCAAGACCAGGACGTTCAAGAAGAAGCTGGAAGCCTGCGGCAGAGGCTGGTACGACGAGCTTCCATCCGTGCTGTGGTCCGTCCGCACAACCGCGACCAAGCCAATTGGAGAGACCCCCTTCTTCCTGGTCTACGGAGCCGAAGCGGTCCTCCCTCACGAGGTCAAGCATCGATCCGCGTGGGTCCTGGCGTTCAATGAAACGCTGCAGGACGCCATGCGGGGGACGACTCTTGTGCTGGGGGAGGAGCGCCGTCGGGAAGCTGCACTGCGAGCGGCAAGGTACCAGCAGGCACTCCGGCGATACCACTGCCGCAACATCCTCCCCAGAACTCTCGAGGTAGGAGACCTCGTGCTCACGGGTCCTCTCCGTGGAGGGACTGCATAAGCTCTCTCCCATGTGGGAGGGCCCATTCAAGGTTGTTCATGTTTCAGGCTGGCCCGTGCGCTTGGAGACGCAAGAGGGAGTACCTATATAGAACACGTGGAACATCCAGCACCTCCGGAGGTTCTACCCCTAAAAGGCCCGGAGCCTGTGAAGAAGGCGAACGCCTGTGAAGCTGTCGCGTCTTGGAAAAGGCCCAGAGCCTGTGAAGAGGGCGAACGCCCATGAAGCTTGCTTCCTGAAGGAAAGGCCCAGAGCCTGTGAAGAAGGCGAATGCCTGTGAAGTTCATCTTTTTGGAAAAGGCCCGGAGCCTGTGAAGAAGGCGAACGCCTGTGAAGCTGTCGCCTCTTGGAAAAGGCCCAGAGCCTGTGAAGAGGGCGAACGCCCGTGAAGCTTGCTTCCTGAAGGAAAGGCCCAGAGCCTGTGAAGAAGGCGAATGCCTGTGAAGTTCATCTTTTTGGAAAAGGCCCAGAGCCTGTGAAGTTCATCTTTTTGGAAAAGGCCCAGAGCCTGTGAAGAGGGCGAACGCCCGTGAAGCTTGCTTCCTGAAGGAAAGGCCCGGAGCCTGTGAAGAAGGCGAACGCCTGTGAAGCTCGCCGCCCGTGACACTCTCACGTAATAATGAGTTGGGGCTGTACACGCCCCGGAGTCTCAGGAGTGCCGACCTTAGGCCCTGGGGCTCCCTCCCACGCCCAAGGGCAGCACTTAGCTCTATTTGGTGAGAAGACGTCGAAGACTAGACTAGGTGCCGGACGCGGCTTTTTCATTTGGTTTCTGCAGTTGACTGGTTATTCCCATTTGAAGTTTTTATCGAAACTATCGCCCTTTTTTGGCCCGTGGTTCTTCGATCTTTTTCACCCTCCTGCCTCGATTTCTCTTGCGCGGGGACTCGCGAGGCGAAGCCTCGGAGCCCCACAGCTGCTCCTACCCCTATCGCTCAAGTTTTCATGGCCCTGGTCCGCAGCTGGAGCACCCCTCCTGACCATGCCTCACGGGCAGCACAACGCGAACACGGGGCCAGGGTCGGTCGCCCCCGCAACCACGGCCGGGGTTCACTTACGAATGGGCGCACGACAGAAGGGAACAGTATCAGGATAACAAAAGCATTACAATAATTAATGGCGTTGCCCTAAACGCTCCCCCCACGGGGCCACACATTGTTTCCTTTTTATGCAGGAGAAAAGGAAGGAAAAGGACAGAAGCAGGTGAAGCACGCCCCGCGCCGGCTCTCTTGGAAGGCCCGCGCCGCCTCTGGAGCTCAGTCGGACTCCATCTCGCGCTTCACCGGCGCGTGGCGGCGAGCGGACCTGCTGCCACCCCCCAAGTAGGCGCGGCGGCGTGGGGGCTGGCCGCGGTCGCTGCTGGAAGAATCGCCACCCGAAGAAGAGCTGGTGAAGCGTGAGGAGTCGCGGGCATCGCCACCGCCCAAGATCGCCCTCTCCGCCAGCGCGGGGATGAGTCTCGGCCGCGTCGCCCCCTCGTGGCAGCACCCCATGCGCCGGCCGTCTTCCCCAAACACCCTCACGTAGAGGGTGGTGTCGCCATCATACTTGAAGTGCAGGGAGCACCGGCGGCGGAGACCACGCGGGCGAGCGAACGTCTGCCAGCCGTGGGCCAGGAACAGGTTCCCTGCAGCAGTGACCTCCAAAGAAGCCCATGAAGCCCGGCTGCAGCAGCCATCTGCCTGGAGCCAGAGGCCACTCAGGGCGCCATCTGGGAGCTCACCCAGGAGGAAGCACGGGAGCTAGAGCTCGACGCCGGACGGCTCCTCCGCCTCACCATGAACTCGGCGGCAGGCTTCAAAGAACATGAAGGCACGGCCTCGGGGACGCGCGCCGGGCACGCCCGACCATGGCCAGCCGCTCGTCGCCGTGCGGAGAGCCTCCCCCACGACCGTGGGGGACCGTCGTGGAGGCCATGGGGTGCTTGCGAGGGCGACCTCTACACGCTTAGGCGGAGGAGAGGAAGATTCGACCTGGCGGCCCTTCGCCTTCTCTGCGGCCGAGAACTTCCTTGGTGGAGCCATGGAGAAGAAGGAAAGACAAGAAGGATAGACTGGAAGGGCGCACGCCGTTCCATACTTATAGCTGGCGAAGGCCAACCGCCGGCCTCCACGATCACCGATCATTATGACCAACTCGCATGCAAGGACACGCCGAATCCGGGCGGTTACCAAGGCGTCGTGGGGAGCAGTGCCGCCCACGCCCAATCGCCGCCACGCTGGCGCCTAAGGTCCGAGCTGTTAGGGGCCCGCGACGCGCAGACTGCCCTTTCGCCTCTGCCGCCAAGTCCGGAGCGCCACGGCCGGGGGCTACTGTCGGCGTTCTCGGGAACGGGGTCCCTGACTTGCTCGCGGCCTGCGGCGTGGCTCAAAGGAGGCCAGGACAACCCATCTTCACCAACACAAACTCAAGACCCTCGCGGGGCGGACGACAAGGAGCTTCCTCAGGCGCGGCCTCGTCAGGCTGGCTCATGAGGAGGCGGAGATTTCAAGGCAGGGTACTCGCGAGGTGCCCATGACGCAAGCCATGACGACTAAGGGCGCCACTGGTGCCAGCCAGAAGGCCCTCCTTTCCTCTTTGGTGTAAAGGAGCAAGCGCGGCGAGAGCATCAAGCAAAGGCATCCGTTTCGTGCAACAAGACCAAGACCAGCCCCAACGGCTGGAAGGGAGTCATTGTGGAGCCCAAGCAAAGTCATCACCGAGCCTTTGGCGGCGAGGACCAACTTTAGTCAGGATAAGTGTACCCACTGTTCCCCTTCAAAATGGCCAATTGTTGGCGCCCTTCCCGCTCAATATTTGGGGAGAGGCCCAGGGCCTTCGTCTATATAAGTAGAGCTAGCCACCAAGTAGAGAGGAGGGAGGATCCGGCATTCGGAACCCAGAGAGAGAGATAGAGACCCGATCCTCAAGCTAGAGCGACGGGACACCACCTAGCAGTTCATCACACCCACCAAGAACAGACCCTCGCGAGGCTGTTCTTCCCTGTACTGTTTTTCATCAGCCCCAGAGGCAATCCACCACACCACAAACTAGAGTAGGGTATTACACCACAGCGGTGGCCCGAACTAGTATAAATCTTGCGTCTCTTGTGTTGTTCTTGCTAGTAGTTTAGGTCCCTGCGATTCGGCGAGGTACGAGACGACGGAGGGTTGGATCTCCGCGCGCACCCCAGAGTTCGAACCTTAAGGGTCTGCCGGAACCCGAAATCCAACAACCCGCCCTTGAAACCTACCTGATCTAACGAATCTAGGTACGGAGTTCATAGATGGAAGAAAAGCAGTAACCCTAGCCATGCCCAAAAATAGATAAGGGACTGAACAAGGAAACCTAGGATATTTCCTAAAATAGGACTGACCTCTTCTTCGTCGTCGTCGCCGTCGACGTTGACCACGGGCTGTGGCAGAGGAGGCAGATGGCGTGGGAGAGGAGGCAGATGGCGTGGCAGAGGAGTCACCTGCTCCGGCGGAGGAGCCACCTGCTCCGGCGTAGGTGACACCTGCACCGGAGCCTGGACGTGGTCGACGACATCACGGCCGCCTTGCTGCCGGCTGGACCCCTCGCCGGCGGGGAGGGGTTTCTCCATGTGCACCTTCGCATGGTGCTTGGATGCTTCGTGCGCCATGGCGTCGGCCCCGGCGTCGGCCCTCCCTCTCGTGGTGCGCTTGGGCATCTCGACGGCGGAGGTGCAGCGGTGGGAAGGGAGCAGCGGCGGGGTGGGCAGGCGAGTGGTGAGGCTTGGGAGGAGAAAACCCTCGAATTTGTGGATGGGGAAGAGGACGAGAAGAGGGCGGTGGTGATGAGATAAATGCCAATACGGAAGTGGAGCGTGCTATGGGGAAGCGGAGCCGCCGATTTAGTCCTGGGCAGTCAAAAGGAGTTGTTGCCACGTTCACACCTCCCCGTGCGTTGTTCACACCACCATGTCTGTCCACGTCAAAACGTAACTTCTCACTTCTCACTAAAATGAATAGCCCGATCGTGCACAACCATGATTTAGGAGTAATGCAACTTCCCTTCAAAAAATTGTGTAATGCAACTGCTCCCTCATTACACAGAACAAAGTCATACAGTGGGACAACTGAATTTGTAGGCTTGTTTCATCTGCACGTGTCATGTTTTATATTTGTCCTAAAATATGTTGTAAAACTTTACAAACAATGGAATGGAAAATGGATGTGACAAAACTTCGTCAGCAACCGCGCGGATTCGTCTGCCATATATCCGATGTCCGGTACCGAGGAGGGGAATGTTGATCCACGCGATGCCATGTGTTTCGTCTGGACCCATATCTTGCACCCCGATCCAACCGGGCCAAAACATGCGCCGCTAGCCTTCTCGATCCAAACAACGAGCTAGTGTCCACCATGCGCAGAGATGCTCATGCGGACAGGTTTGCTAGCAATAGTGAATGACGTCGGATCTCGGTGTGTAATATGTGTAGCCGCGTGTCTCTTTGGCGTGTTCGCATACGAAGGACTCTCAAGGTCCAACGAACCGCGGTGGGGTCAATGCTGGATGTATGGTGTGGGTCAACCTGGCTAACGGTGCATGGTTTGAGTTTAGGTTGCTAGGTTTGCATGGCTGGGGGGCTAGATGGCTAATGAGTGCGCATGCGTCATCTGTACATTATCAAGGTTGAATGGTGGTTGTCTGTGTGGCCATGCGTGCATGCATGGTGTGGGTCCAGTTTGCGTTCGGCGCACGGGATGTGCCTTGGTGGGTAGGGCCCACAACTTGCGGCACAGAGTTCTAAAGCAGATGAAGGGGCGGGCCCCAGTCTTCGTTCACAAGCAGGACTTGTTCCCTCTCGATGGCTAGCTCCGGGATGCGTTTTGGTCTCGTTTACACACACCCTATGTGAAGGCTTATGTGTGCCGCTCTTGATGTTCGACCACACCCACACCGCGAAAGGTCCCAAGAAATTTGGATCCCTCATGAATTTGCACGGATTATAGCAGTGGCAGACGAGACCCGACATTTTTTGCCCTTAACAATGGCTCTGAGGCGGCCCTGCCCATTGGTTGCACATGGCACATATATGGACCAGAGCTTAGCATGGAACTGTCACCCCCAATCCCTGTTGTGATTTCATGTGGCCGCGTTATAGGTCCTGAATTTCCGAGGATACTGCCCTAGAAATGTGGCAAATGTCCCGAATATGGCAAGCGCGGGCTCCGAGAAAGGCCGGGACCTTGCATGCGCTTTTGGATTGTTCTTCGTTAACCCGAGAGAGAGCATCGACGAAAATGGAGGAACGGGCCCGCATTCATTGCGCAAACCGGACACGTTACGTCAAGGTAGCTAGATCCAAACCATGCACCCCCGCCGTCTAGACCCACGTGGTGCACCACTTAGACACTAGACCCACATCACTTATGCTGGCCCCCAAGCCAACCATTCCCCGTGTAGACTCATATGCCGCACCCCACAAAATAGCTTAGCACAAGACTTCCACCCCGATTTCCACAACATGCACCACTACATAAGTGTCCAAAAAATGGACTATCACATTATCAACATTTTTTTGCCAAAACAAGTAAGTTGTTTTTAAATTGCTTGAAAATAGCAAGGTTTCTGTTAAATTATAATTTCATTAATTACACATTATAACGTGCATTTTTTGTCCCTCAAAAAGGGGTGCATTCCTTTTTGTAAACCCAAAAAATTACTTCCTTTCCCTCGAAAAAACGAATCCTTCTTCACCCTCCCACGATCACGTTCACGGTGGCCTCTCCCTATAATCTAGGAGTGGTCGATCCAATCTTCCCACGGGGGACAACTTCCACCCACTATCTATCTTGGTTGGTTGCAACCATCTCGCCATCACGGTTTTTTATGGGAAAATCACATTCTTTTGTTTTTCCTTCCAAAGATATGTGGCGAAAAAACATGGAACAAAAATTGTAGAAGGCATGGTGGGATACGTGCACATGTTGTCTTTTTGTACTACAAGTGCACTTGTTGGCAAGTTGCATGTGCACGTGTCATGTTTCATTTTTTTATTGAAAATTATGTTGTACACCTTTACATAGACGCTTGAATTATTGTTTTCGTATGTTAATAATTGCTAAATATTGAAATTCAGCATGCACATAACACATGGTTTCCGAGCTTTGTCAGCGACCGCTTGGATTCGTCTGGTATATGCCCGCTGTCTGGTATTGGGCAAGGGAATGTGGATCCATGCGATGCCATGCGTTTCATCTGTACCCATGTCATGCACCCCCAACCAATCGGGCCGACATCATGTGCCGCTAGGCTTCTCGATCCTAACCTTGCGCTAGTGTCCACCATGGGTAGAGATGCTCAGGTGCACAGTTTTCGCTGGCACTAGTGAATGGCGTCGTATCTCGGTGTGCAATATGTGTAGTCACGTGTTTCTTTGACATACCTGAAATGCCGAGGGAAGGGACTCGTGTTGGAGGTCCAATGAACCAAGCTGGGGTCAATAATGGATGGATGGTGTGGGTGAACCTGGCAAACGGTGCATAGTTTGAGTGAAGCTGGCTAGGTGTGCAAGGCTGGGTTCTAGATGGCTAATGAGTGCACATGCGTCTTGTGTACATTGTAAAGGTTGACCGGTGAGTGTCTACTTGGCCACGCGTGCATGCATGGTGTGGATTCAGTTGGTGTGCGGTGCACGGGACGAGCCTTGGTTGCTAGGGTCCACATCTTGCGGCACGGAGTTCTGAAGCAGATGAAGGGGCAGGCCCCGCACACCGTTCATAGGCCAGACTCGTTCCCTCTCAATGGACAATGGCTCCGAGGCGGCCCTTCTCTTTGGTGGCACATGGCCCATATATATGGACCAAAGAGCTTAACATGTGATTGTTACCCCATTCCCTGCTATGATTTCATGTGGCCGCGGTATAGATCGTGAATTCCCGATGATACTACCCTAGAAATGCGGCAACTGTCCCGAATATGGCACACGGGACCCAAGAAAGGCCGGGACCTAGCATGCGCGTTTGCATTGTTCTCCGTTGACCCGAGAGAAAGCACCGATTGTCGGTGTCAAAACCGGCGGATCTCGGGTAGGGGGTCCCGAACTGTGCGTCTAAGGATCAATGGTAACAGGAAGCAAGGGACACAATGTCTACCCAGGTTCGGGCCCTCTCGATGGAGGTAAAACCCTACTTCCTGCTTGATTAATATTGACGATATGAGTAGTACAAGAGTAGATCTACCACGAGATCATAGAGGCTAAACCCTAGAAGCTAGCCTGTGGTTTGATTGTTGTTGTATTCAATTAACTAGCCCGGACCTGGTTTATATAATGCACCAGAGGCCTAGGATAACAAGAGTCCTAGCCGAATACGCCGGTGGGGAGGAGTCCTTGTCTTGACCACCAAGTCTTGTGGAATCTTCTTTGTATGCGGCAACTGTCCGGACTGGCCCATGAGTATACGACCATGGGGGTCTTCGGCCCAATCTAATAGATCGGGAGATGACGCGGTGAGTACCCCCTAGTCCAGGACACCGTCAGTAGCCCCCTGAACCGGTCTTCAAGTTGGGAATGCTCCTCGATTCTTTCGAACTGTTCTTCATCTTCGGTCGTCGGTCTTGAAAACTGGTTCAACAAATCTTCTCATCTTCGATCTTGAGGATCGCCGAAGTGCATTCGAAGAGTTCATAAGTCGGGTATCTGAGGAGCTCCTTTAAGTTTCCGGCCTTTATCAATGCCTTGTTATTTTTATGCCATACCTCGGGTTTGAAGTTTTTCCCGGGAGGCAGTGTCCTCTTCCGTCCGAGCTCCAACGCCGGACTGTATTCGAGGTATCTTTTGCAGCTGAGCACCAATGCAGGACTGTTTTTGAGCCCCAACGCCGAAATGTATCCGGGCTCCAACGCCGGATTGTGTCCAAGTTCCACCGCTGGACTATATCCAAGAAGTCATAGATCATCTTGGTCCAAAAAAGTTGAAGGAGTTTAGCCGAGCTTAATGCCGGAAATGCCCTCTACGGAGCTAGCCGCTAGCGCCCGAGCTTTATGCCGGACTGCTTCCAAAGGTGGTGCACCACCCCGACCGCGGGCTGATTTTTTGTGAATATTTTTAACTGGTGCAGTTTATTCTCTACCTATGTATATCCAGTAGCACTCAAGGTGTGTATCAGTCTAAAACCCGAGATGCACCTGCAGGCAAGCATAAAAACCGCTGTTCCCAGTAGCCCCTGAGACTCAGGTCGATGCGCGAAATCGGCCTGAGGATCAATTCCTAGCTCAGCAGCATACATAGGAATAAAAATGCAGTGTAATATATTAGAGATAATAGTGATCGGCGAATGGGCCCCTGAGAGAGGGTCGTGAGAAGTCACCGCAATATACTAGCTTGACGCCGGATGGGTCCATATGGTACCTATTATTGTCCGAAGACATGTATGCACATAGTTCGTTCAAGCCGAACACTAAGCACTTTGAATTCTCTGCATTGAATAAGAAATGCAATAGCCCCCGAGACACTGGTCGGGTGGCAACACCAGATCAGGGGATCGATGTGCCCCTTTAATATAAATAATGAGCACGAAGCCCAGTAGCCCCCGAGCCTTAATGTGGGCACGGGTGGCCGAATTAAGGATCGATATCCAGAGTAAAATCACAGATTATGTGTAATGTTTCTATGTATCCAAGTACTTTACATCATTATTTTGACTCCATTGTGACCGTTTATCAGTTGAAAGTGGCCCATCATCAGCTTCTACCCCTTGGTAGATACTACGTAGGGTGTTTCCGCGATAACAAAGCAACCCTTAGCCGACGTCTCGGTGCCTGAAGGTGGTTGTGTTAGTAGAAACGAGGCGATCAGATATGCGGGCTTTAAAACTTTCGCTTAGTCATAGGAGCTTTATACTGGGGAAGGTAGCGATGAGCCCCCGGTTAGTGTTCAGCTATAGCCGAGGTCAAGCCGTAAACACTTCGGCCAATGTTATGAACGGCCCATCATTTAACATAGTCATCGGATCGCTGACTAGTTTACGCCTACTGTGACAGTCTGTTTTCAGCTTTCTCCACTGAGGTGCTTGACCATGCGAGCTGGAAGCACAATCGCAGTGGTTCTCCCTTTGCCCACCTAGCCGAACAAAGCGGAACGTAGGAGGCAAGCACAGGAGCCGGGCAACCCAACTATTGACCGAAGACACAATTCGAAACCGATGCATATATAACAATATCCGAGAATGTTTTTGCCGAATCCCTAAAGGTGTCCGGCGTTGCACTGCGGGACTAATGCTGGAAACGCACAAATAGTTTAAAAGTGCCATAGGCTCGAAAAGCCAAAAAACTTATTCAAAAGTTTAATGTACGAACTAGATCAAGTGTTTGGCGCCAATCCGAAAATTGGACTTTTTTAAAAAAAAGATGCTTCTGTCGTGCTTTAACTTGACACATCCTATTTCAAGACTCCAAGCGGGCCAGCCTATGGCCTCAACCTCCTTATCCCGAAGGCAGAGTGCTTCTCCGAGGCTTGTTTAGCAAACTGCACTCGAGCGGATTTAGAGGGAAGCAAGGCCATCCGGCTATTGACCACACACTTGCATCGAGAAAGGAGTGATAGAAAAAATACTTTGCAACGACCAAGAAGAAAAACAGCTCATACTAATTTAAGAGCCCCCCACGTGACTTGGGTATAAGAATTTTATGTATAATGATTGTATGTACTGAAGTACTAGTATCATATCTTTGTTCACCCGAACTTTAAACGCGTCTTAACCGACCGTCGGCTTCTCCCTCTTCGGTCAAGGACGGAAAAGTGTTATGTACTCCACCTGTCGAGAATATCAACGGTGTTTCCGATAACCAGGCAATCAGGCCATAAGGGTGTAACAGATAAAGCGCGCTAAGGTAACTTATGCTATATTACTAACAAAGTGTAAGAAGCATCTTCGAAGAAAATAGTACCCCCACCGATACCTTTCTTCGGTGCTCATTGTTACTATGAGACTTGTGCAATAGATTTTTTGTACTCATGAGTTCCGTTGTGTGCAAACCATAATTGAAAACAGTAAGAGCACTAGCTTTCGACTTCACCAGTCTAAGGTCCGGCTCGGATGAACCGATTGTGACAATCGCAGAGGTGCTCCCTTTACTCCCTAGTCGAACAATCGGGAACGTAGGGGTAAACACAGGAGCAAGGCAACCCAGCTTGCAAATCACTTAGGTCAATATGGTGCATATTGTGGCGTAATACACGAACAAGGAACGAAGCCGTACAAGTATAATTATTTGCAAGAGGAAAGGCTTCATAAAGGAAGCCCCCAAGTAAACGGGGTATTTGAATTTGTGTGTCACCAACAAAGTTTGGACAAGGAAGTTTTTCGCAAACAACCTTTTGTCAAAAAAGGTATAATGCTTGGTCGGACCGAACAAAATTTAAAACTGAAAGTTTTTGAGCATGAAAGCGACTTAGTTGGTTAATGTGCTCGGTGTTGATGACGCGGTCCTATCTTGATGCGGAACAAGGTCCCAGCCCCCAAGCCGGTCTCGAGGTGGCGGAGCTAAGAGCTCGGCAGTCCGAAGTGGCGACGTAGCACGGCCAATGTAGGCCGACAGAGTGACGCGAAAGAGGTTTATTGCCTGCACATGTAAAATAGTGTGGTCCAGGAAATAATAATAATATATATAATCCTTGCGTAATTGCTTTGTGCAAAAATAATTTATTTAAAGAGATGTCGCTTTGGTCTTTGAAGCCAATGTCGATGCGAGGCGTCGGGACGTGTGATGACAAAGCCTGAATTTGCAGGGCGGTCCGGGCTCCGGATGCGGCGTTCGCCGGACTATGTACGGAAACTGACCAAACCACCACGCGACCATTTTTAATGTGGCCACCATTTGATAGACCTGTGTACAGATGATGGAACAAACCAGAGTAATAATTCCTTAAGAAAAATAAAATTAACAAGCAAAAGTTGCTAGGATTAATAGCACCTGGTTTATTTGTTGCAGTAGTCCGAAGAAAAGCGACTCCCAAAATTGGGACTCGATCCGCATACCCATTGCCTGATGGGCGATGAAGCGATGGCATGGTGACGCTGGTAAAGGTTGACTCGCCGAGGCAAAGCCCCAGTCCGGTGGCGTGATTTAAGCTGGTCGGCTGGTGTCGCCGAAGTTACGGGAGTGTGCTGATGAAGGGATGACGAAGCCCCCGGTCCGGCCGAGGAGACGGAGCAGATCGATGAGGAGATGTTGCAGCTGTCATGTCAGCCGAGTTGTTGAAGTAGTTCGGCGTTGGTGGACATTGGCTCGATGAAGCAACAGTTCGGGCATGCCGATGTAGGTCGTAACTTGTGACGTGGTCAATACTGGCTTGCTGAAGTGGCCGTGCGGTGATGCCGGTGTGCCCGCTCCGTGTAATCCATGGGGCGTTGATGTTTTATCTTTGGCGATTCCGAACTCTTGTTCGGCTCACCGCGATGAGTATCCGAAGAAGTTGAGCTCGGCTCAAAAAGCGACGACATGTCTAGCGCAGGTCGGCAGCCGTGGAGCTATATTGCCGAACTGGTTTGACACCTGCGTGATGGCGAAGATTACCTCAGAGGAGGATTAAAATTTTATGGGCGCGTGTTTAAAAACAATGCGCAATACTTTAGAAGAAAATTCCTTTTAAAAAGGTTGTCAAATATCACGTTCATAACGAAACATGAATTCGGGTAGGATCCGTATTCGCGTAGGAAACAGATCTGAAAAGTGATGCCCTAATCGGGAGGTTCCCGGAGTTTGGACGGTCGGATCGACCTGAATGTTTGACAGGTGGTAGATATAAGAATTCCACAGCCGATCAACGGTTGGATCTTCCAAAGGACGTCCGAGCTAGATGCTGGACACCATGCTCCAAACTCGTCCATATTCTCGTCCAGATTCAATGCGGCTCTGGTATATCGGAGATTGCCGGAGATTCCTCCATTGGAACTCGACGAAATTTTCCAGGGTCGTTGTAGACCCAATTCTGCACAATTCCACAGAAGCAATTGTTAAAGCGACACTCGAGGAGGCGGTGGTGGCGGTACAAGTTCGCTGTCTAGAAAAGCAGCGCGGTCGCCCGAGGGCAATGTTGACGTTGAGCCCCTTAGCGCCATGGATGATTCCACCATGATTTTGATAGAGATCAGAGTTGATGTTGATGAAGGCCCTTGTCCGAACATGACGATCGGAGGCAGGGCACAGTATTCGATCGAGCCGAGGTGACCGGTCGAGCCAGTGACGAAGAAGTCGACGTCGCAGTTGATCTGCTGACGAGCCATTGATCCTTTTGCCGATCACACATCGGAACTCTCAATGAAAGCACCAATGTCGGTGTCAAAACTGGCGGATCTCGGGTTGGGGGTCCCGAACTGTGCGTCTAAGGATCGATGGTAACAGGAAGCAAGGGACACAATGTTTACCCAGGTTCGGGCCCTCTCGATGGAGGTAAAGCCCTACTTCCTGCTTGATTAATATTGACGATATGAGTAGTACACGAGTAGATCTACCACGAGATTGTAGAGGCTAAACCCTAGAAGCTAGCCTATGGTTTGATTGTTGCTGTATTCTATTGACTAGCCTGGCCCTGGTTTATATAATGCACCAGAGGCCTAAAATAACAAGAGTCCTAGCCGAATACGCCGGTGGGGAGGAGTCCTTGTCTTGACCACCAAGTCTTGTGGAATCTTCTTTGTATGCGGCAACTGTCCGGACTGGCCCATGAGTATATGGCCATGGGGGTCCTCGGCCCAATCTAATAGATCAGGAGATGACGTGGTGAGTACCCCCTAGTCCAGGACACCGTCACCGATGAAAACGGAGGAACGGGCCCGCACTCAGTGCGCAAACTGGATGCGTTACCTCAAGGTAGCTAGATCCAAACCATGCATCCCCACCGTCTAGACTCACGTGGCGCACCACTTACGCAGTAGATCCACACCACTTACACCGCCCCCCAAGCCCAAGCATTCCCCCCGGGTAGAGTCATATGTCGCACACCACAAAATAGAATTAGCACAAGACTTCCACCCCGATTCACCAGGTTACTACCTTGTGCACCCCTAGCCAGCATGATACACTGCATGCACCTAGAGCCACCTGGGCCCACAGCATGCACCACTACACGTACGTGTCCACAAAACGAACTAACCCATAATCAACTTTTTTTGCCAAAACAATTTAGTTATTTTTATAATGGCTTGAAAATAGCAAGGTTTCTGTTAAAAAATAATTTCCTTAATTACAATAAGGTCAATTTTGTAACCACAAAAAATTCCTACCTTCCCTCGAAAATAGAATTCTTCGCTCACGATCACGATGGCCTCACCCTATAATCTAGGAGTCGATCCAATCTCCCCACGGGGGCCAAGTTGCACGTAGTAGATATTTTTGGTTGGTTGCAAATTTCTCTCCAAAACGGTTTATTATGAGAAAATCACCTTATATTTTTTTTACTTCCAAATACATGTGGCGACAAAAGCATGGAACAAAATCGTAGGAGGCACGGTTGGGTACGTGCACATGCTGTCTTTTTCTACTACAACTGGACCTGTTGGCAAATTGCATGTGCACGTGTCATGTTTCAATTTATCTTGAAAATTATGTTGTACACATTTACATAGGCGATCGAATTGTTGTTTTCATATGTTAATAATCCCTACATATTGACCACGTGACACATGTGGTAAGCAATCCAAACAATTAAAAAAAATCCCTAAATATTGAATTTAAGCATGCTCCTAGAAATTATCAGTCATAGAACCAACATCTCTTTCGTAGAGATTAAGGTATTTCCACATTAAATCTAATACAACAAATTCAAAGAATCAACTTAATACATTAACAACACATAGGGATGTAGCCCAGGAATCCAACGAGTAGAGAGAAAAGGAGGAACAAAAGCTGGAAGAAGAAGGATCAGCCAAGAAGACGGCGCCATCACCTCCTAGCCTCACAACTCTGTGTCTCCACCTTGTGAACTCCAGTTTTTTTCTTTGTAAACACGAATGGCAAAGTTGCTGTTATAGGTTAGGACTTAGTGAAAATTACAGTTATGTTGAAATAGTTATAATGACAAACAGTGTTGACATGATGGTTACAACAAGCAAACAAAACCAAGCTCACAAGTGCAACTTACTTTTAACATCAAACAATTATATTAACATGGCCACTTTAGAGCAAGATTTTACCATGCAACATAAACTTGTCATAGCAACAAAAGGCATGGCATGGAAGTATTGACAACATAATGCAAATAAATTTTAGGAAGCATGGCCATAGAAGTTATATTTTTAGTGGCAACCTTCAAGCAAAGTTGCATAGTTTTATAATAGAAAGGGCTGCTGTTATTGGTAGAAGCACACTGAGGTTGGCTAGCCATCGAGGATGACCAGTGGGCCAGGGGCCACATGACTGGGAGCATTTGTGTGTGCGTGACTGCCGTGGGACCCGAATGTCAGTGGCTTACTTTGAAAACAAAAGGGGGGTTTATAGTTTAGTGGGAAGCATCAAGAAAATTCGCAAAGTTTTATAGCTGACAGATTTATACTTGCTGAGATGCACAGAGTAAAATGATGGCATATTGGAGGCAATAAATAAATATGCTACACGGCTTGTCATGGCATCTAATTGCACAGAATGCTAAGTACAAATCATGGAGAACAAGACATACAACATGAGCATCTCCATAAGAGCTGGTAGCTCTACCAAAAAGCAATCAACAACTCAAAAAAAGGTTCAAATATAGTATCAAGCACTTAATAATAGAAAGACACATAACAAATTTTTGGAGTAGAAGTGCAGGTGAACATCAAATACTACCACTACAACAGTACAAATTTAGCCTAGGGTTCATATACATCATAATCCAGCCCCCAAAAGCATGTACTCAATCACTACCACCACAACTGTAAGCACGAGCAGTAGGAAGATTAGGAGTGGCGAAGCTTACCCTAAACAATGGTACCGCCGCCGTTCAGACGAGGGGAGCGGTGAGGGAAGCGAGGAGAATGGCGGGGAAGCGATGTCACGACCACTGTCCTCCTCCTCTTGCGCTTCGGAGTCATCTCCGACTCGGTTGGAGGCTCCACAATCTGCAACGGCACCTCGTGCACCGTGGGTTCCTGATCCAGTGGATGCTCTACCCTGGATCTGAACGCCCACCACCTGCGCCTGTCCCACGGGCTGGACGAATTGGCCTGCTCCATCGCCCACAGGAGGATCTCGATGTCGTGCCTCGGTTGTGCGGGCGGGGGGAAAAGCTTTTTCTTCTCCCTGGATGTCATTTCCCTCAAAGTGGCCATTGCCGTCCAGTGCAACTGCCTTATGTTGTTAAACCAAGAACGGATCTCCATCAACCTGGCCATCTTTACCTGGTCGCCGCCGGCAATCTCCATGAAGTCGGCATTCTCGCCGCCGGCGATCTGCTCCTCCATCGAGGTTCTTGCGTGGATGGAAGAAGGGGGTGGGATGTGGAAGAGGAGACGAGCAAAGTTGCGGCCGTGAGAAGGAGGAGAAGGAGAGGGAGGAGATGCACGGTTGTAATGGCGATGGGTGAGGGGAAGGACGATGGCGGCGGTGGTTCTGCATTGGATGAGAGGGGCGGCGCGTGATTGTTTTCTTCCTATGACTTTTTTTGAGACAATTTTTTCCAATGACTAAAATGCCAGAGATTAAAACGGTTCCAAAAAAGCCCAACTGATAACCCACAAGTATAGGGGATCGCAACAGTTTTCGATAAGTAAGAGTGTCGAACCCAACGAGGAGCTAAAGGTAGAACAAATATTCCCTCAAGTTCTATCGACCACCGATACAACTCTACGCACGCTTGACGTTCGCTTTACCTAGAACAAGAATGAAACTAGAAGTACTTTGTAGGTGTTTTCGGAAAGGCTTGCAAGAAAGTAAAGAGCACGAAAATAAAACTAGGGGCTGTTTAAGTAAAGACACAACTAAAGTAAATATAGCGAGTGTGGAAAAGTGATGGTAGGTGTGGCGAAATTGTCCCTAAGCTATTGACTACTTCACTAGACCGATAGCAAGTTTTATGTCGGAGAGGCCACTACTAGCATGTCATCCCTTACTTGGAATTCTATGCACTTATGCTTGGAACTATTAGCAAGCATCCACAACTACTAATGTTCATTAAGGTAAAACCCAACCATAGCATTAAGATAAATTGGTCTCCCTTCAATCCCGTATGCATCAATTTCTATGCTAGGTTGAAGCTCTGTCACTCTTGCCCTCCAATACATAGTCCTATCAACATACAACTAACCCTATGGTGTGATCCACGCGCGTGCTCATATGATGGGCACCAAAGGACAGCAACATAATCACAAGCAAATTAAATCAATCATAGCAATTCATCAACCACCGATAGGACAACGAAAATCTACTCAGACATCATAGGATGGCAACACATCATTGGATAATATATGAAGCATAAAGCACCATGTTCAAGTAGAGGGTACAACGGGTTGCGGGAGAGTGGACCACTGTAGATAGAGGGGGTAAGGTGATGGAGATGTTGGTGAAGATGACGGTGGTGTTGGTGAAGATTGCGGTGATGATGATGGCCCCCGGCAGCGCTCCGGCGCCACCGGAAGCAAGGGGGAGAGGCCCCCCCTTCTTCTTCTTCTTCCTTGACCTCCTCCCTGGATGGGAGAAGGGTTTACCCTTTGGTCCTTGGCTCCCATGGCTTGGGAGGGGCAAGAGCCCCTCCGAGATTGGATCTATCTCTCTGTTTCTGTGTTCTGTTCTGGCTCTGTTTCACCGTTTCGTGTATATATGGAGATCCGCTGCGAAACCAAAAACATGCAACAGACAGGAACTGGCACTGGGCACTGGATCAATATGTTAGTCCCAAAAATAATATAAAAAGTTGCCAAAAAGTATATGAAAGTTGAATAATTTGGCATGGAGCAATAAAAAATTATAGATACGACGGAGACGTATCAGCATCCCCAAGCTTAATTCCTGCTCGTCCTCGAGTAGGTAAATGATAAAAAAAGATAAATTTTGATGTGGAATGCTACCTAGCATAATCTTGATCATATGTCTAATCATGGCATGAATATTAAGACACGAGTGATTCAAGGCAATAGTCTATCATTTGACATAAAAACAATAATACTTCAAGCATACCAACCAAGCAATTATGTCTTATTGAAATAACATAGCCAAAGAAAGCTCATCCCTACAAATCATATAGTCTGGCTATGCTCCATCTTCACCACCCAAAATATTCACATCATGCACAACCCCAATGACAAGCCAAAGAATTGTTTCATACTTTTGACATTTCTCAAACCTTTTCAACTTTCACGCAATACATGAGCGTGAGCCATGGATATAGCACTATAGGTGGAATAGAATGTAATGATGGAGGTTATGTGTAGAAGACAAAAAAGGAGAAAGTCTCACATCGACGCGGCTAATCAACGGGCTATGGAGATGCCCATCAATTGATGTCAATGCGAGGAGTAGGGATTGCCATGCAACGGATGCACTAAGAGTTATAAGTGTATGAAAGCTCAACAAAAGAAACTAAGTGGGTGTGCATCCAACTTGCATGCTCATGAAGACCTAGGGCATTTGAGGAAGCCCATCGTTGGAATATACAAGCCAAGTTCTATAATGAAAATTCCCACTAGTATATGAAAGTGTCAACATAGGAGACAATCTATATGAAGAACATGGTGCTACTTTGAAGCACAAGATATGAGACTCACTACATGAAGAACATGGTGCTACTTTGAAGCACAAGTGTGGAAAAAGAGATAGTAACATTGCCCCTTTTTATTTATTTTCTTTTTTTTTCTTTTTTGCGGGCTTCTTTGGCCCCATTTTTTATTTAGGCTTCTTTGGCCTCTCCTTTTTTTGGGTGGGGCAATGCTCTAATAGTGATGATCATCACACTTTTATTTACTTACAACTCAGTATTACAACTCAATATCTAGAACAAAGATATGACTCTATATGAATGCCTCCGGCGGAGTACCAGGATGTGCAATGATCTAGCGTAGCAATGATATCAAAAAATGGACAAGCCATGAAAACATCATGCTAGCTATCTTACGATCATGCAAAGCAATATGACAATGAATGCTCAAGTCATGTATATGATGATGATGGAAGTTGCATGGCAATATATCTCAGAATGGCTATGGAAATGCCATGATAGGTAGGTATGGTGGCTGTTTTGAGGAAGATATAATGAGGCTTATGTGTGACAGAGCGTATCGTATCACGGGGTTTGGATGCACCAGCGAAGTTTGCACCAACTCTCGAGGTGAGAAAGGGCAATGCACGGTACCGAAGAGGCTAGCAATGATGGAAGGGTGAGAGTGCGTATAATCCATGGACTCAACATTAGTCATAAAGAACTCACATACTTACTGCAAAAATCTATTAGTCATCAAAACAAAGTACTACGTGCATGCTCCTAGGGGGATAGATTGGTTGGAAAAGACCATTGCTCGTCCCCGACCGCCACTCATAAGGAAGACAATCAATAAACACCTCATGATCCGACTTCGTTACATAACGGTTCACCATACGTGCATGCTACGGGACTTGCAAACCTCAACACAAGTATTTCTGAATTTCACAATTACTCAACTAGCACGACTCTAATATCACCACCTTTATATCGCAAAACTATTGCAAGGAATCAAACATATCATATTCAGCGATCTACAAGTTTATGTAGGATTTTATGACTAACCATGTGAATGACCAATTCCTGTCATCTCTCTAAATAGATATAAGTGAAGCAAGAGAGTTTAATTCTTTCTACAAAAGACATGCCCAGGCTCTAACAAATATAAGTGAAGCAAAAGAGCATCCTACAAATGGCGGTTGTCTATGTAAAGAGAAACAGGCAATCCAAACTTCAAATGATATAAGTGAAGCACATGAAGCATTCTATAAAGCCATACTCAAAAGATATAAGTGAAGTGCATAGAGCATTCTATAAATCAACCAAGGACCATCTCATACCAGCATGGTGCATAAAAGAAAAAAACCTAATTACAAAAGACGCTCCAAGACTTGCACATATCGCATGAACGAAACGAATCCGAAAACATACCGATATTTGTTGAAGAAAGAGGGGATGCCTCCCCAGCATCCCCAAGCTTAGACGCTTGAGTCTACTTGAATATTTACTTGGGGTGCCTTGGGAATCCCCAAGCTTGAGCTCTTTCCTCTCTTCCTTCTTCTCACATCGAAACCTTCTCGATCATCGAACACTTCATCCACACAAAACTTCAACAGAAAACTTGGTAAGATCCGTTAGTATAATAAAGCAAATCACTACTCTAAGTACTATTGCAAACCAATTCATATTTTTCTTTTTGCATTGTGTCTACTGTAGTATAACTTTTTCATGGCTTAATCCACTGATATAAATTGATAGTTTCATCAAAACAAGCAAACTATGCTTAAAAAACAGAATCTGTCTAAAACAGAACAGTCTGTAGCAATCTGAACATTCAACATATTTATGATACTTGAAAAATTCTGCCAAAATTAGGAAAAATAAAAAATTTGTACATAAAGATATTTCAAAAAGAATCAGAACCATTTGGCGTTCCAGTAAAAATTTAAAATTCGCGCATTACAGCCAAAGTTTCTGTCCTGCACCGTACAAACCAACAAGTATTGTAAACATCCTAAAGGCAAACCTTGGCACATTATTTTTATAATACAATGGAATTGTACAAGGGGATAATTATTTTTTTGAAAAGTTTCTGTAATCAAGATTCACCAAGTTGCCGTGAGCATGAACAAAGTTCAAGGAGCTCTCCCACTTCAACAATGCTTGTCTTTCTCACTTTCACTTTCCTCTTTGAAAAAGTTTTGGGTGCCCCTCTTTATTTTGTTGTTTTTAAACTATATGAAAGCACTCAACAGAAATAAATGACTCTCTAAAACTTCCGGGTTGTCTCCCTGGCAGCACTTTCTTTAAAGCCATTAAGCTAGGCATATGGTGCTCAAGTAGCGAATCCACCCGGATCCCAAGGTATATTAAAGCCAATTTTAATTAGCAATGATTTAGAATTTAGTAGTGAGCACAAAGCAACATATCAAGAAATGACGAAGTCTAACTCTCTTCCTATGCATCGGCATGTCATAAAAGAACAATTTATGCACACCAAGTAAAGGCCAATGCATAGTATAAGAAGTTTCTTGCAATTCTATCGTGTGGGAAACATAGAGAGGTGGAGATAGAGTTCCTCTCTCATAATAATTGCAAGTAGGAGCAGCAAGAACATGCATATTATATTCATCAAAATAATCAGGTGCAATGGTAAAAGGCAACCCATCAATATAATCCTTAATAAGCACAAACTTCTCTGATAAAGTGTAGTCGGGAGAATTCAAAAATATAATAGGACTATCATGTGTGGGTGCAATAGCAACAATTTCATGTTTAACATAAGGAACTATAGCAAGTTCATCTCCATAAGCATAATTCATATTGGCATCTTGTCCATAAGCATAGCAAGCATCATCAAAAAGGGATATTTCAAGAGAATCAACGGGATAACAATAGTCATCATAGCAATCATCATAGCAATCATCCTTCGGTAAGCACGAAGGGGAATTAAACAATGTATGAGTTGGAGGGTTACTCTCATTAGAAGGTGGGCACGGGTAGCTAATCCGCTCTTCCTCCTTTTGTTCTTCGCTCTCCTCATCATCTTTTTCATCTAATGAGCTCACAGTTTCATCAATTTCTTCTTCCATAGCTTCCTGCAAAATATTAGTCTCTTCTTGGACAGCGGAGAATTTCTTCATAAATGCATTAATATAGTAATTGTATTCATAATTCTCATAGCAATATTTGAGGATAGCTAAATTTTCAGATCTATAAACAGCATAATCAAAATCATCAAACTCTTTAAACATGGATTCAATTACATAAGCACCCATAAAAGCAACAAATTCTTCTATTTGTTCCACATCATAGTAATCATATATACCTCTAGCATAAGAAGCCAAGGTTTCATTATCATTAAATTTGCATGAAAAAGGGAGGTGTGGAGCATTCATCCTAGAGCAACAAGTATAATCATATTCCGAGCATAGTTGTCTAGCATACCACATCAATATATAAATTTGATACCATAATAGTTTCCCTTTTTTTGTCAAGCGATAATCCCTAAAGTATTCACGTTGATCCAACGTTACTCCCATTACCAAATTGAATGAGGTTTTCTCAGGATTATCAAAGTGGTACATAATATTTTTCACATATTGAGCGTCGAGGGTTTTAGGAGGTTCCCCATCTCCATGAGCAGCAAGTACACCTAATTTTTTTGGTATTTCGTGTTCCATATCCATAACTAAAGATAGAGAACAACTAAGAACAGCAAATAAAAATTACTTAGTGATAAAGCAAACAAGCACACACGAGAAAATTCACCCCACGCTATGACTCCCCGGCAGCGGTGCCAGAAAAAAGTCTTGATAACCCACAAGTATAGGGGATCGCAACAGTTTTCGATAAGTAAGAGTGTCGAACCCAACGAGGAGCTAAAGGTAGAACAAATATTCCCTCAAGTTCTATCGACCACCGATACAACTCTACGCACGCTTGACGTTCGCTTTACCTAGAACAAGAATGAAACTAGAAGTACTTTGTAGGTGTTTTCGGAAAGGCTTGCAAGAAAGTAAAGAGCATGAAAATAAAACTAGGGGCTGTTTAAGTAAAGAAACAACTAAAGTAAATATAGCGAGTGTGGAAAAGTGATGGTAGGTGTGGCGAAATTGTCCCTAAGCAATTGACTACTTTACTAGACCGATAGCAAGTTTTATGTGGGAGAGGCCACTGCTAGCATGTCATCCCTTACTTGGAATTCTATGCACTTATGATTGGAACTATTAGCAAGCATCCGCAACTACTAATGTTCATTAAGGTAAAACCCAACCATAGCATTAAGATAAATTGGCCCCCCTTCAATCCCGTATGAATCAATTTCTATGCTAGGTTGAAGCTTCTGTCACTCTTGCCCTCCAATACATAGTCCTATCAACATACAACTAACCCTATGGTGTGATCCACGCGTGCACTCATATGATGGGCACCAAAGGACAGCAACATAACCACAAGCAAATTAAATCAATCATAGCAATTCTTCAACCACCGATAGAACAACAAAAATCTACTCGGACATCATAGGATGGCAACACATCATTGGATAATAATATGAAGCATAAAGCACCATGTTCAAGTAGAGGGTACAACGGGTTGCGGGAGAGTGGACCGCTGTAGATAGAGGGGGGAAGGTGATGGAGATGTTGGTGAAGATGACGATGGTGCTGGTGAAGATCGCGATAATGATGATGGCCCCCGGCAGCGCTCCAGCGCCACCGGAAGCAAGGGGGAGAGGGCCCCCCTTCTTCTTCTTCTTCCTTGACCTCCTCCCTAGATGGGAGAAGGGTTTCCCCTCTGGTCCTTGGCTCCCATGGCTTGGGAGGGGCAAGAGCCCCTCCGAGATTGGATCTATCTCTCTGTTTCTGCGTTCTTGTAACATCCCAAATTCCCTATTTGGAATGTTTTACAATTATAGATAAGCATCCTATGCATCCTGTTTGAATTTGAATGCCATTTGAAGTTTCTGAGAATTTTGAGTTTTGAATTTGAATTTCAAACTTGGCATGTGGGAAACATTTCAAAAACTAAGCCTGATAAATACTTGATCAAAAGTATGAGAGGAGCAAACATGACACTCCAAAATATCGAAGAAAACATTGCCAAAAGATTTGGATTCAAATCTGAAATTTATTTGAATTTGAAAAATAGATTTTATGAAGTTTGATTTTGCCTTTGGAAAATGTTCAAATGAAAGGAATATTCCCTGATCATTTTGGTATATATATACCCTATATAAAATATTTATAGATACTGTTTTATTTTTGTTTTTGTTTTATTTAAAAAATAAAGAAAAACACCCTGGCGCCTTGAGCCACCCCAGCCCAGCCAGCGCCGCAGACCGCTAGCCCAAGCCAGCCCTGCCCACTAGGCCAACAGCCAGCCCAGCGCCCAGCCCCCTCGCCGCTGCTTGAAACCCCAGGCTTCGCCACCCGCCGTTCTCTCCCCTCTCTCTCTCATCGACCATGGGCCCGCCCTCTTCTTCCCTCGCCCACGCACGCGACCTCGCTGGAGATCGCGGATCCCGAAGGATCCGGATCCCGATCCGCCCGATCCTCCCCGGCGAGCCCGAGGCCCGGCTATAAAGCCGGAGCCCCTGCACCCCATTCCCCGAGAGCTCGCGCACCCTCTCCCTCCCGCTCGACGTCACCGGAACCCGAGCTCGCCACCGCCGCCATAGTCGCCGCCGTCGACGCCCTAGTCCACCCGACCACCCCCGACCCCACCGAACTACTCCCGTGCTCCCAAGATCTTCCCGACGACTCGCCGGAGCTCCCCGACGCCTCGAAGCCCCGACGACTCTCGCCGCCCGCCCGCCGTCGCCAGAGTCCGGTAAGGCGCCGGAAAACGCCCTCCCCCGTCCGATCCTAGATCAACGACTAGGATTATAACCCCAAGGGTAAGTTTTATTATAAAACCGCCGGTCCAATCGGTTTATTTTAGGTTAGGTTTATTTTTTAGGCCGGTTCGTTTTAGTTAACCCTAGAGCCCGTTAGGCAAACTAACATACAGGTACAAAGATAGGCCCATTAGGCCTTTTTCTTTTATTTTGATTTTTCTGTTTTAGCAGAATAGTTTTGTTTTCAAAATTCATATCTTTTATTCTGTTTAATATTTTTGAGTGATTCTTTTTTGTTGGATTGAAAATTTTATGTAGTATCTGTAGAATATATATTTAGCTATGTTAAAAATAATTAAAATTGCTTTATTTTAGTTTTGGTCAGAATAGTAAATCTGCTATAACTTTAGTTAGAAAAATTATTTTGCATGATTCTTTTTGTCACCACTTTATTTTGACATTGCCAAACCCTAGAAATTAACTTGGGTATTTTAGGATTAATAAATAATTAGTTTTAGACAGAATCCTATTAAACCTAATTAATTA